>CM067344.1:64823596-64863999 GCA_034190875.2 Urechis unicinctus | reverse complement strand
CGTGTGAGCGACGAATAATTCGCTGCGATTTACAACTATCCCTTAATGTCAAGTGAAGTAGATTATCGTGCGGACCGCAAGCCTGGTAAAAACGCAATTCAATAACGATTTTGCTTGGAGCGTTTTTGTTCAAGCTGCGCAAGCTTTAAAGGTACAAGCGATGAACTGTTAGTTTTCTCGAGAGGTTCTTATGGTGCCTTAATTCTTACTGGCGTTGCATTATGAAGCCATAAGATTTCCCAGGAAGATCATGCTGTCAGACATTCACTGATGTAAAGTGATAACGTATACCAATGGGAAAAGTGATAGTTTCGCCGAAACCAACAGAGAACCCATGCGCTGACTAAACGAAGAGAAGGACCCATTTTCTGCGTTCGATGTAATGAATCAACAGCATAGATATAGATTTGCGTCCTCGTCTTTAAGTGACATCCCAATCGGGCAAAACACGAAAAGAAATCCGCTTTGTATTGCGTGGATGGCCATATAGTTAGGGCTGGAGCTAACATGTCAGTTAGGTTTGTGATGTCGTAAAGTCTATCTCTCCTGTCGAGCGTCAGCCCAGCGATTAGTGTGCTTATTTGAGGAAATCCCGATGTAGGTTAAGGGATAATGCTAGCATGCATCATATTTGGTAGTTTTTGTGCGACAAATGAATTTGACATCAGCTTTATGAAAGTTTGCTTTGTGGGAATTGATTTAGTTCGGATAACGACACCGAGAACCCAATCGAAGATGAGTTAAATGTAATTCCCTATCATTGATAGCCCAGTGACGATCAAATGCGTCAAATGTATGATACTAAGTCACATATAGCTCAGTTCGCGTTAATTTGTATGCATTTGTGTTGCGCTGTAATGATTCCGTATTGTTTACGGAACTGGATCTATACATTAAACCCTTTGAAGAGATATGAGGTACTAAAGGGTGAAGATTAGATAGGTTTACAGACAAGCGGTTAACAGTGTTAATGGCCGTATCAGTGGAACAAATGGCCCCGTTAACTCCCAATACGGACGGAATATTGCACTGACTCTCGCAGAGTGGCGCTTGAGTCAACACACAGGCACATGACGAAGTGTTGTAATCCAGTCCATGGCACTTTCGCGCAAAACAATTATTCTCTATGACAATTTTCCACATAATATGTGTTATAAAATACTAACATTCGGTAAATTTCAAGCTATTGAGTCAGATAATTAGGCAACAGAGTAACTAGTTGTCAGTTATATGAAACAAATAAATGGAACAAATGTGAGTATGAATCATTGCTGCAATATATATTGTGACTGATTCATACATAGATGCTAACCAGGAAGACCTCACATACATTTTAATGATGATTGACTCAAGTCGCATGTACTGAATGTACTGCATGAGGAGTACACACATAGGAAAGAAGTTTTGACCACTAACAATGGCTCTAATCGATCACTCATAGAGCCCATTATCCACGCACTGTCAGATACGCGAATGGTACAAGGGAATTTGCCATTTGCTTGACACATATACCAATCGATCTGCGATGTACGAAGACAGTCTCTGAGAATGTAACTATTTGACCCAACATCCCATCGCTTGTCTATAAACTGACATATTGGGGCAATCTAACCATAAAGAAGTGCTACGGCGATGCCTGTGTAACGAGCACTCATGTGGCGTAGCCTCATCTGTCTCACTGAATACCATTTGACGGTATGCAATACCAGAAGCTGAGAAGCTGGACGCTTCCCTAGTATCACACGAACGGAGGACGATACTAGACGCTGCATGTTCAGATGGATAGAAATAAGCATCCACACACACACAAACACAAACACACACACACACACACACACACACACACACACACACACACACACACACACACACACACACACACACACACACACACACACACACACACACACACACACACACACACACACACACACACACACACACACACACACACACACACACGCGCGCGCACACACACACACACACACACACGCGCACACACATATACACACACAGAGACACAGTATTTTGATATTTACTGGACGGTTGTTATGTCATATATGCGGTCTGCACTTGTTGCTGTTTGACCGATATCTTGCGTCTTGCACCAGCAATAAACCGAATATATTTATCGAAGGATCGAAATGATTTCTAAACATATCTGATAATGTTGATATTAAATATCACCTTCAGGCAAAATTCCGGTTTCGTGAAAACATTATAAATGAATACGAGAACGCTTTCAAGATTATGCTGAAGAATAGTTTGGAGAAAATGATGCTTTTAGTTACCAAAATAATATGTATTCTGTTTCACGAGTACTCGTATTCCTATAGTATCCACAAAGATACTATAGTACTGGTTCTGTAACACACGTATTGGACATGTCTTTGCGACTTTGTCAGCTACCTGGCGGAGCATGTGCAATGCTCCTTACCCTTAAAACCACAGGCCGTGAATTCCTAACTTAGTCAATTGTACGTGCCACAAGATAAGTATGCTGGCACTCAAAGGCTATAATACGGAGTAATATTTCGCTATGAGGTTAATTCAGACTGCTTATTATTATCAAATTGACATGTTAATAATATATCAACTTTCATTAGGCTGGAATCTGTCATGTACAGATATCTAGAATAGTATGTTATGCATATGTATAGAACAAGCCACTCACCAATACAAATGTATGATTGACAATGCATTGGAATGGCCGAGACGCTATGTAACATTACAGGAAGGAAGGTGATAACATCAACAGCAAACCTGATCTGGGTTATTTGGCTGGTTATTCAGTCTGTAAATGTGTTTGCACAATGTTTGATTGTCTAAATGTCCGGTACAAGCCTAGTTTATTAAGATTCCACTGGGCCGCAGTATTTGTCCTCCATATCGCTCCAATAATGCTCGTAGTGAATGGACAAATAGTGATCTATGCTTTGGTGCGCTGACAGTGCTTAAGAATAGACGTAAAAAAGAAATTGTACCTTTTTTACATATTGGGAACAGCAGATTCAACGATTTTCCGAGTTCCTTTTCGTAATGTCATACAACGCATCTTGGTTATTCAAGGTATTGAGCATCTTCGAACGAAAGTTCCTGTGAGTCGCCGCTTACTGTAAGCCATAGTTGCAAAATACATCCATTTTGCTCCCTCCCTGTATGTATATTTGCATGTATGTATGTATGTATGTATGTATGTATGTATGTATGTATGTATGTATGTATGTATGTATGTATATGTATGTATGTATGTATGTATGTATGTATGTATGCTATGTATGTATGTATTGCATGTATGTATGTATGTATGTCCCTGTATGTATGTATGTATGTATGTATGTATGTATGTATGTATGTATGTATGTATGTATGTATGTATGTATGTATGTATGTATGTATGTATGTATGTATGTATGTATGTATGTATGTATGTATGTATGTATGTATGTATGTATGTATGTATGTATGTATGTATGTATGTATGTATGTATGTATGTATGTCTGTATGTATGTATGTATGTGTCTGTATGTATGTATGTATGTATGTATGTATGTATGTATGTATGTATGTATGTATGTATGTATGTATGTATGTGTCTGTACGTGTATGTATGTATGTATGTATGTATGTATGTATGTATGTATGTATGTATGTATGTATGTATGTATGTATGTATGTATGTATGTATGTATGTATGTATGTATGTATGTATGTATGTATGTATGTATGTATGTATGTATGTATTTATGTATTTATGGATTCATGGATTTATGTATATGGATTCTCGTTTAACCGTATATACGCATGTTATGATGGTGTGTTCTATAAACAAGACGGCAATCCAATCAGGGGTATAATCTTTATATGTGACATTGACTGATGTATTATCACCGCTGGGAAATGTGTTCGCATCGAAGAACACTCACTCCATCACTTATATCAATCCATAGCCTGTCGGCATTTTCTGTGGAACTCAGATAATTAATTACGAATATATTGACCTCTTTGGAGCGTGGAATACGTTAAATTCGGTTATTGGTATCCTTAGATAAATAGAGCGACAGTTTACGCAGCATACGCACAAAGAAAATCTTATCGAAGTTGCCATGGTTGATACTTTAGTAAGTTGGCGAATGGCGTAGCTGTACAAATATTGATAGCGCATTCGTGAGTTGCTACGTTAATTTGTTCTTCAAAATGTGTTCCTCTTATATCGGAAATATGTACACTGCTACATTTAGTTCCTCTTGTGATCCATCTATCACATGAATATAGTCAGAT
This sequence comes from Urechis unicinctus, assembly GCA_034190875.2. NCBI lineage: Eukaryota > Metazoa > Annelida > Polychaeta > Xenopneusta > Urechidae > Urechis > Urechis unicinctus. The sequence continues at coordinate 64,859,717 of CM067344.1, read as the reverse complement.
TGAAATTGAGAAATTTACAGGGATAAGTTGTATACCGCATGCTATTTAGTCACCAAACATCATATCTCCGTCCCATCGTAAACAATCTGTCAAACAAAACGCTTTCCGACCCATAACATTTTCTGGTATTTCCCATATAGAGAGGTTTCATTGGACAGCCTAGAAAATTGAACGTCCGATACAAGGCAAGTTTAAAGATAAACAATTGTTTATCGTCCATATAATCGCCCCATTCTAAGATAACGTAGCATAACCACTCAATTTAGATGTGGCGTGAATCATCGAAATATACCAGCTTCAATTGGAAAGGCTCATGAGGCGATGTACTGATACTATGCCAAGAAGCTGCATATCATATCACACGCTCAATATATCGTGATGGAATATTTGATACCTGCAATATAATGTCATTTCAACCGTACTATACGCCTTACAACAAAGTACAACCGAAATATCACTGCAACTTAATCAAACGCTCGGTACCGTGATTAATTTACCTGATTAAAATTTTGGATATGTACAAATGTGAAGCCAAATGCTCAGCATGGGTCATATCACAATTTTCATTGGGAGCTGTCTATGGATTTGATAAATGTGCTATTTTAGTCGTTCTGAATAAGGCTATAACTAATTACCCTGTAATTACACTAATGCTTTGTTTGGCTAAGAGTGAAAGCAATGCGGTAGGCGCAACACGCCGGGGTGGGAAGTGGTTCCTACTAAGGACAAGCGAGCGTATGAGATGAAAGAATAAAATCAGCAAGGATGGAACCAAGTACGCTAGCGTGCATAAAAATTATTGCATCTTTCGATGCGACAGCTGCAATAGAAAATCGGTCACTATATACCATCAAGTGCATTAAACTGTCGTGACATAAATAAACACCTGGAGTTCTTACTTGTGATTACCTATTAACTGAACAAATCACGACCTTAAAATGGATGACAAAGGTGGACCAATTCTTTATTTCTTCAGTCTCAACATACATTCATCCACAACTATCAAACCATGCAATAACAATGCGAGCTGATGCTGGATATATCAACCACGCCTTTCTAAGGGATGTTGGTTAGCACTCTTATGTATGCACCTCCTACAGTGGCTCAATTATGAAAACACCAAGAGCTATTTGTTGTTCATGGGCAACACTAGGTTGATCACGCGGGAATACTTAAGGCATATGTAATATTTCAGGATGTAAAAACCCTGTCGATTACTATCATTGCTGGGATATTTGTTTAGTGTTTCACTTCTGCGTACGAGGGCTTCTGTTACATGCATTGTATAAAGTCCCGCTTGTGCAGGACGCAAATTGCATGCCCCTTAAACGTCCAGTAGATTGGTTGCTGAGATGGACAAAGATTTTGTCCCACGTTCCAAATGTAGTGTGCTGTATTAATATATTTACCACAACATGGCCCCACAAATGGAGTACTTACCAGAATGCATTGTTATGATGTGCAATAGCTTACCAATCGTTTTGAGCAGATGATTGATCAATGCAACATACAGTTGTGATTTAGTGTAAATGTTGAAACGTGGTACAGGATCTAATTGCTTGATATCTTACAAAGTTCATGTGATTAAGTGCATACACAGCTGGTTTGCTCTCTGATTCTCTTACAAGGCAATTAATACACAGCCGTCAATGAATTTGTTACGGTAGCTCGTTTTTGTTTGACATTACGATAGACCACATAATTCCCCTTATCTTTCATATAAGCTGGGATATGCCTTTGAAATGTTCTATATTTATACCATCATCACCGTTGTTGGCGACCAAATGCTGGCTGTTCATATTATGAATAACTTAATACACGGATGATTTGAAATAAATCTAATTTTTAGATCAATGTTATGGTGCATGTAGATTCAAGGTTTGAGCAAATCACACAATACACTGACAATTGGATGACATGAATTAGTCAAAAAGTGTCATATCTTCCGTACTATTGGCTGTAGGCAATAACTGTTCCACATACCAGTAAAACAATTTTTGTCAAGAGTAAAAGACTTAATTCCCAGGAAGATTCCTGCGAGTCGCGCATTGTGGGCTACACATGAGGCCTCGTAACTCAAAGCGGATCCGTTGATTGCCATTTCAAATGTTCAAAATATTGAACCGGAGATTGAAATGTTGACCTCACCACGCGCCCTGTTTCAGTATTGGGGCATATAGTTCGTCCACTCCTGTTCACAAGCGCAGACAAACAAATATTGCAACATTTTATTCATTCAGTTGGCAATGAATAAGCTAATCGCGCATATACTGCCGGACAGTACCTTGGCGAGCGGCTGCGGCAAGGTCCACAACCGATGTACGAAGAGACACGGGTTTTTACGATCAAGGTATAAGCAGTACTCGACTGACTTTTTCGAACCCTCTTGTTTATCCTTATGGGACATAACTAGATGACTAAATTTCATAGTACGATGCACAAACGAGAGTTAGGACTGATACCTGGTAGTTATATTGTTGAGAGCACAATATTTCGTGCACTTTATGAGGATGGAGGCATTACGTTGTCAGTGTTTATTTGGTATCCGACTTTTAAGGCCAGGTATTCCTGCTGTTGACTTTAGAATATGGACATATTCGAACCAAGAAACAGCTTTATCGTGTTCGCTCACAACTGAATAATTGTCACCGATGTCTAGAGTGTCGACATGTTCAACGTTCGCAACCCATGTGATGAATATATGTTACAATGATGTGCTTCAAGACTAAGAGACATCTCTACCATTTTCAGGTATGTATGTATGCATGCATGTATGTATGTATGTATGTATGTATGTATGTATGTATGTATGTATGTATGTATGTATGTATGTATGTATGTATGTATGTATGTATGTGTATGTATGTATGTATGTATGTATGTATGTATGTATGTATGTATGTAGTATGTATGTATGTATGTATGTATGTATGTATGTATGTATGTATGTATTTATGTATGTATGTATGTATGTATATAAGTATTTATGTATGTATGTATGTATGTATGTATGTATGTATGTATGTGTATGTATGTATGTATGTATGTATGTATGTATGTGTATGTATGTATGTCTGTCTGTATGTATGTATGTATGTATGTATGTATGTATGTATGTATGTATGTATGTATGTATGTATGTCTGTCTGTATGTATGTATGTATGTATGTATGTATGTCTGTATGTATGTGTATGTATGTCTGTGTATGTATGTATGTATGTATGTATGTATGTATGTATGTGTATGTATGTATGTATGTATGTATGTATGTCTGTCTGTATGTATGTATGTATGTATGTATGTCTGTATGTATGTCTGTATGTATGTGTATGTCTGTATGTATGTATGTATGTATGTATGTATGTATGTATGTATGTATGCATGTATGTAAGTATGTATGTATGTAAGTCGGAGTATATTTACTGGAATGCATCTTTATGTAGTTGTTGACGATAAAATCTCGGCAACTAATTTCCATTACAAGCTGTTTCGAAATGATTTTGCTATTCGCTTACAGTGCCACAAATCGCAATATGGTGTTATTAATTTTTTAATGAAAATATGAATGTTGAATGTATCTGATCGGGATTCTTCTTCACGTTCCATATAAATGGTACACCTGCCGTGATACATAGATTGTGTCAAAGAACTACAACCATCGTTACAATTTATCAAATGAGACGTTTCGTTGTATTCAGAGCATGGGACATTGCTGCTGTGGCAGTCAATGACATCACTCGCTGAACGAATTCATTTGAGATTCAGTTGTGTCGTGATCTTGCCGTGCCAATAAAGCCATCGAAGCGCAAGAGGAACGGCCACGAAATTCAATAACCGGAAACTAGTAACTCTGCTTCTAATGACAGCCCAGAGGGGTGGTAGGCGGGTCAGGGACAGCACTAGCTTGCACGCTAGTACCTCATTTCAGTTAGGAAGGGTAGTGATTTAATTAGCTAGAATTGTGTTAAATCTATACGAAACCTTTATATTCAAACCAGAGGGATGTTGAAAACGTTGAACAATATATCACCGTGCGTTGATGTGCTTCTATTGTTGGGTCTTCAATGCAACTAATTTTAATCACTTACAGGTCAATGCGGTAGTTCAATGCGGTTTCAGTGGGTTACTAATTGAAGTCATACACGGTACATGTACAATGCCTCGCGACAACATACAAAACTGACATTGTGACTATACAAGCTATCATCAGTTTCTAGTCCGTGTCTTTACCAATAGCTAAGTTGCATCCTAATAGATAGCACAGCCGGAACCACATCGTAATCGGCTATTTTATTCATAGTGATTAAAATAAATTATCGAAAAGTCACATCTAAATTCGCATCGCACGACAATAGAATTATATACGTTGGCCTATCGATGCATTCGTATCGTGACTTTGTAATAGTCAGCAGTGACGTTATCAACTGCCTGGTTTCAGTGGCTATATGCAATCATCGTAATGTTGCAACTTGTGCGGATTGCATTCAATATCTCTTTATAATAGGAGTTTCTTTCAGAGATTGTTGTAGGATTTGAACAGATCTGGGTAATTGAGCCTAGTATAAAACGCAAGACAAACGCAGTGAAGTCAAATGTCACGCAGTTGCTTGCTTTTTGCGCCCCTAATGCTTACCCGCAAAATGTGGACAAATTGGACATGGCTACAATATGAACGAATCTTTGTAGAATTATTGTATGAATTAGCTATGACATTATCAACCGCCATGGTTTTACCAATATTCCATGTCTTTTGTCAAACTGATTTTGGCTAAATAGATAAGAGTATTGAGCATAGCTGGATGACGCAACTGCAAAATTGTCCATGGCTGCAACGGCTCATTATAAATCTGCCGCCGTGCATTCAATTCCAAAACTGCCTTCAGGGAAAACCATTATTTACAAAGCATAAGGCACCGGGCAGCCAAAAGTACAGTGGAAGGTCATTAACTTCGGCGAGGATGTCGGAGGTGCCAGGCGGAAATAAGGATGGGTTCATGGCGGTAAGTTGGGTTGGGTAGTGGCGGGGACTAGGGTAGGACATTGAAAACCATTACGGTGCCTTCATGGCGGGAATGTTGTGATTCTTTAAGGAACGGATGAGGAATGGCTCCGAATAAATTTTTATTAGCCACAATTCTTGACTATATATAACTACTTATTAGCTTAGAAAACGCCGGTTAATCAGCTACGATTTTGTAAAAATGCAGAGGATTGAATAGCTTATCACATTATCCTCAAAGCACATTCACATTGGCATAACTGAGAGAATGGATATAAATAGTTCTCCCTAAAATATGAACCACACTCTCAACACGACTTTGCTGTGGGGAAAAGGTGTAGCATATTCCGAGCAGGCTTCTGTACAGCCTCATTGAATGATACTGTCCTACATGATTCCTTGGCGCTCTATGATTGACAATCTCTTCGCACCAGTATCGTGTGATTATTCAATAATTCCTCTGATTCAATAAAACGGCTAATCGCATGATACAATCGGCATATTAGATTATGTAAGTGACTGTCGATATGCTTGTATCTAATATGGTTAAGTCGGTACATTATAAATTGACTAATAGCCATTACACTATGGCATGTGTTAATCGATCGCCATTAATCCAGCACCAGACAGAAGCTGAAATTCAATAACCAGCAATTCTGCCGTAAATGAACGGCAAGCGGATCTTGGACAGTCTTAGCTTACAAGTCAAGGCACAATATTGCGTGCCGTGGTGAATTTGATCTTGGTTTTACCAACATAGCAGATCGTTGATTCTGCGAAAGAAAAGTATGAAAGACTAGGTGGCTAATATCGGTAACTGTGTTCAATCAAAACATTTATTCTGGATAACGCTGTTACCAAGATTTCTTGAAACAGGTAGTATAATATAAAGCGGATTTTATGTTCGTAGTGACCCATAATATGTTTGTTACAAAGCCTTGCCACCCTATTGACGCTTTTCGTAGCCACTAGATCGTCACCCGACGATGTTATAGATTTGGTAAATATTCCTTCCCCCAGTAGTTTGGTTTGGACAAAGCAGTTAATATGTTGTCCTAAACATAGCGAGAAGTGTCTATCTCATTGTTATAGGTACTTCCCTGAAATCAATTCGTTACGCCTCAAAGAAATGGAAACCAGCTCATTAGCCGCCGTATCTGATAAGATTTGCCAAACATTTATTTATTATCTGATTAATTTAACTTACTCTTCCTTCTATGCTCTTCCTTTTATTCCACATAGTAATGTTCGAGCACGCCCTTAAACTAGAGAAGCGATTCTATACATGCCACAGTGTAAGTTGGTTTGACGCCAAATGCAGTTACAATACTGGTTGCGAAAGCCTCGGCTGTCAAGCTGGCAGGAAACTATGCCGCCAAAGAAATGCAGTTCAGCTTTAATCGAAAGAAAAAAGCACAGAGTGACTACACGGAACTGAATCAATGAATAATTGCGATATGTATGTCAAGTATAATTTGTTTTGAGCTTCCCGCCACTGCAACGAGAATGGCAGAAGGGATGCGGCGACGACAGAAGCTGGGATTCCAGTGTTCTCACTGAGATAATCAAGGACCTGCTGTCATATTAAAATAGCAACAAAGGCAACATTTGGAAAATAATCTTACTATTGTAGATAAGGAAACCATTGCCTTGGAAACAAAAGGTTGCAAGCAATAGTCTGATTACTGAGTGCGAGCTTGTCTGATTGCTGCTGGTATCCCGAGGGCATGGCGTTATTGATGACGGACGTCCCGCTTGCGAGCCGATATAACCCAAGACAGACGTATCACCTCCAATATGCGATATGTGGTGTCGCCGGATCGTCCAAACGTTTAGGCACACCTGTCCACTTTTTTGCGTGAATCCTTTCTGCCTTCTTTTCGGATAATCGCTTGACGGTATAGCACGTCTGCAGTCTGATATTGAATAATTATGTATAGTTAAACCAAGTTGATCAAATCTCATCTCTTGAGCAAGATATTTCGGAGGAATTATAGAGCATGTGTTAGCTGTCGCATACGACCGAGCATCAACTACTGCCATAAAATGGACGTAAGAGATTGATAACACTATAGCAGTCAACCATAACATTCCACAAACTTCAGATTAAATTTTCTAACACATAACATATCCCTCATTTCTGTCATTTGTGTCGTTATCAAAAAGTCATTTAAAATAATCATACAAGTAGTAACGGTTTAGACACAATCAGTATATATAACCAACAGTATTCAGAACTGTTTTGTTCTCTGCTCTTTGGGGTCGATATCTCGTTTGACTGCCGCTTATCAATCTGCCCTGACACTGGGTCGATGGCTTGGCGTATAAATGTTCCTTGGTTAGTTCAGGGCAAATTTTTGGACGTAGCTTGCCATGTTGAAAAGGCCCATGAAAAGAAAATCTTCGCTTGTTTCAAACCAGAAAAGACGATTAATTGCTTTCGGTTACAATCAGTGTTAAATGTCTTCGTTCCGTATGGAAACAAACCCAGAAACTCTTGCTGCATAATGTGACATTTTTGCGAGGATATGATTTAGTACAATATCTTCGGCTATGCTATGGTATCAGCAGATTCAGTTTCGCAGCATGAACATGTAATGAAAACATTTAATCATGCACCTCAAAGTAGAACTCCAGAATATGCACGCCTTACAAGGTGCGATTGCAAATTCATTCTGATAAATCGTGATTCCCCACCCTCCAATTATAACAATGAGATTAAATTGAACTCACGATCGTAGGATGGATATGAGACAGGTCCAAGTTGCTCATCCAATGACAATAATATAGTTTTGCATTCAGCCTGGTGTAGATAAATTTTATTCCTGCATATAAGAAAAATCTATCCTAATCGCGTTCTAAATCGTGTTATAATTTCTCCCTACATTTGTGAAAAAACATAGTGCATCTCACAATCACAATACAAAGCAACATGTGTACCTTTGCTGACGTTGATGGGAATAATCCAGATATTTATGGATCAGCGTTTTCGAAACTGTTATTTGTGATCAAGAGCAAGAGTACTTTCTACTGGGACAGAGAACGCGACTTTGATTATTCATTCACTAACTTTTATGATTTTATTTTATTGTAATTACTTGAGAAAGGTATGGTTTCCACATTCACTACATCTTTTTGTGCGGCAGCAATGAGTGAACAGCGCAACTGAAGTTTGAGATTGAGTATGAGGAGACTCGAGTTTCCGATAGTGCCATTTCATGCTGCTGCCGACGGAACCAAATGACAAAAGAAGTTGTCGTATTCCGACGTGTGTTGTGTTGAAAAATACACATTCCTCATGATATCTGAAGATACCTCAAAGAGCCTGGGGGACAGGACAGCAATTGCTATGTATATGCTAGGAATGAATAATGCAAAGCGAATAGTAAACGCATTCATCCTGTGTTTTTACATTATTACCGCCCACGAAATTTAAAATTGTTGATTTTCCTTTCATTGATCAATATGTATTATAGCATTCTTCCTTGTGAAACATGCAAATGTTCGTGACAAATGAATGGCTTGAGGTCCATTTTGTATGTCTACATGCGGATTAGTGGGATATGAAACCGACATCCAACACTACGAAATGTAAATTCGGTCTGCTAAGCCGAATGCATTTAGTTTACATAAATATTTAGCCTAAGCGTAAAGTGTGGAACAAATGACACCGCTAATCAGTTATCTTGAGTGGTGTAAGTACGCTCTAGGAAACGATCATTGCGCCACTTGGCAGCTGAAATGGCAGTAAGCCGTCATCAGTTAAAGATTTACGTCGATCAGACTTTACGATCCTCGGAACGTTGAACAATGCATATACTGTTCTAGCCGTATGATATGTACGTTCAACAAGCTTGGCTGCGGGAACGGACGCGACTTCAAATCGACTAAATTGTGTAGCCCTAAGAAAGCCCAATTGTAATGGCGATGATTTCAATCTAGTAAGAACATGTTATCCATGATGGGTTTTCGCAAATAATTTCTGTCATAAGAATGCTTGAGATTGACTCTGGTTAGGTTCGATTTTATTATCTAATTACCCTCCTTCCGTTTATATCCTACTTACTCTATGTGTTCTCCAGTAATCGTCGCGTACTTTGAAGCAGACGTCTGTTATTATAGAACAGTGCCCTGTATCCTGGAGTATATATACTTATATATACCACAGCGGTACCGTTGAAATGTGATTATTAAGGCTCCTGTTCGTAACAATTCGTACGACTACAGGGAATGTTCACAAAACTATATTTACTGTACCTGTCCGCCCTGGCGCTCTTCGTCAACCGATGTATAGATCTACAGTGTTCTCGTTCGCCAGTTGGCAAGCAGCATATATATTGACGCACGATTTATCCATGTAAATTGGACGCCATTTAGCACAAGACTATTTTACTCAATTTATGCGCCTTTCTGTTCAAACCTTACATAAAAAGAGGCCGTAATGTGTGGAACACACAATATATATCGCTACGTCTAATCATCCTGACGTCAACAATTATTTCGTTCAACATTAAGGGCATTGAGGCACGAATATTATATAAACAGATTTTGAGGCGTCTTTAAATGCCTGTTTTATTTTGTTATTTCGAAGTTTCCAAGATTAAAAATGCCATCCAGCAACTTATTAGTGTTATATTATTATGTATGTACGAAGCGATGTCACATCAAGCACTTGCCAAGGGCTCTTATTAAACTCTCAACTGTATACCCGCATGCAGTATTGGCTGATATTTATTTGTTGATAATGTTCGAGAAATGAAAGAACGCACGCCTTAATTGGCAAGTAAAACACGCTCATGTCTTTAAATATATGTACATCACCATCATCTGCTTTACATGTCATACTTAACTGCTATGTATGGTCGAGGGATGGAATTGCAACCAATGTAGATAATTTCGCTCAGATGCATATCCAGCTATGTGGTTAATGAACTAGGTACTGCAAATTAGATTTTGTGCTGATCTGAAGACATGATTATTCGAAGATATCTTAACGACAGCCTTTGTCCAATGTTTAGACAAGCATGCATGGATGATCGCCGCCTATATAGGCTCATTGTCCATGTTACTCGTAGGATGGTCAATTGTGAAGTGTTGACTGCAATTTTGTGGCTACAATTCTGATTTGAAAGATTTCCCCAGCAGCACGTGTGTGTGACGATGATTTGACGGGCTGTAGATTTTATTGTGAACCTTTGCCCCAGGCGTGCATTTATGCCTGTAATTGTCAACATTATTGCAAATATAGAATTGGTTGCCAATCATTACTCATTAGTGTGATGACTTATTCTGTTGCAGATCGGTATTTCGTTTATACATTAGGGTATTTCCATTTTTGCACAGTCAATGGTTATGTCAGTAGCTGTAAATTTATATTACACTATTCTACAGGGGGGTGATTTTCGATTAGATCAAATGGCCGCTGGGGAGTGTGTATATAGAATGACTGCTACAATCGCCGAATATTTGATTGAATCAACATAAACTGAATCAATCGCCGCGCATGAGCAGTCATATAACCATGAAGGAATCAACCGTCATATATTAGCTTAGACAACTATTATATGCTGCCAAACTATCATGAGGCGTCTAATACAATCAGAGGTAACATGTCGGCTTATACCGTTCGAAAATAAATGGATGAAGGCATTCGTAGAATATTCAACTGCCGAAACGTAGCCCAGCATGATGTACAGTTCAAGAAGTTGCTTACTCCTGAGAACATATTTCTAAGCAATTTGGTCATTGTATTCAAGATCGATTAAGTAGAGGGGAGCAAAGAAACCATGTTTTAATACGGAGATCAAAGAGCGTGGTCGGCTTATTATAAAAATGTCTTCAGCATCCCGCACTCAACTAGTAAGCTGTACGGTAAAATATCAACGTTTGGCATTTGTCCAATTGTAACTGCTCTTTTAAACATTTAACGAAAATAAAGGAACACGTATGCAAATGGCTAGTCTAACAGTACACTTCAGTGTTATTTCACTCGGGTTTAAGCTGTTTTGTTCAGTATTGAGGGTGCATTCATTTGTATTATCTTTCGCTTGTGTGTGGCAATACATTTGGTCTTCTATATTTAAACGTCTGTAAGAACAAATTAATAGTATTGTCCATTACAGAGAACCAGCGCATTGCGGATTATCTCGTTACTTGGTTGGAAAACGATGACGTAGTTGCTGCTGCAATGAATGACATGCAATTTGTATATGTATGAAGCATTGATCGAATTATCTGGACCGAGTATGTAGCTTTAGTGTCCATGTCCTGATATCAAATAACTGCTCTCATCATCGTTCCAAGCCTCCAATCCTTGAAGAATGCGTTTCGAGACAGAGCCATTGCACGGCGTAATCAAGACATTATGACGTTTTATAATTAATGTGATGAGGCTGACAGATATCCACATTTAGTCCCAGTGCAGCAAATGGATTCTTACAAAGATTCCCTTCACACGACCGAGCATTAGAATAATGAGGCAAATATTGCAGCACGTAAATCGTATCTCCCTTGCGACAGCTTATATCATCAGTGTTATGTTATCAGGGTTCGTATTTTTGCTTGGAAGAATGAATTTTGTCGTAGGGCGTATCAGGCTGTGGTAGACAATCGACCCATGTATGCCGTCACATGGCAGCCGTAATGTATCATGACAAAGAAAAACATAAACAAGGCCTGTTGCTATATCAGGGTTTGGCTTTTTGCTTGGAAGATCGAGTTTTATCACAGTGCGTATCAGACTTTAGTAGACAATTGACCCATATATACTGTCGCTTGGCAGACGTTGTGTGTCGTGACAAATAGAAACGTAAGCAAGGTATATGCTAGTATGTATGTCACTATCAGTCATGATATAACCAGGATAACAAACATATCTGTTGGATATCATCCAAACCAGTTATTTCGGCCAACAGAGTCATGATGAGAATTGTTATCTATGTAGACCTCAAATATACAGAGGCTGTATGTGTTTGTACTTTGTGAAATCCATAGTTTTGAAACTCGGGGGTCACGTATTACCTTCTCAGACCAACAAAGCAAGGACCAAAATACATGTGAAGGATGAAGAGCGTCATGAGCAGAAAATGTCAGCGAATGTCGGTAGAATGTTACCTATGCGTCATCTACGATATCTCTGCGACATAAAGGAGGCTACGCTGCTATTTTCTCCGAACGATTTTATGATTCACGAGAACGTACTACTTGTATCATCATCAATAATGATTCACTCATACAGCCTGATTTGCTGTTTGGAACTCAGCACATAGAATAGGATCCATTCACGCATTCAATACGTTTGGACACTCAATATTTGGCTCCGTTAGCCCAGATGTTATATCTGAGCTTCAAATATCCAATTAAGCATGCTGGCATGAATTCCGTTAAGAGATGTGCTCACTGATCCCATTCACATGACACAATCATTTACATGACACGCTATGGAAAGCACGAATCGTTGCAATAGAATGTCATTAATCACTTTACCATAAAACCGACTCAATGCATGTCTTTATGACCGCCTTGTTTACTGACCCTAAGGTGTATGCACGTGCCTGGTGTTTTCAAGGCGATTATAGAATGACTTGCTGGTACAAAAAAATATACGTGGATTCAATTAGGGTGAGACAAGGGCTTTCTCAATGAACATGGCAATCCTTAAGTCCGCGGATCAACAACATATTGGAGTATGCACAATATCCAAAACCATTGCTGCCTGCCCTTCATATCACCTAACAATCCCAACTCATACAGCGCAGCTAAGCGTTGCTTCGCTTATCATATGTTCTGGTACAGAGAAACCTGTTTACACCGCATCCTCTTGAAAACGAAAAAAGGTGAGGCTAGATTACGGGCACGATGCCTCTGACCATATCTTATCGATCATCACCACTAACACAATACAATGATTATAATGAGAATCGACGCATTAAGCTTTTATTCCTCATGAATATGACACTGTAGATTAGGTAGGTTGATTTTGGCTATGATAAAGATGACAATGATTGTGGTTGTGATGATGTTGGTGATGGTCAGAATAAGGGATACGATGATGATGATGTCGACAATTACGATGATCGTGGTGACCAATTCTGCTGCTGCTGCGGCTGTTGTTGTTGTTGATGATGATGTTGATGATGATGATGATGATGATGATGGTTATTAATATCATGACGGTGGTGGATATGACGGCAGTAATGGTGATTAAAAACATTTTAATGAGGGTACTTTTGTTATTCTTTATAATTGTATTACGTTGGGATTCGTTTTATTCAAGCCATACCTATCTGCAACCAAATTCATTAATGCTTATATCAGCTATGACGGACACTTGGGATATGCATTTTGCCCCATACATATGCTGAGCAAGTTAATTCTGTTAAGTTATCACGAAATGTAACACTAGCACATCTTGGTTTTTGCATTTTTCCTAGGTAAATGTCAAGACAAAGGGTAATTTTTTCCGTTGGCCATGGAGGGATTATGCTTTGGTGAGTAATGTAAGTAGCTCGCTAATGGGCTTCCATCTGTGCACTTTCGAGAAGGGAAATAACATAATCCAGTGCGCGATGAATAATGTGCTGCGACTTTCAAATGTCTCTCTATCTCAAGTGTAGTAGACTTTTTTGCGGACCTCACGCCTGCTAATGACGAAATTCAATCAGCACTTTTGCTTGGAATGTTATTTTGTCCAGTTGAGGATGCTTTAATGATTCGAGCGTTGAATTGTTTGCTTTCTCAAGAGGTTTTTATGAAGCCTTCATTCTTACTGGCGTTGCATTAGGAAGCCAAATTAATTTCCCAAGAAGATCATGTTGTTAGAGGTTCACTGATGTATCGAACGTTATAACGTTTCCCAACCGAGGACCCATGCGCTGACTAAATGAAGGATCCATTTCCTGTGTTTGCCGTAATGGATCAATAGTACAGATATAGATTTACGTCTTCGTCTTTAAGTGACATCGCAGTAGGGCAACTTTCGAAAAGAAATCCCTTTGTGTTGCGTGGCTGACCAGAGCAGGCAGGTAAGTATTGTTTGTGATGTCGTAAGGTCATCTCTCCTGCCGAGCGTCAGCCTAGCGATTAGTGTGGTCATTTGCTGAAATCCCGACGTAAGGTAAGGGAAAATACTAACCCGCATTATATTTGGTAAATTTTTGTTCAACAAAGATTTAAACAATTCGACGACAGCTTTATTAAAATTTGCTTTGTGGGAATTGATTTTGTCCGGATAACGAAGCCAAAAACCCAATAGAAGATGAGTTTAATGTAATTTGCTGAAATCCTGATACAAACGGGTGAAGATTAGATAGGTTTACTGACAAGCGGTTAACAGTGTCAATGGCCGTTTCAAAGGTCAGTGGCTTCCAATGCGGGCTGAGTATTGCACTTATTCTTGTAGAGTGTCGTTTGAATCACGCACGGAAACATGGCAAAGTGTTGTATTATAGTCCATGAAATATTCGTGCCAAAACAATTATCCTATGAGACAAGTTTCCTCATAATATATGCTATACTACCCTGAGATTCGGTGAATTTCAAGCTAAGTAATCAAATCATTATACTGCAGAGTTACTAGGTAACTAGTTGTCAGTTATATGAACAAATAAACGGAATTATTGTAAGTATGAAACATTACTGCAATATTTACTGTGATTGAATTATACGTAGACGCTAACCCGGAAGAGCTCACGCAACTTAATGATGATTAACTTAAATCGTATGTTCTCATTGTGCAGTACACACTTTAGAATGGAGTAGTGACGACCAACAGAAGCTTGTAATGGCTCTCATCAATCACTTACAGGAGCCCATTATACGCGCACTGTCAGATGCACGAATGAAACAAGGGAAGTACGCCACATGCTTGACAAATATATGTATCGGTCTGCGACAGCGTTTTACGAAAACAGCCTTTTGTCAATGAAACTATTTGACCCAATATCCCGTTCCGTTTCTCTTGATAGGCCCGTCTACGCAGGTACATCAATTATCGCTTCCTCGCATGGATCATCGAGTTGCATCTAGACACCAGAAACCATTCCACGGCCCTTCGATCGTGAGATACAGCTTCCCAGAGTTCGGCCATTTTGACTGCTGGGATGGATTAAATAAGTTTAACGAAGTATCCTGTTGCTTCATGTCTCTGGTTCTTCTTACCTTATTTGATCTGACAAAGTAGGCCAACTATATGACATATCTGAGTTTGTCTTCATCAACATCAATTTCCCTCATCCCCCGCTTTATCCTAAAATGCGGCTGTCTAATCAGATGAATCTTATGTATTCCCCTTTAAAGGTACTGTACAACACATTAAATAATAACTTTTTTTACTTACTTACCCCACACTTAGCATCCTCCAATAATTTATCATGGTATATTTGTGAAGATTTTACTACCATTTGTCGATGGTAAAGTATAAGCTCTCAACGACGAAAACGTCAAATATGGGTGTTATTTCATTGAAGAAAGTATGGGTCTGTGTGAGAAATATGATTTGATACTGTGCAGCTAGCGTGATGCAAGAACGGAAGAAACGAGTATGGGCGTCAAGGAATATCAGAAGATTTACATTATTTGGCCCAGCTTAATCGGCGTGTATAACACTACCGCGATTGTTTGCGGAAAAAGATCAGTTTGAGGACGAAATACGACCAAATTGTTGCATTTTCTACTAAAAACGAGAAATCACTCAATTGTGACGCTATTTTGAACACAACAAAGCCCCCCTCTGGTATTGTCCCATGTAAATGATATAGAAATAGCATAATAAGAAAGTTCTAGGAGTTCTCCTGAGCTAAACATGTTTAATTTTTTTGCCATCCACAAAATATATTTAGTATATACTTTTCGTTTTAAAAACACGTGTTTAGAGCTGTGACTCTCAAGCTTTTAAAATAAGTCAAAACGTTCTCAATCTCAAAAAGTCGACATTCCTTACAGAGAATTCTTAAAAACAGCTCGTTGAAGACGCTTTTGTATACTCCCGGTAATATTTTTTGAAGTATAACATGATGGCATTTGCTTCAGGTAGCACTGCAACATTCATCTTGATTGCAAGTTCCAATGAAGTCGAGTTGGAAAAAACATGGAAATTACATTAATTGCTTAATTGCGTCTCGATAGTGGATGCTAGGATCGCCATATGTGTGGGTATAACTAATATGTCTTTCCCCTTCGGCTATAACCGCTATCTGTGACACAGCGCATTAAATCTTGGGCATTACATCGTCGAGATCAACAGCAAAGTCCTAGAATTCGTGACTCAAATTTCAGAATCATTCCACAGTTAGACTGGAAAACACCACATCCTCTGAAGAGTGCACTGCCTTGCGCGATGTCACGACTCTGCTCCAAGCGAATGTTATCTTTCTTATTCAATCCTTATTCGTTCGAATATGGCCACCGAAATTAAATTTCGTCGCTAGAAATTCGTTTGATATGGTGAATGATTGTTTGTAGGGTAGAATGATTACAATGCGACAAACTTTCCGGCAGAGCTTATTAAACACATAAACCAACTGTGTCAAGTACCGCGTACAGGCCAACTAAATAATAATATAAAATGGCGCGATCAGGCATCTTTTCAGGCTTTAATTTCTACGTATATTTTCACAACACCACATTCACAATGCATTGCTGTATGTGGCTAGGACTAAGGTTCTGTTTAGTACAGTCTAATATCGATTAATAAATTGTATTACAGGCGCCCTACTAAAATACTGATTTATTTGATAAATAAAGTGCCATAACATTTGCTGTACTCAACTGAATGCGCCGATTCGGTTAAAAATAATGTCCTTAAATGCATTTCATAAACTTTCCCCACCGTACTTTAGGGTTAACTGAAGGCTAGCACATGGAATTGTAACCCTGAAAATTACTGTCTTGCATGAAAGAAAAAAAGTGGAATATATAATGCCACGAACACCATTAGGAATAATTTCATCCGAGCGCAAATCCTTCTGCAGTATTACTTAGGTACAAGAGCATTCCATATCACGATAACTCGATTACTCGTGACAACAACATACAATGGCATGCAGTATATAAGGATTATCTTTGCAAGATTATAGTTTAATGCAATATCTTCGCTGATGCGCTGTAATAAGCCAATTCGGTATGGTATCATGAAGCTGTCTTGTAAAACTCGGAACCATGTAGCTCAGAGAATGGTAAGCCCTCACTTTGCAATTATAACACTGCCATTAAACTGAACTCACGGTCATACGATGAATATAAGACAGGTCCAGGTTGCTCATCAAATGACAATAATATAGTTCGCGATCTACTTGATCTACTTATATTGCCAAACTATATCGATGTTCGGTAAAATGGATAGGAGCAATTTGGAAAGGGAACTTTTGCCATTGAACCGTTTCTGATTTATTTTATGCACCATTGCTGTACATTATATACTCAACGCCGAGTATGTATGTACGTATGTAGGTATGTATGTACGTATGTATGAATGTATGTATGTAAATTTGTATGTATGTATGTATGTATGTATGTATGTATGTATGTATGTATGTATGTATGTATGTATGTATGTATGTATGTATGTATGTATGTATGTATGTATGTATGTATGTGTATGTATGTATGTATGTGTATGTATGTGTATGTATGTATGTATGTATGTATGTATGTATGTATGTGTGTATGTATGTATGTATGTATGTATGTATGTATGTATGTATGTATGTATGTATGTATGTATGTATGTATGTATGTATGTATGTGTATGTATGTATGTATGTATGTACGTACGTCGTACGTACGTACGTGTATGTATGTACGTACGTATGTGTATGTATGTATGTATGTATGTATGTATGTATGTATGTATGTATGTATGTATGTATGTATGTATGTATGTATGTATGTAGTGTGTATGTATGTATGTATGTATGTATGTATGTGTATGTATGTATGTATGTATGTATGTATGTATGTATGTATGTGTATGTATGTATGTATGTATGTATGTATGTATGTATGTATGTATGTATGTATGTATGTATATGTATGTATGTATGTATGTATGTATGTATGTATGTATGTATGTATGTATGTGTATGTATGTATGTGTATGTATGTATGTGTATGTGTGTATGTATGTATGTATGTATGTATGTATGTATGTATGTATGTATGTATGTATGTATGTATGTATGTATGTATGTATGTATGTATGTATGTATGTATGTATGTATGTATGTATGTATGTATGTATGTATGTATGTATGTATGTATGTATGTATGTATGTATGTATGTATGTATGTATGTATGTACGTATGTATGTATGTATGTGTCTGTAATGTATGTATGTATGTATGTATGTATATGTATGTATGTATGTATGTATTTATTTATTTGTGTATGTATGACACTCTTATAAATTAGCAATATAGGAAGTATAACACCACTTTTGTACATAAACGCCAGTCAGAAAGCTGAGCCGTTCCTTATAACGTAACCAGTCTTGAGGGTACGTACAGAACAGCAGCTGTCACTGGAGTCGCAATGTGCTGGGAATATTCTGCTTAGTATGCCCTGTGGTGGGCCAGCCCATTTATTACAACTGCTGACGCCACATGTACGTGCCGATTATACAATGAACGCATTAACAACATATTTGGAGCACTCTTACTTGGGTACGGTAGTACATGTGAGAGTTCCGGAAAAGTTATATTTTGCTAATTGTGTTTGAATTGCAATGTCATTTGTTAATTGGTTCTCAAATTAGAATACGTCGAGCGCAGTGTTCCTGTGAATAACATATATGACAAGGTATACACATAAAAGGTTAGTCTAACTACATTTACCTATATTTTAGCACCATTTATGGTCATCTCTTACATGCTACTCATACGCTCAATGGAATCAAATGTAGCAATCAAATACGTAGAATATGTATGGGTCAGTTTCTGGACGTCATTCAATGCATTACCGATGCCAATTTATATCACCATATGTAGCGCGTTATAAACTATGTTTGAATGCAAATATCATCAATGCGAGACATATCTCTTTGCAATATATTTTAGGATATTAAGAATAAATATAGTACTCGATGCCATGGCAGAAACATGTCGAACAGCCAACGCGTAGGTAGACCAACTAATCTAACTTTCAGCTGGCATGTTTACTGCCAGAAACTTATATTTATATACCCCATGACATTTCGAAAAATGATAATTTACCAGAGCAATATTCATATTTTGCAATCACTTCCAACGTAAGGATGTGCGCCGACCGGTTTGTTGCAAAAGGGTACAACCAATAAACGTGGTGGCGTATTATGTAAATCCATTTCTCCAGTTTCGCATTATCACCTTGCGTGCAAAAGGATAAATCAAAAATGGTTATATAAAATGGGGCGCCATATTATTCTTGGCAGAAAGACACTTGGTCAACTCCCACAACACTATTCTAATTATTCTATGCGATATCTCAAACAATCAACAACAAAAATCAGGTCTGTTTGACGATGGCGAGAATACAAAGGTGGCAACGTTGATTTTCTATCATTCCTTTTTCATCACGGCGATGATTCATTAAGTACGGATATGCAGATAAATGCGTGATAACTAGTGGTCTTTTCTGATGGTAACTGCCTGTAGATGCATTATGCATCGGTGAGCCGGGACGCTTAGACATACAAGTAGCTTGATAATGGGCTTTCATCTATGCGCTTTGAGACGAAACATATGATGTCACAAAATCGTGTGAGCGACGAATAATTCGCTGCGATTTACAACTATCCCTTAATGTCAAGTGAAGTAGATTATCGTGCGGACCGCAAGCCTGGTAAAAACGCTATTCAATAACGATTTTGCTTGGAGCGTTTTTGTTCAAGCTGCGCAAGCTTTAAAGGTACAAGCGATGAACTGTTAGTTTTCTCGAGAGGTTCTTATGGTGCCTTAATTCTTACTGGCGTTGCATTATGAAGCCATAAGACTTCCCAGGAAGATCATGCTGTCAGACATTCACTGATGTAAAGTGATAACGTATACCAATGGGAAAAGTGATAGTTTCGCCGAAACCAACAGAGAACCCATGCGCTGACTAAACGAAGAGAAGGACCCATTTTCTGCGTTCGATGTAATGAATCAAGATATAGATTTGCGTCCTCGTCTTTAAGTGACATCCCAATCGGGCAAAACACGAAAAGAAATCCGCTTTGTATTGCGTGGATGGTCATATAGTTAGGGCTGGAGCTAACATGTCAGTTAGGTTTGTGATGTCGTAAGGTCTATCTCTCCTGTCGAGCGTCAGCCCAGCGATTAGTGTGCTTATTTGAGGAAATCCCGATGTAGGTTAAGGGATAATGCTAGCATGCATCATATTAGGTATTTTTTTTTGCGACAAATCAATTTGACATCAGCTTTATGAAAGTTTGCTTTGTGGGAATTGATTTAGTCCGGATAACGAGACCGAGAACCCAATCGAAGATGAGTTAAATGTAATTCCCTATCATTGATAGCCCAGTGACGATCAAATGCGTCAAATGTATGATGGTAAGTCTCATATAGCTCAGTTCCCGTTAATTTGTATGCATTTGTGTTGCGCTGTAATGATTCCGTATTGTTTACGGAACTGGATCTATACATTAAACCCTTTGAAGAGATATGAGGTACAAAAGGGTGAAGATTGGATAGGTTTACTGACAAGCGGTTAACAGTGTTAATGGCCCTATCAGTGGAACAAATGGCCCCGTTAACTGCCAATACGGAGGGAATATTGCACTGACTCTCGCAGAGTGGCGCTTGAGTCAACACATAGGCACATGATGAAGTGTTGTAATCCAGTACATGGCACTTTCTCGCAAAACAATTATTCTCTATGACAATTTTCCACATAATATGTGTTATAAAATACTAACGTTCGGTAAATTACAAGCTATTGAATCAGATAATTAGGCAACAGAGTAACTAGTTGTCAGTAATATGAAACAAATAAATGGAACAAATGTGAGTATGAATCATTGCTGCAATATTTATTGTGACTGATTCATACATAGATGCTAACCAGGAAGACCTCACATACATTTTAATGATGATTGACTCAAGTCGCATGTACTGAATGTACTGCATGAGGAGTACAAACTTAGGAAAGAAGTTTTGACCACTACCAATGGCTCTAATCGATCACTCATAGAGCCCATTATCCACGCACTGTGAGATACGCGAATGGTACAAGGGAATTTGCAATTTGTTTGACACATATACCAATCGATCTGCGATGTACGAAGACAGTCTCTGAGAATGTAACTATTTGACCCAACATCCCATCGCTTGTCGCTTGATTATCCCGTCTTCGCCAGTGCATAAGTCATCACTCCCTCGCATGGATTATAGAGGTGCACTTATGGTTAGACACCAAAAACCATTCCACGTCCCTTTGTTTAATGTCTCTGTATCTCATCACCTTATTTGATCTTAACGACTAGGTCAACTGTAAGACATATCCCAAACAGAAATATATATTACCCTGTTAACCAGAAGTTTGACAGGTTATACACAGTTGCTTATAAATAGATATTTGATAAAATATTCAATGCGGTGCACAGACATACAACAATATGACCTCGTAAGATGTTATTTCACCAAAGCACCACTAATTGCGTGAAATGCTTTGTGACTAGCATTTGTTGAAATCCACTAACAATGACATTGTAAGTGAAGGGATGTCTACATGGAGAACGTTGGTCATCGGTGACGGCATTTTCACAAATAAGGTAACTATTTCCCTTCAATTGATTCCCGGTTCAATTCTAAACATGAAAAGAATATTTGGTGTTCTTAGGTGTTCAGGGCAAATACAATAGATCCTCTGATTGATCTCACATTGCGACATCTTGCGTGCTAGTAGTTGGCAAATAGGAATTCATTCGAGGAATTTGGAATCAATAACGAGCAGTGCGTGACATGAAGGTGTGTCGATGTAGAATAAAAGACACGATGTGTCGTGATTCAACTATTTGTTGACGTCGACGTAATATTGCAATTGCGTTCTGATAAAATGCCTTTTTTATTGCAATTTAATAGAATATTGTTGTAAATTATCATGCAGATATTTCTGATAGTATCTTAGACTGTTATGTTTGAGGTGTTTTCTAGTTTCTTAAGCCCCTGGAATTTATATGCAAAGAACATATAATCTACAATGAAAGAATATGACATGACATTTGCCCTCGCAAATAGTGGTTGAGAGCCTGCAGCAGGTTCGCAGATGTTGCATGGTTTTCTGTGTCAGGACGGTAACTGCTATCGATGGATTAGTTCTCCCTCATGAACAATCTGTTACGGCCTGTAGATTTCAATATAACAGAAATGCCTTCTTGATATATGATCAAAGGAAGGGGCTTAACCATTACAGATCTTTTTGTAATCATTGATGCGTTTGATACACATTTCGTTCTCAAATAGATAAGACTTATAGCAGAGAGCAAATACTACCATACACAATGAAAAACGACTCTTCTGAATCAACCTTAATGTCCACGATAACAGACCATGGGTGCAAATAATGATTATGCTGGAAGTTATCCCTTGTTCTGAATGGTACCCATAAGTTGCATGCAATAGGGCGTATTGTTCGCCGGCCGCACAAATACAGCGTGTTCAGCTTGTATAATGCAGTAGATTAAGCGATGGAAGTATCTAAACCCGGAGCTGATCACATATTAAGATTATATGACATTTAACATGCTGTATAATTAAGTATGGAAGTATCTATCGCCGCGATAAACAAGCAGTTTATTGTATGGATATACAACACAATGGAAAGGTTGTGAGTTACACTACATGAAATTGCTTGATCTTGAGAAAGAGACTTCAGGTGTAAAATCTATGTTAAAGAAACATATCATAATATGGTTGTGGAATAAGCGTAATAGCCTCTCGTTATATGCTCATAAGGTTGTACGAGCAGACAACCATTTCATTATATTAGTTTTCGCTTAGCTGTTGTGGTAGGTGCTGAATAACGTTCATAAGTTATACTATATCACGATATCACCGTGTATGTAAGGCGTTCAGTTCTAGTTGAGCCGCTTATATATGAACATTCAATAGCATTGAGACAAAGCCGTTCCCTCCAGGTGAATGACTCGAACGAATATGGGACGTAATGACAGTAATCGTCGCGTACTTTGAAGCAGACGTCTGTTATTATAGAACAGTGCCCTGTATCCTGGAGTATATATACTTATATATACCACAGCGGTACCGTTGAAATGTGATTATTAAGGCTCCTGTTCGTAACAATTCGTACGACTACAGGGAATGTTCACAAAACTATATTTACTGTACCTGTCCGCCCTGGCGCTCTTCGTCAACCGATGTATAGATCTACAGTGTTCTCGTTCGCCAGTTGGCAAGCAGCATATATATTGACGCACGATTTATCCATGTAAATTGGACGCCATTTAGCACAAGACTATTTTACTCAATTTATGCGCCTTTCTGTTCAAACCTTACATAAAAAGAGGCCGTAATGTGTGGAACACACAATATATATCGCTACGTCTAATCATCCTGACGTCAACAATTATTTCGTTCAACATTAAGGGCATTGAGGCACGAATATTATATAAACAGATTTTGAGGCGTCTTTAAATGCCTGTTTTATTTTGTTATTTCGAAGTTTCCAAGATTAAAAATGCCATCCAGCAACTTATTAGTTCGTTATATTATTATGTATGTACGAAGCGATGTCACATCAAGCACTTGCCAAGGGCTCTTATTAAACTCTCAACTGTATACCCGCATGCAGTATTGGCTGATATTTATTTGTTGATAATGTTCGAGAAATGAAAGAACGCACGCCTTAATTGGCAAGTAAAACACGCTCATGTCTTTAAATATATGTACATCACCATCATCTGCTTTACATGTCATACTTAACTGCTATGTATGGTCGCGGGATGGAATTGCAACCAATGTAGATAATTTCGCTCAGATGCATATCCAGCTATGTGGTTAATGAACTAGGTACTGCAAATTAGATTTTGTGCTGATCTGAAGACATGATTATTCGAAGATATCTTAACGACAGCCTTTGTCCAATGTTTAGACAGGCATGCATGGATAATCGCCGCCTATATAGGCTGATTTGCCATGTTACTCGTAGGATGGTAAATTGTGAAGTGTTGACTGCAATTTTGTGGCTACAATTCTGATTTGAAAGATTTCCCCAGCACGTGTGTGTGACGATGATTTGACGGGCTGTAGATTTTATTGTGAACCTTTGCCCCAGGCGTGCATTTATGCTTGTAATTGTCAACACTATTGCAAATATAGAATTGGTTGCCAATCATTACTCATTAGTGTGATGACTTATTCTGTTGCAGATCGGTATTTCGTTTATACATTACGGTCTTTCCATTTTTGCACAGTCAATAGTTATGTCAGTAGCTGTAAATTTATTATACACTATCCTACAGGGGGGTGATTTTCGATTAGATCAAATGGCCGCTGGGGAGTGTGTATATAGAATGACTGCTAAAATCGTCGAATATTTGATTGAATCAACATTAACTGAATCAATCGCCGCGCATGAGCAGTCATATAACCATGAAGGAATCAACCGTCATATATTAGCTTAGACAACTATTATATGTTGCCAAACTATCATGAGGCGTCTAATACAATCATAGGCAACATGTCGGCTTATACCGTTCGAAAATAAATGGATGAAGGCATTCGTAGAATAGTCAACTGCCGAAACGTAGCCCAGCATGATGCACAGTTCAAGAAGTTGCTTACTCCTGAAAACATATTTCTAAGCAATTTGGTCATTGTATTCAAGATCGATTAAGTTGAGGGGAGCAACGAAACCATGTTTTAATACGGAGATCAAAGAGCGTGGTCGGCTTATTATGAAAATGTACTTCAGCATCCCGCACTCAACTAGTAAGCTGTACGGTAAAATATCAACGTTTGGTATTTGTCCAATTGTAACTGCTCTTTTAAACATTTAACGAAAATAAAGGAACCCGTATGCAAATGGCTAGTCTAACAGTACACCTCAGTGTTATTTCATTCGGGTTTAAGCTGTTTTGTTCAGTATTGAAGGTGCATTCATTTGTATTATCTTTCTCTTGTGTGTGGCAATACATTTGGTCTTCTATATTTAAACGTCTGTAAGAACAAATTAATAGTATTGTCCATTACAGAGAACCAGCGCATTGCAGATTATCTCGTTACTTGGTTGGAAAACGATGACGTAGTTGCTGCTGCAATGAATGACATGCAATTTGTATATGTATGAAGCATTGATCGAATTATCTGGACCGAGTATGTAGCTTTAGTGTCCATGTCCTGATATCAAATAACTGCTCTCATCATCGTTCCAAGCCTCCAATCCTTGAAGAATGCGTTTCGAGACAGAGCCATTGCACGGCGTAATCAAGACATTATGACGTTTTATAATTAATGTGATGAGGCTGACAGATATCCACATTTAGTCCCAGTGCAGCAAATGGATTCTTACAAAGATTCCCTTCACACGACCGAGCATTAGAATAATGAGGCAAATATTGCAGCACGTAAATCGTATCTCCCTTGCGACAGCTTATATCATCAGTGTTATGTTATCAGGGTTCGTATTTTTGCTTGGAAGAATGAATTTTGTCGTAGGTCGTATCAGGCGGTGGTAGACAATCGACCCATGTATGCCGTCACATGGCAGCCGTAATGTATCATGACAAAGAAAAACATAAACAAGGCCTGTTGCTATATCAGGGTTTGGCTTTTTGCTTGGAAGATCGAGTTTTATCACAGTGCGTATCAGACTTTAGTAGACAATTGACCCATATATACTGTCGCTTGGCAGACGTTGTGTGTCGTGACAAATAGAAACGTAAGCAAGGTATATGCTAGTATGTATGTCACTTATCAGTCATGATATAACCAGGATAACAAACATATCTGTTGGATATCATCCAAACCAGTTATTTCGGCCAACAGAGTCATGATGAGAATTGTTATCTATGTAGACCTCAAATATACAGAGGCTGTATGTGTTTGTACTTTGTGAAATCCATAGTTTTGAAACTCGGGGGTCACGTATTACCTTCTCAGACCAACAAAGCAAGGACCAAAATACATGTGAAGGATGAAGAGCGTCATGAGCAGAAAATGTCAGCGAATGTCGGTAGAATGTTACCTATGCGTCATCTACGATATCTCTGCGACATAAAGGAGGCTACGCTGCTATTTTCTCCGAACGATTTTATGATTCACGAGAACGTACTACTTGTATCATCATCAATAATGATTCACTCATACAGCCTGATTTGCTGTTTGGAACTCAGCACATAGAATAGGATCCATTCACGCATTCAATACGTTTGGACACTCAATATTTGGCTCCGTTAGCCCAGATGTTATATCTGAGCTTCAAATATCCAATTAAGCATGCTGGCATGAATTCCGTTAAGAGATGTGCTCACTGATCCCATTCACATGACACAATCATTTACATGACACGCTATGGAAAGCACGAATCGTTGCAATAGAATGTCATTAATCACTTTACCATAAAACCGACTCAATGCATGTCTTTATGACCGCCTTGTTTACTGACCCTAAGGTGTATGCACGTGCCTGGTGTTTTCAAGGCGATTATAGAATGACTTGCTGGTACAAAAAAATATACGTGGATTCAATTAGGGTGAGACAAGGGCTTTCTCAATGAACATGGCAATCCTTAAGTCCGCGGATCAACAACATATTGGAGTATGCACAATATCCAAAACCATTGCTGCCTGCCCTTCATATCACCTAACAATCCCAACTCATACAGCGCAGCTAAGCGTTGCTTCGCTTATCATATGTTCTGGTACAGAGAAACCTGTTTACACCGCATCCTCTTGGAAACGAAAAAAGGTGAGGCTAGATTACGGGCACGATGCCTCTGACCATATCTTATCGATCATCACCACTAACACAATACAATGACTATAATGAGAATCGACGCATTAAGCTTTTATTCATCATGAATATGACACTGTAGATTAGATAGGTTGATAATGGCTATGATAAAGATGACAATGATTGTGGTTGTGATGATATTGGTGATGGTCAGAATAAGGGATACGATGATGATGATGTCGACAATTACGATGATCGTGGTGACCAATTCTGCTGCTGCTGCGGCTGTTGTTGTTGTTGATGATGATGTTGATGATGATGATGATGATGATGATGGTTATTAATATCATGACGGTGGTGGATATGACGGCAGTAATGGTGATTAAAAACATTTTAATGAGGGTACTTTTGTTATTCTTTATAATTGTATTACGTTGGGATTCGTTTTATTCAAGCCATACCTATCTGCAACCAAATTCATTAATGCTTATATCAACTATGACGGACACTTGGGATATGCATTTTGCCCCATACATATGCTGAGCAATTTAATTCTCACGAAATGTAACACTAGCACAATTGGTTTTTGCAATTTTCACATCTCTATGAGTTTGTCTTACTTCTAGGTAAATGTCAAGACAAAGGGTAATTTTTTCCGTTGGCCATGGAGGGATTATGCTTTGGTGAGTAATGTAAGTAGCTCGCTAATGGGCTTCCATCTGTGCACTTTCGAGAAGGGAAATAACATAATCCAGTGCGCGATGAATAATGTGCTGCGACTTTCAAATGTCTCTCTCTCTCAAGTGTAGTAGACTTTTTTGCGGACCTCACGCCTGCTAATGACGAAATTCAATCAGCACTCTTGCTTGGAATGTTATTTTGTCCAGTTGAGGATGCTTTAATGATTCGAGCGTTGAATTGTTTGCTTTCTCAAGAGGTTTTTATGAAGCCTTCATTCTTACTGGCGTTGCATTAGGAAGCCAAATTAATTTCCCAAGAAGATCATGTTGTTAGAGGTTCACTGATGTATCGAACGTTATAACGTTTCCCAACCGAGGACCCATGCGCTGACTAAATGAAGGATCCATTTCCTGTGTTTGCCGTAATGAATCAATAGTATAGAAATAGATTTGCGTCTTCGTCTTTAAGTGACATCGCAGTAGGGCAACTTTCGAAAAGAAATCCCTTTGTGTTGCGTGGCTGACCAGAGCAGGCAGGTAAGTATTGTTTGTGATGTCGTAAGGTCATCTCTCCTGCCGAGCGTCAGCCTAGCGATTAGTGTGGTCATTTGCTGAAATCCCGACGTAAGGTAAGGGAAAATACTAACCCGCATTATATTTGGTAAATTTTTGTTCAACAAAGATTTAAACAATTCGACGACAGCTTTATTAAAATTTGCTTTGTGGGAATTGATTTTGTCCGGATAACGAAGCCAAAAACCCAATAGAAGATGAGTTTAATGTAATTTGCTGAAATCCTGATACAAACGGGTGAAGATTAGATAGGTTTACTGACAAGCGGTTAACAGTGTCAATGGCCGTTTCAAAGGTCAGTGGCTTCCAATGCGGGCTGAGTATTGCACTTATTCTTGTAGAGTGTCGTTTGAATCACGCACGGAAACATGGCAAAGTGTTGTATTATAGTCCATGAAATATTCGTGCCAAAACAATTATCCTATGAGACAAGTTTCCTCATAATATATGCTATACTACCCTGAGATTCGGTGAATTTCAAGCTAAGTAATCAAATCATTAAGCTGCAGAGTTACTAGGTAACTAGTTGTCAGTTATATGAACAAATAAACGGAATTATTGTAAGTATGAAACATTACTGCAATATTTACTGTGATTGAATTATACGTAGACGCTAACCCGGAAGAGCTCACGCAACTTAATGATGATTAACTTAAATCGTATGTTCTCATTGTGCAGTACACACTTTAGAATGGAGTAGTGACGACCAACAGAAGCTTGTAATGGCTCTCATCAATCACTTACAGGAGCCCATTATACGCGCACTGTCAGATGCACGAATGAAACAAGGGAAGTACGCCACATGCTTGACAAATATATGTATCGGTCTGCGACAGCGTTTTACGAAAACAGCCTTTTGTCAATGAAACTATTTGACCCAATATCCCGTTCCGTTTCTCTTGATAGGCCCGTCTACGCAGGTACATCAATTATCGCTTCCTCGCATGGATCATCGAGTTGCATCGAGACACCAGAAACCATTCCACGGCCCTTCGATCGTGAGATACAGCTTCCCAGAGTTCGGCCATTTTGACTGCTGGGATGGATTAAATAAGTTTAACGAAGTATCCTGTTGCTTCATGTCTCTGGTTCTTCTTACCTTATTTGATCTGACAAAGTAGGCCAACTATATGACATATCTGAGTTTGTCTTCATCAACATCAATTTCCCTCATCCCCCGCTTTATCCTAAAATGCGGCTGTCTAATCAGATGATTCTTATATATTCCCCTTTAAAGGTACTGTACAACACATTAAATAATAAACTTTCTTACTTACCCCACACTTAGCATCCTCCAATAATTTATCATGGTATATTTGTGAAGATTTTACTACCATTTGTCGATGGTAAAGTATAAGCTCTCAACGACGAAAACGTCAAATATGGGTGTTTTATAAAATTATTTCATTGAAGAAAGTATGGGTCTGTGTGAGAAATATGATTTGATACTGTGCAGCTAGCGTGATGCAAGAACGGAAGAAACGAGTATGGGCGTCAAGGAATATCAGAAGATTTACATTATTTGGCCCAGCTTAATCGGCGTGTATAACACTACCGCGATTGTTTGCGGAAAAAGATCAGTTTGAGGACGAAATACGACCAAATTGTTGCATTTTCTACTAAAAACGAGAAATCACTCAATTGTGACGCTATTTTGAACACAACAAAGCCCCCCTCTGGTATTGTCCCATGTAAATGATATAGAAATAGCATAATAAGAAAGTTCTAGGAGTTCTCCTGAGCTAAACATGTTTTATTTTTTTGCCATCCACAAAATATATTTAGTATATACTTTTCGTTTTAAAAACACGTGTTTAGAGCTGTGACTCTCAAGCTTTTAAAATAAGTCAAAACGTTCTCAATCTCAAAAAGTCGACATTCCTTGCAGAGAATTCTTAAAAACAGCTCGTTGAAGACGCTTTTGTATACTCCCGGTAATAATTTTTGAAGTATAACATGATGGCATTTGCTTCAGGTAGCACTGCAACATTCATCTTGATTGCAAGTTCCAATGAAGTCGAGTTGGAAAAAACATGGAAATTACATTAATTGCTTAATTGCGTCTCGATAGTGGATGCTAGGATCGCCATATGTGTGGGTATAACTAATATGTCTTTCCCCTTCGGCTATAACCGCTATCTGTGACACAGCGCATTAAATCTTGGGCATTACATCGTCGAGATCAACAGCAAAGTCCTAGAATTCGTGACTCAAATTTCAGAATCATTCCACAGTTAGACTGGAAAACACCACATCCTCTGAAGAGTGCACTGCTTTGCGCGATGTCCCGACTCTGCTCCAAGCGAACGTTATCTTTCTTATTTAATCCTTATTCGTTCGAATATGGCCACCGAAATTAAATTTCGTCGCTAGAAATTCGTTTGATATGGTGAATGATTGTTTGTAGGGTAGAATGATTGCAATGCGACAAACTTCCCGGCAGAGCTTATTAAACACATAAAACCACTGTGTCAAGTGCCGCGTACAGGCCAACTAAATAATAATATAAAATGGCGCGATCAGGCATCTTTTCAGGCTCTAATTTCTACGCATATTTTCACAACACCACATTCACAATGCATTGCTGTATGTGGCTAGGACTAAGGTTCTGTTTAGTACAGTCTATTATCGATTAATAAATTGTATTACAGGCGCCCTACTAAAATGCTGATTTATTTGATAAATAAAGTGCCATAACATTTGCTGTACTCAACTGAATGCGCCGATTCGGTTCAAAATAATGTCCTTAAATGCATTTCATAAATTTTCCCCACCGTACTTTAGGGTTAACTAAGGGCCAGCACATGGAATTGTAACCCTGAAAATTACTGTCTTGCATGAAAGGAAAAAAAGTGGAATATATAATGCCACGAACACCATTAGGAATAATTTCATCCGAGCGCAAATCCTTCTGCAGTATTACTTAGGTACAAGAGCATTCCATTTCACGATAAGGTGAGACCAAATGCTACTAGAGGCCGGATATATGTTGCGCGGATATATGTTGCGCGTGGTAGAGCAATACGTTACTAGTGACAACAACATACAATGGCATGCAGTATATAAGGATTATCTTTGCAAGATTATAGTTTAATGCAATATCTTCGCTGATGCGCTGTAATAAGCCAATTCGGTATGGTATCATGAAGCTGTCTTGTAAAACTCGGAACCATGTAGCTCAGAGAATGGTAAGCCCTCACTTTGCAATTATAACACTGCCATTAAACTGAACTCACGGTCATACGATGAATATAAGACAGGTCCAGGTTGCTCATCAAATGACAATAATATAATTTCGCGATCTACTTGATCTACTTATATTGCCAGACTATATCGATGTTCGGTAAAATGGATAGGAGCAATTTGGAAAGGGAACTTTTGCCATTGAACCGTTTCTGATTTTTTTTTATGCACCATTGCTGTACATTATATACTCAACGCCGAGTATGTATGTATGTATGTATGTATGTATGTATGTATGTATGTATGTATGTATGAATGTATGTATGTATGTATGTATGTATGTATGTATGTATGTATGTATGTATGTATGTATGTATGTATGTATGTATGTATGTATGTATGTATGTATGTATGTATGTATGTATGTATGTATGTATGTATGTATGTATGTGTATGTATGTATGTATGTATGTATGTATGTATGTATGTATGTATGTGTATGTATGTATGTATGTATGTATGTATGTATGTATGTATGTATGTATGTATGTCTGTATGTATGTATGTATGTCTGTATGTATGTATGTATGTATGTATGTATGTATGTATGTATGTATGTGTATGTATGTATGTATGTATGTATGTATGTATGTATGTACGTAGGTATGAATGTATGTATGTGAGCCTGTATGTATGTATGTATGTATGTATGTATGTATGTATGTATGTATGTATGTATGCATGTATGTATGTATGTATGTATGTATGTATAAATGTATGTATGTATATATGTATTTATGTATGTATGTATTTATTTATTTGTGTATGACACTCTTATAAATTAGCAATATAGGAAGTATAACACCACTTTTGTACATAAGCGCCAGTCAGAAAGCTGAGCCGTTCCTTATAATGTAACCAGTCTTGAGGGTACGTACAGAACAGCAGCTGTCACTGGAGTCGCAATGTGCTGGGAATATTCTGCTTAGTATGCCCATTTATTACAACTGCTGACGCCACATGTACGTGCCGATTATACAATGAACGCATTAACAAAATATTTGGAGCACTCTTACTTGGGTACGGTAGTACATGTGAGAGTTCCGGAAAAGTTATATTTTGCTAAGCGTGTTTGAATTGTAACGTCATTTGTTAGTTGGTGTAAACCCGTGTTTGTGTTACGCAATACGTGTTTCTTAAATTAGAATAAGACGATCACAGTGTTCCTATGAATAACATATATGACAAGGTATACACATAAAAGGTTAGTCTAACTACATTTACCTATATTTTAGCACCATTTATGGTCATCTCTTACATACTACTCATACGCTCAATGGAATCAAATGTAGCAATCAAATACGTAGAATATGTATGGGTCAGTTTCTGTTCGTCATTCAATGCATTACCGATGCCAATTTATATCATCATATGTAGCGCGTTATAAACTACGTTTGAATGCAAACTGCGTTTTGTAACAAGCAAAAATATCATCGATGCGAGACATATCTCTTTGCAATATATTTTAGGATATTAAGAATAAATATAGTACTCGATGCCATGGCAAAAACATGTCGAACAGCCAACGCGTAGATAGACCAACTAATCTAACTTTCAGCTGGCATGTTTACTGCCAGAAACTTATATTTATATACCCCATGACATTTCGAAAAATGATAATTTACCAGAGCAATATTCATATTTTGCAATCACTTCCAACGTAACGTAATGATGTGCGCCGTCCGGTTTGTTGCAAAAGAGTACAACCAATAAACGTGCATGCGTATAATGTAAATCCATTTCTCCAGTTTCGCTTCGTCACCTTGCGTGCAAAAGGATTAATGAAAAATGGTGATATAAAATAGGGCGCCATATTATCCTTGGCAGAAAGACACTTGGTCAACTCCCACAACACTATTCTAATTATTCTATGCGATATCTCAAACAATCAACAACAAAAATCTGGTGTGCTTGACGTTGGCGAGAATACAAAGGTGGCAACGTTGATTTTCAATCACTCCTTTTTCATCGCGGCGATGATTCAGTAAGTACGGATAAGCAGATAAATGTGGTCTTTTGTGATGCCGACTTCCTATAGATGCATTATGCATCAGTGAGACGAAACATATGATGTCACAACATCATCGTGTGAGCGACGAATAATTCGCTGCGATTTACAACTATCCCTTAATGTCAAGTGAAGTAGACTATCGTGCGGACCGCAAGCCTGGTAATGACGAAATTTAATTACAATTTTGCTTGGAGCGTTTTTGTTCAAGTTGCTCATGCTTTAAAGGTACAAGCGATGAACTGTTAGTTTTCTCGAGCGGTTCTTATGGTGCCTTAATTCTTACTGGCGTAGCATTATGAAGCCATAAGACTTCCCAGGAAGATCATGCTGTCAGACATTCACTGATGTAAAGTGATAACGTATACCAATGGGAAAAGTGATAGTTTCGCCGAAACCAACAGAGAACCCATGCGCTGACTAAACGAAGAGAAGGACCCATTTTCTGCGTTCGATGTAATGAATCAACAGCATAGATATAGATTTGCGTCCTCGTCTTTTAGTGACATCCCGATCGGGCAAAACACGAAAAGAAATCCGCTTTGTATTGCGTGGATGGCCATATAGTTAGGGCTGGAGCTAACATGTCAGTTAGGTTTGTGATGTCGTAAAGTCTATATGTACTGTCGAGCGTCAGCCCAGCGATTAGTGTGCTTATTTGAGGAAATCCCGATGTAGGTTAAGGGATAATGGTAGCATGCATCATATTTGGTATTTTTTGTGCGACAACTCAATTTGACATCAGCTTTATGAAAGTTTGCTTTGTGGGAATTGATTTAGTCCGGATAACGAGACCGAGAACCCAATCGAAGATGAGTTAAATGTAATTCCCTATCATTGATAGCCCAGTGACGATCAAATGCGTCAAATGTATGATGGTAAGTCTCATATAGCTCAGTTCGCGTTAATTTGTATGCATTTGTGTTGCGCTGTAATGATTCCGTATTGTGTACGGAACTGGATCTATACATTAAACCCTTTGAAGAGATATGAGGTACTAAAGGGTGAAGATGAGATAGGTTTACTGACAAGCGGTTAACAGTGTTAATGGCCGTATCAGTGGAACAAATGGCCCCGTTAACTGCCAATACGGACGGAATATTGCACTGACTCTCGCAGAGTGGCGCTTGAGTCAACACACAGGCACATGACGAAGTGTTGTAATCCAGTCCATGGCACTTTCGCGCAAAACAATTATTCTCTATGACAATTTTCCACATAATATGTGTTATAAAATACTAACATTCGGTAAATTTCAAGCTATTGAATCAGATAATTAGGCAACAGAGTAACTAGTTGTCAGTTATATGAAACAAATAAATGGAACAAATGTGAGTATGAATCATTGCTGCAATATTTATTGTGACTGATTCATACATAGATGCTAACCAGGAAGACCTCACATACATTTTAATGATGATTGACTCAAGTCGCATGTACTGAATGTACTGCATGAGGAGTACACACATAGGAAAGAAGTTTTGACCACTAACAATGGCTCTAATCGATCACTCATAGAGCCCATTATCCACGCACTGTCAGATACGCGAATGGTACAAGGGAATTTGCCATTTGCTTGACACATATACCAATCGACCTGCGATGTACGAAGACAGTCTCTGAGAATGTAACTATTTGACCCAACATCCCATCGCTTGTCTATAAACTGACATATTGGGGCAATCTAACCGTAAAGAAGTGCTACGGCGATGCCTGTGTAACGAGCACTCATGTGGCGTAGCCTCATCTGTCTCACTGAATGCAATTTGACGGTATGCAATACCAGAAGCTGAGAAGCTGGACGCCTCCCTAGTATCACACGAACGGAGGACGATACTAGACGCTGCATGTTCAGATGGATAGAAATAAGCATCCACACACACACATCACACACACACACACAAACACAACACACACACACACACACACACACACACACACACACACACACACACACACACACACACACACACACACACACACACACACACGCGCGCGCGCGCGCGCACGCACACACACACACACGCGCACACACATATACACACACAGAGACACAGTATTTTGATATTTACTGGACGGTTGTTATGTCATATATGCGGTCTGCACTTGTTGCTGTTTGACCGATATCTTGCGTCTTGCACCAGCAATAAACAGAATATATTTATCGAAGGATCGAATTGATTTCTAAACATATCTGATAATGTTGATATTAAATATCACCTTCAGGCAAAATTCCCGGTTTCGTGAAAACATTATAAATGAATACGAGAACGCTTTCAAGATTACGCTGAAGAATAGTTTGGAGAAAATGATGCTTTTAGTTACCAAAATAATATGTATTCTGTTTCACGAGTACTCGTATTCCTATAGTATCCACAAAGATACTATAGTACTGGTTCTGTAACACACGTATTGGACATGTCTTTGCGACTTTGTCAGCTACCTGGCGGAGCATGTGCAATGCTCCTTACCCTTATAACCACAGGCCGTGAATTCCTAACTTAGTCAATTGTACGTCGCAACAAGATAAGTATGCTGACACTCACAGGCTATAATACGGAGTAATATTTCGCTATGAGGTTAATTCAGCGCCACAGACTGCATATTATTATCAAATTGACATGTTAATAATGTAACAACTTTCATTAGGCTGGAATCTGTCATGTACAAAGCAGATATCTAGAATAGTATGTTATGCATATGTATAGAACAAGCCACTCACCAATACAAAT
>CM067344.1:64811096-64821096 GCA_034190875.2 Urechis unicinctus | reverse complement strand
TCTGGTATTTCCCATATAGAGAGGTTTCATTAGGACAGCCTAGAAAATTGAACGTCCGATACAAGGCAAGTTTAAAGATAAACAATTGTTTATCGTCCATATAATCGCCCCATTCTAAAATAACGTAGCATAACCACTCAATTTAGATGTGGCGTGAATCATCGAAATATACCAGCTTCAATTGGAAAGGCTCATGAGGCGATGTACTGATACTATGCCAAGAAGCTGCATATCATATCACACGCTCAATATATCGTGATGGAATATTTGATACCCGCAATATAATGTCATTTCAACCGTACTATACGCCTTACAACAAAGTGCAACCGAAATATCACTGCAACTTAATCAAACGCTCGGTACCGTGATTAATTTACCTGATTAAAATTTTGGATATGTACAAATGTGAAGCCAAATGCTCCTCATGGGTCATATCACAATTTTCATTGGGAGCTGTCTATGGATTTGATAAATGTGCTATTTTAGTCGTTCTGAAAAAGGCTATAACTAATTACCCTGTAATTACACTAATGCTTTGTTTGGCTAAGAGTGAAAGCAATGCGGTAGGCGTAACACGCCGGGGTGGGAAGTGGTTCCAACTAAGGACAAGCAAGCGTATGAGATGAAAGAATAAAATCAGCAAGGATGGAACCAAGTACGCTAACGTGCATAAAAATTATTGCATCTTCCGATGCGACAGCTGCAATAGAAAATCGGTCACTATATACCATCAAGTGCATTAAACTGTCGTGACATAAATAAACACCTGGAGTTCTTACTTGTGATAACCTATTAACTGAAAAAATCACGACCTTAAAATGGATGACAAAGGTGGACCAATTCTTTATTGCTTCAGTCTCAACATACATTCATCCACAACTATCAAACCATGCAATAACAATGCGAGCTGATGCTGGATATATCAACCACGCCTTTCTAAGGGATGTTGGTTAGCACTCTTATGTATGCACCTCCTACAGTGGCTCAATTATGAAAACACCAAGAGCTATTTGTTGTTCATGGGCAACACTAGGTTGATCACGCGGGAATACTTAAGCCATATGTAATATTTCAGGATGTAAACACCCTGTCGATTACTATCATTGCTGGGATATTTGTTTAGTGTTTCACTTCTGCGTACGAGGGCTTCTGTTACATGCATTGTATAAAGTCCCGCTTGTGCAGGATGCAAATTGCATGCCCCCTTAAACGTCCAGTAGGTTGGTTGCTGAGATGGACAAAGATTGTGTGCTGTATTAATATATTTACCACAACATGGCCCCACAAATGGAGTATTTACCAGAATGCATTGTTATGAGGTGCAATAGCTTACCAATCGTTTTGAGCAGATGATTGATCAATGCACCATACAGTTGTGATTTAGTGTAAATGATGAAACGTGGTACAGGATCTAATTGCTTGATATCTTACAAAGTTCATGTGATTTAGTGCATACACAGCTGGTTTGCTGTCTGATTCTCTTACAAGGCAGTTAATACACAGCCGTCAATGAATTTGTTACGGGAGCTCGTATTGGTTTGACATTACGATAGACCACACAATTCCCCCTATCTTTCATATAAGCTGGGATATGCCTTTCAAATGTTCTATATTTATACCATCATCACCGTTGTTGGCGACCAAATGCTGGCTGTTCATATTATGAATAACCCAATACACGGATGATTTGAAATAAATCTAATTTTTAGATCAATGTTATGGTGCATGTAGCTTCAAGGCTTGAGCAAATCACACAATATACTGACAATTGGATGACATGAATTAGTCAAAAAGTGTCATATCTTCCGTGCTATTGGCTGTAGGCAATAACTGTCCACATATACCAGTAAAGCAATTTTTCTCAAGAGTAATAGACTTAAGTCCTAGGAAGATTCCTGCGAGTCGCGCATTGTGGGCTACACATGAGGCCTCGTAACTCAAAGCGGATCCGTTGATTGCCATTTCAAATGTTCATGTATGTAGAACGGGAATTGAAATGTTAACCTCACCACGTGCCCTGTTTCAGTATTAGGGGCATATAGTTTCTTCCACTCCTGTTCACAAGCGCAGACCAACAAATATTGCAATGTATTTTATCATTCAATTGGCAATGAATAAGCTAATCGCGAATATACTGCTGGACAGTACCTTGGCGAGCTGCTGCGGCAAGGTCCACAACCGATGTACGAAGAGACACGGGTTTTTACGATCAAGGTATAAGCAGTACACGACTGACTTTTTCTAACCCTCTTCTTTATCCTTATGGGACATAACTAGATGACTCAATTTCATAGTACAATGCACAAACGAGAGTTAGGACTGATACCTGGTAGTTATATTGTTGAGAGCACAATATTTCGTGCACTTTATGAGGATGGAGGCATTACGTTGTCAGTGTATTGGTATCCGACTTTTAAGGCCAGGTATTCCTGCTGTTGACTTTAGAATATGACATATTCGAACCAAGAAACAGCTTTATCGTGTTCGCTCACAACTGAATATTGTCATGATGTCTAGAGTGTCGACATGTTCAACGTTCGCAACCCATGTGATGAATATATGTTACAATGATGTGCTTCAAGACTAAGAGACATCTCTACCATTTTCAGGAGGGTATGCATGCATACTTGCAAGTATGTATGTATGTATGTATGTATGTATGTATGTATGTATGTATGTATGTATGTATGTATGTATGTATGTATGTATGTATGTATGTATGTATGTATGTATGTATGTATGTATGTATGTATGTCTGTATGTATGTATGTATGTATGTATGTATGTATGTATGTATGTATGTATGTATGTATGTATGTATGTCTGTATGTATGTATGTATGTATGTATGTCTGTATGTATGTATGTATGTATGTATGTATGTATGTATGTATGTATGTATGTATCTGTATGTCTGTATGTATGTATGTATGTCTGTGTATGTATGTATGTATGTCTGTCTGTCTGTCTGTATGTATGTATGTCTGTCTGTATGTATGTATGTATGTATCTGTCCTGTATGTATGTCTGTCTGTCTGTATGTCTGTCTGTATGTCTGTATGTATGTGTCTGTCTGTCTGTCTGTCTGTCTGTCTGTCTGTCTGTCTGTCTGTCTGTATGTCTGTCTGTCTGTATGTATGTCTGTCTGTCTGTCTGTCTGTCTGTCATGTCTGTCTGTATGTATGTATGTATGTATGTATGTATGTATGTATGTATGTATGTATGTATGTATGTATGTATGTATGCATGTATGCATGTATGTATGTACGTATGTATGTATGTATGTATAAATGTATGTATGTATGTATATATGTATTTATGTATGTATGTATTTATTTATTTGTGTATGTATGACACTCTTATAAATTAGCAATATAGGAAGTATAACACCACTTTTGTACATAAACGCCAGTCAGAAAGTTGAGCCGTTCCTTATAATGTAACCAGTCTTGAGGGTACGTACAGAACAGCAGCTGTCACTGGAGTCGCAATGTGCTGGGAATATTCTGCTTAGTATGCCCTGTGGTGGGCCAGCCCATTTATTACATCTGCTGACGCCACATGTACGTGCCGATTATACAATGAACGCATTAACAACATATTTGGAGCCCTCTTACTTGGGTACGGTAGTACATGTGAGAGTTCCGGAAAAGTTATATTTTGCTAAGCGTGGTTGAATTGTAATGCCATTTGTTATTTGTTGTAAAACCGTGTTCGAGTTGCGCAATATGTGGTGAGCAAATTATAATGGGACGATCACAGTGTTCCTGGTAGACAGTAAATTACCGGAAGAATTACAATTATGACAAGGTATACAAATAAAATGACTGTTTAACTACATTTACCTCTATATTCGCAACATTCATGGTGGTCGCTTACATGCCATCTATATGCTCAATGGAACTAAATATAGCAATCGCATACGTAGAATATGTATGGGTCAGTTTCTGGACGTCATTCAATGCATTTCTGATGCCAATTTATATTTTTCGCTTTTGCTGTATCATATGAATGCAAACTGGTTTTTGTTACGAACAACAATCACATCGATGCGAGACATATCTCTTTGCAATATATTTTAGGATGTTTAGAACAAATACTGTACTCGATGCCATGGCAGAAACCTGTCGAACAACCAACTTTCAGCTGTCATGTTTACTGCCCCATTACATTTTTATATACCCCATTACATTTAGAAAAATGATAATTTACCAGAGCAATATTCATATTTTGCAATCACTTCCAACGTTACGTAATGAATGCGCCGTCCGGTTTGTTGCAAAAGAGTACAACCAATAAACGTGGTGGCGTATTATGTAAATCCATTTCTCCAGTTTCGCTTCGTCACCTTGCGTACAAAAGGATAAATGAAAAATGGTGATATAAAATGGGACGCCATATTATCCTTGGAAGAAAGACACTTCCACAACACTATTCTAATTATTCTATGCGATATCTCAAGCAATCAACAACAAAAATCAGGTCTGCTTGACGATGGCGAGAATACAAAGGTGGCAACGTTGATTTTCTATCATTCCTTTTTCATCGCGATCGTACGGATATGCAGATAAATGCGTGATAACTAGTGGTCTTTTCTGATGCTAACTGCCTATAGATGCATTATGCATCGGTGAGCCGGGACGCTTAGACATACAAGTAGCTTGATAATGGGCCTTCATTTATGCGCTTTGAGACGAAACATATGATGTCACAACATCATCGTGTGAGCGACGAATAATTCGCTGCGATTTACAACTATCCCTTAATGTCAAGTGAAGTAGACTATCGTGCGGACCGCAAGCCTGGTAATGACGAAATTCAATAACGATTTTGCTTGGAGCGTTTTTGTTCAAGTTGCTCATGCTTTAAAGGTACAAGCGATGAACTGTTAGTTTTCTCGAGAGGTTCTTATGGTGCCTTAATTCTTACTGGCGTTGCATTATGAAGCCATAAGACTTCCCATGAAGATCATGCTGTCAGACATTCACTGATGTAAAGTGAC
This sequence comes from Urechis unicinctus, assembly GCA_034190875.2. Lineage (NCBI taxonomy): Eukaryota > Metazoa > Annelida > Polychaeta > Xenopneusta > Urechidae > Urechis > Urechis unicinctus. The sequence goes on along the minus strand of CM067344.1, from coordinate 64,816,095 downwards.
AACGTATCCCAATGGGAAAAGTGATATTTTCGCCCAAACCAACTGAGAACCCATGCGCTGACTAAACGAAGAGAATGACCCATTTTCTGTGTTCGATGTAATGAATCAAATCAACATATAGATTAGATGCGCTTCCTCGTCTTTAAGTGACATCCCAATCGGGCAATACACGAAAAGAAATCCGCTTTGTATTGCGTGGATGGCCATGGAGTTAAGGCTGGAGCTAACATGTCAGTTAGGTTTGTGATGTCGTAAGGTCTATCTCTCCTGTCGAGCGTCAGCCCAGCGATTAGTGTGCTTATTTGAGGAAATCCCGATGTAGGTTAAGGGATAATGCTAGCATGCACCATATTTGGTATTTTTTTTGTGCGACAAATCAACTCGACATCAGCTTTATGAAAGTTTGCTTTGCGGGAATTGATTTTGTCCGGATTACGATTCCGAGAACCCAATTGAAGATGAGTTTACATTCCTATCCATCAATAGCCCAGTTATAATCAAATGCGTCAAATTTATGATGTTAAGTCACATATAGCTCAGTTCGCGTTAATTTGTATGCATTTGTGTTGCGCTGTAATGATTCCGTAATGTTTACGGAGCTGGATCTATACATTTTTATTTGATTAGATTGGATAGGTTAACTGACAAGCGGTTAACATTGCAATGGCCGTATCAGTGGAACAAATGGCCCCGTTAGATCCCAATACGGACGGAATATTGCACTGACTCTCGCAGAGTGGCGCTTGAATCAACACATAGGCACATGACGAAGTGTTGTAATCCAGTCCATGACACTTTCGTGCCAAAACAATTATTCTTCATGACAATTTTCTTCATAATATATGTTATAAAATACTAACATTCGGTAAATTTCATGCTTTGAATCAAATCATTAAGCAACAGAGTAACTAGTTGTCAGTTATATGAAACAATTAAACGCAATACTGTGACATATGAATCATTGCTGCAATATTTGTTGTGACTGATTCATACATCTATGCTAACCAGGAAGACCTCACATACATTTTAATGATGATTGACTCAAGTCGCATGTCTATGAATGTACTGAATTTGAACCAACATCCCATCGTTTGATTATCCCGTCTTCGCCAGTGGCATAAGTCGATCGCTCATAGATGGATTATCCACGCACTGTGGAAATTCAAAAATGGTTCAAGGGAATTTGCCATTTTGCTTGACACATATACCAATCGATCTGCGATGTACTGAAGACAGTCTCTGACAGAATATATAACTATTTGACCCAAGTGTGAGAAGTTTGCAGGTTGTCACAGTTGCTTATCCCGTCTTATTTGATAAAATAAGTCATGCGCTGCCCTCGACATACAACATTATAGAGGTGCACTTATGTTATTACACCAAAGCACCAATCATTGCGCGACATGCATTGTGACTAGCATTTGTTGAAATCCACAAACTGCACATTGTAAGTGAAGGGATTTGATCTTGGAGAGCTTTGGTCATCGGCGAGACATATCCCAAAATAAGGTTACTATTTCCCTGTTAATATTTGCGTGTTTGACAGGGAATGACTCGAGATTGGTATATGAACACAGTGACAATGGGTGATCAATAATAGGAAACTTGATATGGCCACATTAAGCACCTATAGTTTATGCCTATCGTAAGATGTTATTTCATTAAGTTGCAACATAATTGAGTTTTAAATGCTTTGGACTAGCATTTGTTAACAAAGTCCACTAACAATATACGTTTTTTCATGAATCATGTCTACATGGAGCGAAGTTTGTCATCGGTGACGGCATTTTCACAATAATTTAAGGTAACTATTTGGTTTTGAGAGCAATGATTCCCGGCTCAATTCTAAAGGTGAAAAGAATATTTGGTGTCTTAGTCGCAGGGCTAATACAACAGATCCTCTGAATGATCTCACATCGTGACATCTTGTGTGCTCATAGTTGGAAAATAGGAATTTATTCGAGGTATTTGGAGTCAATAAAAGCAGTAAGTGACACGAAGTTGCGTCGATATAGAATAAAAGACACGACGTTTTGGGATTCAACTATTTTTTGACGTCGACGTAATATTGCAATTGCGTTCGGATGAAAACTTCCCGCAGTTCATTGTGGTACCTATTGCTGCTCCTAAGCCTGATATACGTCTCTCTGTAATTTATGGACACACAATACATCATAAACGTACACGGCTGGCTGGGCACAGCAGGTATAGTAGCGCCTCATTGATAAGCCTTTATGTATTGCAATTTAATTGAATATAGTTGGTCATAATTATGCAAATATTTTCTGATAATATCTTAGACTGTTATGTTCGAGGTGTTTTCTAGTTTCTGAAGCCTCTGAAATTATATGCAAAGGACATAATCTACAATGAAAGAATATGACAAGATATTTGCCCTCGCATATTGTGGTTCAGAGCCTGCAAAAGATCCGAACATTAGACATTGGTTTCTGTGTCAGGGCGGTAACTTCTCTCGAGGGATGAGTTCTCCCTCATGAATAATATGTTACGGTCCGAGGATTTCATTACTTTGCTTGAAAACAGAAATGCCTTCTTGCTTGGAGCTTTTCTGCCGACCAGACAATCACAAAGACGTGTTTAGGGGGGAAATATCATATAATGGATATATTATCATTGGAAGGGGCTAAATCATTACAGATCTTTTTGTAATCGTTGAGGCGTTCGATATACATTACGTTCTTAAATAGATAAGACTTATAGCAGAAAGCGGAGCTTGTTTATTCCATGTGCAATTAGCAACAACTGCATATTAGTGAACGAGTAGTGTTTGAGATATTCCCTTCCTAGACGCCCATACCACCATACACAATGATAAAAGACTCTTCTGAATCAATCTTAATGTCTACGATAACAAACCATAGGTGCAAATACTGATTATGCTGGTAGTTGCCCCTTGTTCTGATTATTACCCATAAGTTGCATGCAATAGGGCGTATTGCTCGCCGGCCACTTAAATACTGCGTGTTCAGCTGGTATAATGCAATAGATTAAGGGATGGAAGTATCTAAACACGGAGCTGATCACATATGAAGATTATATGATATTAGACGTGTTGTATAATTCAGTGTGGAAGTATCTACAGCCGCGATAAACAAGCAGTGTATTGTATGGATATACAACACAATGGAAATATTGTGTGGTGCACTACATGAAATTGATTGATCTTGAGAAAGAGACTTCAGGTGTGTTAATGAAACATACCATGTTTGTGGAATAAGCGTAATCACCTTTCGCAATATGCTCAAAAGGTTGTACGACAACCATTCCATTATATTAGTTTTCGCTTAGCTGTTGTGGTAGGTGCTGAATAACGTTCATAAGTTATACTATATATCGCGATATCACCGTGTATGTAGTACGTTCAATTGTAGTTGAGCCGCTTATATATGAACATTCAATAGCATTGAGACAAAGCTGTTCCCTCCAGGTGAATGACTCAAACGAGCATAGGAAGTAATGACAGATGATGCATGTAAAGCTGCTGTGCGTGGAAAGGCTGCAAATGTGCAGCTGTTTCCAACGGCCCCGTAACCTTTCAAGCCATTAAGCAATGTCTATAAACTGACATATTGGGGCAATCTAACAGCAAAGAGGTGTTACGGAAATCATCCACACCCCCCCCCCCCACACACACACACACACACACACACACACACACACACACACACACACACATACACACACATACACACACATACACACACACACACACACACACACACACACACACACACACACACACACGCGCGCGCGCGCGCGCACACACACGCACACACAGACACAGTATGCGAATTACTGGACGGTTGTTATGTCATATATGCGGTCGGCACCTGGTGCTGTTTGACCGATTTTGCGTCTTGTTTCAGCGATGAACAATATATATTTACCGATGGATCAAATTGATTTCTAACCATATTTTAAAATGCTGACATTAAATATCATCTTCAGGCAAAATTCCCATTTCGTGAAAAAATTATAAATGAATACGAGGACGCTCTCAAGATTCTGCTGATGAATAGTTCGGCGAAAATGATGCTTTTAGTTACCAAAAAAGTATGTATTCTGTTTCACGAGTACTCGTATTCTTATAGTAACCACAAAGATACTATAGTACTGGTTCTGAAACATGCGTATTCGACATGTCTTTGCGACTTTGTCAGCTACCTGGCTGAGCATGTGCAATGCTCCTCACCCCTATGACCACAGGCCGTTACTTCCTAACTTAGTCAATTGTACGTCGCAACAAGATAAGTATGCTTGCACTCACAGGTTATAATACGAAGTAATATTTCGCTATGAGGTTAATTCAGCGCCACAGACTGCATATATTATCAAATTGACATGTTATTAATGTATCAACTTTTACTTAGGCTGGTATCTGCCATGTACAAAGCAGATATTTAGAATAGTATGTTATGCATATATATATAGAACAAGCAACTCACCAATACAAATGTATGATTGACAATACATTGGAATGGCCGAGGCGCTATGTAACATTACTGGAAGGAAGGCGATAGCATCAACAGCAAACCTTATCCGGGTTATTTGCTGGTTATTCAGTTTGTAAATGTGTTTGCACAATGTTTGATTGTTTAAATGTCCGTTACAAGCCTAGTTTATTAAGATTCCACTGAGCGGCAGTATTTGCCCTCCATATCGCTCCAATAACGCTCGTTGTGAATGGACAAATAGTGATCTATGCTTTGGTGGATTGACAGTGCTTAAGAATAAACGTAAAAAAGAAATTGTACCTTTTTTACATATTCGAAATCTGCGGTGGTATTTCGAATATATATCTATGTGTATCGTCAGCACACGCAGAAATGAAAGTTTAAATTCGGATTTTGCAGCGGAACAACAACTTCACCGATTTTCTAGAATTCATTGTTTTAACGTCAAACAACGCATGTCTTTATGTATGTATGTATGTATATGTATGTATGATGTATGTATGTATGTATGTTATGTAGAAATG
>CM067344.1:64761096-64808596 GCA_034190875.2 Urechis unicinctus | reverse complement strand
CAAAACGCTTTCCGACCCATAACATTTTCTGGTATTTCCCATATAGAGAGGTTTCATTAGGACAGCCTAGAAAATTGAACGTCCGATACAAGGCAAGTTTAAAGATAAACAATTGTTTATCGTCCATATAATCGCCCCATTCTAAAATAACGTAGCATAACCACTCAATTTAGATGTGGCGTGAATCTTCGAAATATACCAGCTTCAATTGGAAAGGCTCATGAGGCGATGTACTGATACTATGCCAAGAAGCTGCATATCATATCACACGCTCAATATATCGTGATGGAATATTTGATACCCGCAATATAATGTCATTTCAACCGTACTATACGCCTTACAACAAAGTGCAACCGAAATATCACTGCAACTTAATCAAACGCTCGGTACCGTGATTAATTTACCTTATTAAAATTTTTGATATGTACAAATGTGAAGCCAAATGCTCAGCATGGGTCATATCACAATTTTCATTGGGAGCTGTCTATGGATTTTGATAAATGTGCTATTTTAGTCGTTCTGAAAAAGGCTATAACTAATTACCCTGTAATTACACTAATGCTTTGTTTGGCTAAGAGTGAAAGCAATGCGGTAGGCGTAACACGCCGGGGTGGGAAGTGGTTCCAACTAAGGACAAGCGAGCGTATGAGATGAAAGAATAAAATCAGCAAGGATGGAACCAAGTACGCTAGCGTGCATAAAAATTATTGCATCTTCCGATGCGACAGCTGCAATAGAAAATCGGTCACTATATACCATCAAGTGCATTAAACTGTCGTGACATAAATAAACACCTGGAGTTCTTACTTGTGATTACCTATTAACTGAAAAAATCACGACCTTAAAATGGATGACAAAGGTGGACCAATTCTTTATTTCTTCAGTCTCAACATACATTCATCCACAACTATCAAACCATGCAATAACAATGCGAGCTGATGCTGGATATATCAACCACGCCTTTCTAAGGGATGTTGTTTAGCACTCTTATGTATGCACCTCCTACAGTGGCTCAATTATGAAAACACCAAGAGCTATATTTGTTGTTCATGGGCAACACTAGGTTGATCACGCGGGAATACTTAAGCCATATGTAATATTTCAGGATGTAAAAACCCTGTCGATTACTATCATTGCTGGGATATTTGTTTAGTGTTTCACTTCTGCGTACGAGGGCTTCTGTTACATGCATTGTATAAAGTCCCGCTTGTGCAGGATGCAAATTGCATGCCCCCTTAAACGACCAGTAGGTTGGTTGCTGAGATGGATTTTGTCCCACGACAAAGAAATGTGTGCTGTATTAATATATTTACCACAACATGGCCCCACAAATGGAGTACTTACCAGAATGCATTGTATAGCTTACCAATCGTTTTGAGCAGAAGATTGATCAATGCAACATACAGTTGTGATTTAGTGTATGTTGAAAACGTGGTACAGGATCTAATTGCTTGATATCTTACAAAATGTTTAAGTGCATACACAGCTGGTTTGCTCTCTGATACAAGGCAGTTCATACACAGTCAATGAATTTGTTACGGAGCTCGTATTGGTTTGACATTACGATAGACCACACAATTCCCCTTATCTTTCATATAAGCTGGGATATGCCTTTCAAATGTTCTATATTTATACCATCATCACCGTTGTTGGCGACCAAATGCTGGCTGTTCATATTATGAATAACTCAATACACGGATGATTTGAAATAAATCTAATTTTTAGATCAATGTTATGGTGCATGTAGCTTCAAGGTTTGAGCAAATCACACAATATACTGACAATTGGATGACATGAATTAGTCAAAAAGTGTCATATCTTCCGTGCTATTGGCTGTAGGCAATAACTGTTCCACATACCAGTAAAGCAATTTTTCTCAAGAGTAATAGACTTAATTCCTAGGAAGATTCCTGCGAGTCGCGCATTGTGGGCTACACATGAGGCCTCGTAACTCAAAGCGGATCCGTTGATTGCCATTTCAAATGTTCAAAATATTGAACGGGAAATTGAAATGTTAACCTCACCACGTGCCCTGTTTCAGTATTGGGGCATATAGTTCGTCCACTCCTGTTCACAAGCGCAGACAAACAAATATTGCAACATTTTATTCATTCAATTGGCAATGAATAAGCTAATCGCGAATATACTGCTGGACAGTACCTTGGCGAGCTGCTGCGGCAAGGTCCACAAACCGATGTACGAAGAGACACGGGTTTTTACGATCAAGGTATAAGCAGTACTCGACTGACTTTTTCTAACCCTCTTGTTTATCCTTATGGGACATAACTAGATGACTCAATTTCATAGTACGATGCACAAACGAGAGTTAGGACCGTTACCTGGCAGTTATATTGTTGAGAGCACAACATTTCGTGCACTTTATGAGGTGGAGGCATTACGTTGTCAGTGTTTATTTGGTATCCGACTTTTAAGGCCAGGTATTCCTGCTGTTGACTTTAGAATATGGACATATTCGAACCAAGAAACAGCTTTATCGTGTTCGCTCACAACTGAATAATTGTCACCGATGTCTAGAGTGTCGACATGTTCAACGTTCGCAACCCATGTGATGAATATATGTTACAATGATGTGCTTCAAGACTAAGAGACATCTCTACCATTTTCAGGAGGGTATGCATGCATACATGTATGTATGTATGTATGTATGTATGTATGTATGTATGTATGTATGTATGTATGTATGTATGTATGTATGTATGTATGTATGTATGTATGTATGTATGTATGTATGTATGTATGTATGTATGTATGTATGTATGTATGTATGTATGTATGTATGTATGTATGTATGTATGTATGTATGTATGTATGTATGTATGTATGTATGTATGTATGTATGTATGTATGTATGTCTGTATGTATGTCTGTCTGTCTGTCTGTCTGTCTGTCTGTATGTGTCTGTCTGTCTGTCTGTCTGTCTGTATGTATGTCTGTGTATGTCTGTATGTCTGTATGTATGTATGTATGTATGTGTATGTATGTATGTATGTATGTATGTATGTATGTATGTATGTATGTATGTGTATGTATGTATGTATGTATGTATGTATGTATGTATGTATGTATGTATGTATGTATGTATGTATGTATGTATGTATGTATGTATGTATGTATGTATGTATGTATGTATGTATGTATGTATGTATGTATGTATGTATGTATGTATGTATGCATGTATGTATGTATGTATGTATGTCTGAGTATATTTACTGGAATGCATCTTTATGTAGTTGTTGACGATAAAATATCGGCAACTAATTTCCATTACAAGCTGTTTCGAAATGATTTTGCTATTCGCTTACAGTGACACAAATCGCAATATGGTGTTATTTATTTTTTAATGAAAATATGTATGTTGAATGTATCTGATCGGGATTCTTCTTCACATTCCATATAAATGGTACACCTGCCGTGATACATATATTGTGTCGAAGAACTACAACCATCGTTACAATTTATCAAATGAGACGTTTCGTTGTATTCAGAGCATGGGACATTGCTACTGTGGCAGTCAATGACATCACTCGCTGAACGAATTCATTTGAGATTCAGTTATGTTGTGATCTTGCCGTGCCAATATAGCCATCGAAGCGCAAGAGGAACGGCCACGAAATTCAATAACCGGGAACCAGCAACTCTGCTTCCAATGACAGCCTAGAGGGGTGTTAGGCGGGTCAGGGACAGCACTAGCTTGCACGCTAGTACCTCACATTTCAGTTAGGAAGGGTAGTGATTCAATTAGCTAGAATTATGTTAAATCTATACGCAACCTTTATATTCAAACCAGATGAATGTTGCAAACGTTGGACACTATATCATCATGCGTTGATATGCTACTATGGTGTGGTCTTCAATGCAACCAATTTTAATCACTTACGGGTCAATGCGGTAGTTCAATGCGGTTTCAGTGGGTTACTGATTGAAGTCATATACGGTACATGTACAATGCCTCGCGACAACATACCAAACTGACATTGTGACTATACAAGCTATCATCAGTTTCTAGTCCGTGTCTTTGCCAATAGCTAAGTAGCATCCTAATGGATAGCACAGCCGGAACCACATCGTAATCGGCTATTTTATTCATAGTGATTAAAATAGATTATCGAAAAGTCACATCTAAATTCGCATCGCACGACAATAGAATTATATACGTTGGCCTATCGATGCATTCGTATCGTGACTTTGTAATAGTCAGCAGTGACTTTAGCAACTGCCTGGTTTCAATGGCTATATGCAATCATCGTAATGTTGCAACTTGTGCGGATTGCATTCAATATCTCTTTATAATAGGAGTTTCTGTCAGAGATTGTTGTAGGATTTGAACAGATCTGGGTAATTGCGCCTAGTATAAAACGCAAGACAAACGCAATGAAGTCAAATGTCATGCAGTTGCTTGCTTTTTGCGCCCCTAATGCTTACCCGCAAATTGTAGACTCAGAGATCATTGATAGAAATTGGACATGGCGACAATATGCACGAAGCTTTGTAGAATTAATGTATGAATTAGCTATGACATTATCAACCTCCATGGATTTACCAATATTCCATGTATTTTGTCAAACTGATTTTGGCTGAATAGATAAGAGTATTGTGCATAGCTGGATGACGCAACTGCAAAATTGTCCATGGCTGCAACGGCTCATTATAAATCTGCCGCCGTGCATTCAATTCCAACACTGCTTTCAGGAAAAACCATTATTTACAAAGCATAAGGCACCGGGCAGCCAAAAGTGCAGTGGAAGGTTATTAACTTCGGCGAGGATGTCGGAGGTGACAGGCGGAAATATGGATGGGTTCATGGCGGTATGTTGGGTTGGGTAGTGGCGGGGACTAGGGTTGGACATTGAAAACCATTACGGTGCCTTCATGGCGGGAATGTTGTGATTCTTTAAGGAACGGGTGAGGAATAGCTCCGAATAAATTTTTATTAGCCACAATTCTTGACTATATATAGCTACTTATTAGCTTAGAAAACGCCGGTTAATCAGCTACGATTTTGTAAAAATTCAGAGGATTGATTAGCTTATCACGTTATCCTCAAAGCACATTCACATTGGCATAACTGAGAGAATGCATATAAATAGTTCTCCCTCAAATATGAACCGCACTCTCAACCCGACTTTGCTGTTGGGGAAAAGATGTAGCATATTCCAAGCAGGTTTCTGTTCAGCCTCATTGAATGATACTGTCCTACATGATTCCTTGGCGCTCTATGATTGACAATCTCTTCGCACCGGTATCGTGTGATTATTCAATAATTCCTCTGATTCAATAAAACGGCTAATCGCATGATACAATCGCCATATTAGATTATGTAAGTGACTGTCGATATGCCTGTATCTAATATGGTTAAGTCGGTACATTATAAATTGACTAATAGCCATTACACTATGGTATGTGTTAATCGATTGCCGTGAATCCAGCACCAGACAGAAGCCGAAATGAACGGCAAGCGGATCTTGGACAGTCTTAGCTTACAAGTCAAGGCACAATATTGCGTGCCGTGGTGAATTTGATCTTGATTTTACCAACATAGCAGATCGTTGATTCTGCGAAAGAAAAGTATGAAAGACTAGGTGGCTAATATCGGTAATTGTATTCAATCAATACATTTATTCTGGATAACGCTGTTACCAAGATTTCCGTGAAACAGGTGTATAATATAAAGCGGATTTTATGTACGTAGTGACCCATAATATGTTTGTTACAAAGCCTGCCACCCTATTGACGCTTTTCGTAGCCACTAGATCGTCACCAGACGATGTTATAGATTTAGTAAATATTCCTTCCCCAAGTATTTTGGTTCGGACAAAGCAGTTAATATGTTGTCCTAAACATAGCGAGAAGTGTCTATCTCATTGTTATAGGTACTTCCCTGAAATCAATTCGTTCCGCCTCAGAGAAATGGAAACCAGCTCATTAGCCGCCGTATCTGATAAGATTTGCCAAACATTTATTTATTATCTGATTAATTTAACTTACTCTTCCTTCTATGCTCTTCCTTTTATTCCACCTAGTAATGTTCGAGCACGCCCTTAAACTAGAGAAGCAATTCTATACATGCCACAGTGTAAGTTGGTTTGACGCCAAATGCAGTTACAATACTGGTTGCGAAAGCCTCGGCTGTCAAGCTTGCAAGAAACTATGCCCCCAAAGAAATGCAGTTCAGCTTTAATCGAAAGAAAAAAGCACAGAGTGAATACATTGAACTTAATCAATGAATAATTGCGATATATATGTCAAGTATAATTTGTTTTGAGCTTCCCGCCACTGCAACGAGAATGGCAGAAGGGATGCGGCGACAACATAACCTGGGATTCCAGTGTTCTCACTGAGATAATCAAGGACCTGCTGTCATATCAAAATAGCAACAAAGGCAACATTTGGAAAATAATCTTACTATTGTAGATAAGGAAACCATTGCCTTGGACACAAAAGGTTGCAAGCAACAGTCTGATTTCTGAGTGCGAGCTTGTCGGATTCCTGCTGGTATCCAGAGGGCATGGCGTTATTAATGACGAACGTCCCGCTTGCGAGCCGATATTACCCAAGACAGATGTACCACCTCCAATATGCGATATGTGGTGTCGCCGGATTGTCCACAAACCGTTAAGGCAAACCTGTCTACATTTTTGCATGAATCCTTTCTGCCTCCTATTCGGTTAGTCGCTTGACGGTACATCACGTCTACGGTCTGATATTAAATAATTATGTATAGTTAAACCCTGTTCGTAATGATATTTGCTTGGTGTTGTCATGTTATTTATATAACGTTTACGTAACTGTTTTCTTCTCCATTTGACGTTGTGACGTTGTTATACGTCATTTTCCGAAGTAAATATATTTTGATGGATCAAAACAGCTTCATGCTAAGTGCCACAGTAAATGGTGTCGATTTGGGAATCCGAGTGAAGTTTGATCGACAGTTCCATGGGCTTTTGTTGATTTTATTGCTGTGCCACCTTGCGACGGGGACATATTTTGCCCATAAGCATATGCATGGAACAGCAATTGCTGTGAGACTTCTGATAATATTTTAAGCCAACAGAGACTGAATGAGTTGCAGAACGAGTAAAGCCGTCGATTGATACCAAGAAATTACTTCACCATTACCCATTAGTGTATACTACCGATTGGTGCAAAACTGGTGCAATTAGGTTCTGCTGTATAGAACAATTTGATATGAAATTAGATAAAGATATATGAGAGTCAACCTCATTGCTGTCTTTCCTCGTGAATTCTTAGTTTGTGACAAACATTATGCTGCACCAATGGCTATCCTGGGAAGTATTGCCGGTCTCCTTCTGCACCGACAATCCACACATGCATTACCATGTGTGGTCGTGATTACAAATGCCTAATATATTAACCTAATCAAAGGTAATCTATAACATATGTAGCTGATGTTATACTGCTTATGACCTGATTATATGTAATCGTACGATTGTGATTCATTCGTCAAGTTAATACAGACTTCATTTTATTTGCCCTGGGCGTCAACATAATTACTCCTTCTCCTCCAGAATGATTACAAATGTTTGTGTTTTCATCAGATGGTCAGAATGGAGTCAAGGCACAAGCCATCAAGATAATCAAATCCCATCTCTTGAGCAAGATATTTCGGAGGAATTATAGAGCATGTGTTAGCTGTCGCATACGACCGAGCATCTGCTACTGCCATCAAATGGACGTAAGAGATTGATAACACTATAGCAGTCAACCATAAGCATTCCACAAACTTCAGATTATATTTTCTAACACATAACATATCCTTCATTTCTGTTATTTGAGTCGTTTATCAACAAGCCATTTGAAATAATCTTACAAGTATTAACGGTTTAGACACAAGCAGTATATATAACCAACAGGATTCAGAACGGTTTCGTTCTCTGCTCTTTGGGGTCGATATCTCGTTTGACTGCCGCTCATCAATCTGCCCTTACACTGCCCTTACGCTTGCCATGTTAAAAAAGGCCCATAAACAGAAAATCTTCGCTTGTTTCAAACCGGAAAAGTCGATTAATTGCTTTCGGTTACAATCAGTGTTAAATGTCGTCTTTCCGTATGGAAACAAACCCAGAAGGTCTTGCTGCATAACGTGACATTTTTGGCGAGGATATGATTTAGTGCAATATCTTCGCCCATGCGATGGTACCAGCAGATTCAGTTTCGCAGCATGAACATGTAATGAAAACCTTTAATCATGCACCTCAAAGTAGAGCTCCAGAATATGCACGCCTTACAAGGTGCGATTGCAAATTCATTCTGATAAATCGTAATTCCCCGCCTTCCAATTAAAACAATGAGATTAAATTGAACTCACGGTCATAGGATGGATATGAGACATGTCCAGGCTGCTCATCCAATGATAATAATTTGGTTTTGTATTCAGCCTGGTACAGATAAATTTTATTCCTGCCTTTTGTCAAAGTGTACATAAGACAATTCTATCCAAATCGTGTTCTAAATCGTGTTATTACTACTCTCTACATTTGTAAACAAACAAAGTGCTTCTCACTATCCACAATACAAAGCAACATGTGTACCTTTGCTGACGTTGATGGGATTAATCCAGATATTTATGGATCAGCGTTTTCGAAACTTATTTGTGATCAAGAGCAAGAGTGCTTTCTTTTGGGACAGAGAACGCGACTTTGATTATTCATTCACTAACTTTTATGATTTGATTTTATTGTAATTACCTGAGAAAGGTATGGTTTCCACATTCACTACATCTTTTTGTGCGGCAGCAATGAGTGAACAGCGCAACTGAAGTTTGAGATTGAGTATGAGGAGACTCGAGTTTCCGATAGTGCCATTTCATGCTGCTGCCGACGGAACCAAATGACAAAAGAAGTTGTCGTATTCCGATGTGTGTTGTGTTGAAGAATACATATTCCACATGATATCTGAAGATACCTCGCAGAGCCTGGGCGACAGGCAGCAATTGCTTTGTATATGCTAGTAATAAATAATGCAAAGCGAATAGTAAACTCATGCATCCTGATTGGGCATCTTTAAGGATTTGACATCGAATATGTGTGCTTTTTCATTATTACCACACACAATATTTAAAATTGTTCATTTACCTTTCACTGATCAATATGTATTATCAAATTCTTGCATGCTGAAACATGCTAATCTTTGTGTCCAATGAATGGCTAAAGGTCCATTTTTTATGTCTATAAACGGATTAGTGGGATATTAAACCGACATCCAACCCTACGAAATGTATATTCGATCTGCTGAGCCGAATGCATTTTTGTACATAAATACTCGGCCTAAGCATAAAGTGTTGAAAAGTGAAACCGCTAATCAGTTATCGCGAGCGGTGGAAGGACTCGCGCTAGGAAACGATCATTGCGCCACTTGGCAAAAGGTTTAAGTCGATCAGACCTTACGATCCTATGAAAGTTGAACAATGCATATGCTGTTCTAGCCGTATGATATGTACGTTCAACAAGTTTGGCTTCGGGGAACGGACGCGACTTGATATTGACTTGATGGTGTAATCCTAAGAAAGCCCAAATGCAAGCTTTAGCAAGTGAATCTTACAGCTTAATTGCCTGTAAAATGCCAACCGGCATGGCGATGGTTTCAATCTAGTAAGAACATGTTATCCATCATGGGTTTTCGCTAATATGTTCTGTCATATGTGGCTTAATCCCGGGGAACTTGATCACCGCTAACCATACGCAAACCAATGTAGCGCTTGCTAAATCTAGGCTGCCAAACGCAAGCGTCAAATGCTCAGTTAGCATACTGCTTCGAATTCTCCTGAATTCTCCAACGATTGATCACAATACCTCTACGGTTTATAACGGCGCATCACGAATGCGTTATGGTATGCTACTCTTGTATCCGACTGCCACAATTACGTTTGATCTCTAGCGATTGCTATCACTGTCGAGCGAAAGCTTGTATTCTATTATATTCTTGCCCTCCATCTGGTAATTTACTGCTTACTAAATGTGTTCTCCAGTAATCGTCGCGTACTTTGAAGCAAACGTCTGTGACTATAGAACGGTGGCCTGTCTCCCTGAGTATTCTTTGTTCTAACCCAGCAGTGCCGAAGAAATGTGATAATGCAGGCTCCTTTTTGTAACAATTCGTAAGACTACTGGGAATGCTAAAAAAACGCCTGCATTAACTGTAACTTTCCGCCTCGGCACTCTTCCTCAACCGATATATGTATCTTCAGTGTTCTTGTTCGCAAGTAGGCAAGAAGGCATGTATCTTAACTCAACTTCGATCTATGTTAATGAGACAATAGACTCTGTTACGCTACATTTACGCCTTTCTCTCCAAACGTCACCTACAAAGAGGCCGTAAGGTGTAGAATACACAATACATTGCTACAATTAATCATCCTGACGCCAACATTTATTCCTTTCAATATCGAAAGCACTGAGGCATATTGGCTAATATGTATTTGTAGTTAATTCAAGTGATGATAGAACGCGAGCCTTGACAAGTACAACACGCATATGTTCTTAAATATAGGTACATCACCTACATCTGCTTCACACGTGTCTGCTCTGTCACGTCATACATACCTGCTACGATTACTTGCCGGTATATGACCATCACGCTCCATTTATAACCGCCGATGTTGGGAATTGCGATCAATTTAGATAATGTCACTCAGATACACATCCAGCTATGTTGTTAATGAACTTAGTACTGCAATTTATTGTGATTGTTAAAAATGCTTGAGTTAATGATTTGAGTAGGAATGTTCATTGTGTAGCTTGTTTGGGACTTATCAATGCATGTGATAATTGAAAGGACTGTTGAGGTTTGAGTCATCATGAAGCAAACAATTAGGAAGTACCCACGAATAACTTGAGCGCATGAGCAGTTATTTATATATTTAAACCCCTGCGCGTGTACACAGAAGTTATTGAATGCGATTAGCTTTGACAGCTTGGTAACAAAGAGAACTTTATTTTGATTGTTGTGTCATTTCGAGCTATCCCCAGATTAGCTAGTTATACCATTTCCTAGCTGCCCTATTCAATCACAACTTTCGATCATATCAGCATTGCAAAAGTTTGAATGTGGAAAGATTGCATCTACACGCAGCACGCAGAAGCACTGTCAATATCGAGCACAGGTCGCAACGTCTGTTACAGAAGACTTCATGGCTTAACACGACATGGTTAATTATCTAATCAGCGACTTGCGTGAAGCGCAGACAGTCAATATACGATTAATTGTCAGGGAACACAGAACAAGATATTGCATGCAATATTCATGTCCGTTCCAGCTTCCGTTATTGTCAGAAGATGGTTTTTTATGTTACGGAGAATGTGTACACATTTCTTTGCATGCTTTGCTGAGGCAAACTATTTGCATGATATTGCAGACATGCATCTGCTGATGAGTGATTGTTAAGCCGCCATAAAATGAGATACGGTTAATAAGGAATGTCTTCCGGTGAATGGTAGGCGTTTGAAGATCCAGTTTCGATGCCGTAGATAAATAGCTTGACTTTCAAGAAACTGTATGATTTCATCTGCAGCCAACATGTGACTGTTCACCGACCTACCAGGTCTCGTCATATGTATCTTCTAACTTTGAACTGTAGTGAGATGCTTTGCAGACCACTGTCAAATACAGTGGGACAAATAGAATACGATTTTCACGGTTTTGGGCTTCAATGATTTTTTCCCTATAGAGATAATAATTATGTAAATTTACTTGGATAGGTATGTCCATTAGCGATGATTAACCTATGTCTACTATACACACCACGTTGCCTTCAAACTTGCGCTGGGTTTTTGGTAGTTAGAAATCATGAAAAGATCTCACATTTATAAGTAGAAACGTGTTAGTACGTAAATTTTCTATTCTTACTACAGTACAATATACAGTATAGTTGCCCTTTGGTAACATATTATTCAGCCTTTTGTTCATAATATGAAATCATATTACTGTTTCCAATAAGCACACGACTGAACCATCCGTGTCGAGGCTTATCAAAACAACATTAGCGTACGCTGAGGCAAATTCTGGGCTCACTTGTAATCAAGATCTAATCGACAAATGTTCGCTATTTATCTTCGGCAATATCGTTTACGCTATTGTTCGATATGGCAGGTTCTCTGTAAAGTGTTGCAGATGTAATGATACCGACAGAAGCAATCAAAAATTAATATTCAACCTATAATGTAACTCAGCTTTACACCAAGCCGATTCAAGATTGGCATTGCTGAGCTAATAACAATCCATCCAAAACAACTGTACTCATAACCACAACCTTGATGAATAATATCAATGTGATACAGGTATGCCGGTAGAAATGTAGATGCACCTGAATGAATGATTTTCGTAGTCGATGATTAACGCGTGATTATCTTTACCTATTTAATGATACACCAAATATGGGGACCATTCTTATAATGATAACGGCAGACACCTTCTAAAACAAAAGAAGCAAACCGCAGCATGCTATTTGACTTACTTAAATCTGTCTTGAGGTTTTTGTTAAAAATTCTATCATCATTTGCTGTTCAAATGTCGCACCACTCACACCATATGTTCAATATTCCTTTTAATATTCAGTATACTGTAACGATTCTGTTTGATTTCTTAATGTGATTTAGTATTTTAATGGGTTCGAAGTAATTTATTTATTTATTTATGACCGAAAAGGAAAGTAATTTATGACGGGATTGGTGGGCAGGATTAAACGTGATGCTGTTGCTATATGTAGATCTATTTATATCTGCACAGCTGCTTACTCATCTTGGTTACCATGGAAAGTTCTCGGTTATTAGGGAGTAATGTTTTTCCCTTTTTGTCTGTTCTTAGTGGTGTGAGTGCTGTGTGTTAGCATCTCAACCCCCTATCCCAACCGATTGGCTATGTTTTATCTGCCATGCCATTACCTTCACCTCAGGATCCCTTTTATGATGCATACCATTGGAATGCGTTGTATGGGGAGGTAGCTCTAGTGTGGTGGATTATTCATTCCCTTAAATGGAGACGGTTAAGCCAATTATAGCGTATATAAGACCCACAAAAACGCGCATCCTCACATAAGTCCACGGAAGTCAGCAGAAATCAGAAGGAAGACTGACTCTTGTCAACTTCAAGAGAGGCTTCAAAAGAGACTCACTCACTTCTACCTTGTTTTTCTGCTTGTGGATTGAACTAGAAAATAACTCCAACTTTGGTTTAAAACGGAGTCCTTCATTTACCTGTGCTCCTACAAACCGAACGCGCGATAGAAGAACAAATAATAATATCTAAGTCCTATCCCAAGGCGGGATATATACAACCTCTCCATCGCATTTCACTGGTCACTAGGTTGTCATGGGCTCAGATGTCTCAGACAATTGGACTGCTATTGTTGATCTAATACAGTGATAGGTATCACAGGCATTTAACATCGCAGCGCCAGTCGAAATTGTTGCACCTTAGTATTGCAACATCCAAATGTCCAAATGGGTGGTTGCTACCTTGTTCTCATTCTTTCTGGTGACTTAAAGGACATAAATTGATTGCTATGACCGACAGTTCATGCAAATCCATAATACATTGGATGATTATTTTTGCTGATGTGAAGACAGGATTATATAAAGAAAGCCTTCACTAATGTTTAGACCAGCATTCACGGATCATCGCCGCCCTTATGGGCTGATTTGCCATTAAAATCTGCGGGATGTTAAATGGGGATGTGTAATCTGCGTTTTGGCGGCAGCAATTCTTATTCGAAAGATTTCCCGAGCGCATGTGTGTGAAGTTGCTTTTGCGGGCTGTAGATTGTATTGAAAACCATTGCCTCAGGCGTGCATTTCTACTTGTTGCTGAAAATTGAAAAGAAGCTCGGCGTCAACACTATTACCATGATTGAATTGATTGCCAATCATTACTCATTTGTGTGATGACTTATTCTGTTGCATTTAGTCTACATATTAGGGTCGGTCCATTTCTGCACAGCCACTGCTAGTGTCGGTAGCTATAAAGTTAGTATACACTATCCTAAAATGAGGTGATTTTGAATTTTTCGAGAGTAGAGTTAGGTAAAATGGCCGTAGGGAAATGTGTATATAGGATGATTGCTAAAATTGCCGAATCTGTCATTAGAGTCAATCGTCGCGCATCAGCAGAAGTATCAACGTGAATGAATCATGCATCACCTATTGGCCTAGACAACTATTAAATGCTGCCAATTTATCATACAATCATCGGAAACAAGTCGATTCATACCTTTCGAATATAAATGGATGAAGGCATTCACAGAATATTTCTACTGCGAAACCTAGCCCAGCATAATGCACAATTAACGAAGTTGCTTAGTACTGAGGACATATTTCTAAGAAAAGGAGAGCAAAGAATTATTGACAGCACCACTCAATGTTCAAACATATATCCTGCCATCACAAGCGCATTTAAATTATGACCATGCTTTAATACGGAGATTGAAGAGCGCAGTCGGCCTATCATACAGAATGTCTCCATCATCCGCACTCAATTAGTAAGCTGTGCTGTAAAATAGTCACGTTGGTATTTGTCCAGTTGTAACTGCTCTTTTGCACATTTAGAGTAAATAAAAGAACACGTATGCAAATTGCTAGTCCAGTAGACTTCTGATTTATTAGTTTTTTTCAGTATTGAGGGTGCATTCATTTCTATCATCTTACTCTTGTGGGTGGCAATACGTTTGTTTAAATGTCTTTAAGAACAATTTAACAATATTGTCCGTTACAGAGAACCGGTGCATTGCCGATAACCTCGTTACTTGGTTGCACAAAAATGATGTAGTTGCTGCTGCCATAAATTATATGCAATCACCATACGCATGTAGCATTGATAGAGTAATCTGGACCGAGTAAGTAGCTTGAATATCCATGTGTCGATATCACATATGTACTCTAACTATCATTCTACGCTTCCAATCCCTCAAACATTGCCGTTCGGGACAGAGCCATAGCATGGCATAATCAAGACATTATGATGTTTTATAACTAATGTGATGAGGCTGACAGATATCCCAATATTTAGTCCCAGAGCAGCTCACAGAGTCTTACAAAGATTTCCCTCACACGACAGAACATTATGATAATGTGGCAAATATTGCAGCATGTAACAAACTAAGGAAACGACGCAAAAAGTACTTCCTTGCGACAGCTTATATCATCAGTGTTTTGCTATCAGGGCTCAGAATTTTGCTTGGAGGAACAAGGTTTGTAATAGTGCGTGTTAATTTGATCAGACAATCAACCCATATATACCGTCTCTTTGCTAAATAAACGCGGCCTGTATCTGTAACGAGTGTTTGGCCTTTCGCTTGGAAGAATGAGCTTAGCCATTGTGAGTATCAATTTTCAGTAGCAAATTGACCCTTACATTCTTTTGCGTGACAGACGTTGTGTGTCGTGGCAAAGAGAACAGTAAGCCAGGCATACGCCAGTATGTATATCACTTGTAGTCATGATATAAATAGGGTATCTTAACAAGCATATATATTCGACATCATCCTAATCGGTAGTTTCGGCCAGCTGGGTCATGACGTAGACGAGGTCTTATGTAGACCTCAAATGTACAGTGGCTGTATGTGAGCGTACTTTGCGCAGTCCAGCGTTCAGAAGCTCAGGGGACACATATTACCTTCTAAGGACAACAGAGCCAGGACCATGATGCAATTGAAGTATGAAGAACGTCTTTTACAAAAAAAGTCGGCGGCGCTTGATACTGGGGCCGACTAATCGCATGTATTGCATTAGTGATACAAGGGTGAAAACGTTTTGCAGATGCTGCATATTCCTACAAAGCATAAAGTGAACAGATCCATTATACAGAAGGTGCTAGGAAGAAGAAAGCATATTGTGTCATAGAGATGGCATAAAGACAAATAAAAACCTTCGTTAACAAGTAACAATCGACGATAAAAATTACGAGAAGGGTCTTATAAAGTGGTATAACATATGAAACAAGAAGGTTAACCTATCGTTTCCGCGCGGCTAATGTGCTTGTTCGGTCACTGACATTGTGCTAGGGGCTTAACATATCTGCTTTAGCATTGATATTTGGGTCTAGTATTTCATTCCGATGGATTGCATGATACAATATCTCTGCGACATAAAGGGGGCTCAGCTGTTGTTTTATACGCACGATTTGAGGATTCAGGAGAATGTACTATTGGAACGTACTACTCGCATCATCATCCATGATGATTCACTCATACAGCCTTATTCGCCGTTTGGAACTTATCACCTATTATATGGTTAATTTACGCATACAAAACATTTGGGCACTCAATATTTGGCCTCGCTAGCCCAGATCTTATATCTGAGCTTTAAATATTTCATTTAACATGCTGGCATGGATTTCTTTGAGAGATGTGGTCACTTATACTATTCACATGACACGAGCATTCACATGACATGCAATCAAAAAGCACAAATCGTTTTAATACAATGTCAGTAATTAGTTTATAGCGAAAACGACTCAGTCGATGTCTTTTTGACCGCCTTGTTCACTGCACAAATGTTATCAGCAGGTGCTTTTTTCAAGGCGATTGTAGAATAATTCTCTCATACTAAAATTAATCCGTGGATTCAATCAGGGTGAGATAAAGGCTTAATCAATGAACATGGCAATCCTTTAATCTGCGGACCGACTCCGGATAAGAGTATGCACAATATGCATTACCATTGCTGCTTACCTTCTTGCTGTTTAACATCTAAATGATGATCAACTTATTACTAATAATAATATCCAATGCCCCTGACCATGTTTAATAGATCATCCCCACCAACACCCTACTATGATTTTAATAAGAATCGTCAATTGAAACATTACACTTGTTTTATCATTGTTATGATACTGTAGATGAGGTTAATGATAATGTTAATGATAACGATGGCATTGATTGTGGTTGTGACCACGGTAATGGCAAGAATAATGGATATGACCGTAATGCTTCTGCTGTTTTTGATGATAATGATGATGAAGATGATGACGATAAAGAAGATGATGATCATAATGATGATGATGATGATGATAATGATGATGTTGATGATGATGATGATGATGATGATGATGATGATGATGATGATGATGATGATGATGATGATGATGATGATGATGGTGATGGTGGTTATAAACACCATGACGGTAGTAGAGGTGATAAACGTGATAGTGATTAAAAGTATTATGATGAGCATAATTTCGCAATCAATAAGATCTGTTATACGTTGGGAATTGGTTAATTCAATAAATACCTACTTGCAATCAAATTTAGTAAACATGGCACAACTATAAATGCTTTCGTCAGCTATTAGATTATTAACGAACACATATGCTAAGCAAGCTAATCCTGTATAGTAATCACAAAATGTAGCACTTACACAATTGGCTCAGTATTTTGCAATTTTCACATCCCTATGAGCTTGTCTTAATACAAGATAAATTTCACGTCAAAATGTGTCGTTTTTCCGCATAACTCCCTACATTTGTGTCAAAATTGTACAGATAAATTCCCATCCAATCGTACAATACAAAGCAACTCCCTACATTTGTATAAACATAGTGCTTCTAACCACCCACAATA
The DNA here is from genome assembly GCA_034190875.2 of Urechis unicinctus. Lineage (NCBI taxonomy): Eukaryota > Metazoa > Annelida > Polychaeta > Xenopneusta > Urechidae > Urechis > Urechis unicinctus. The sequence goes on along the minus strand of CM067344.1, from coordinate 64,791,009 downwards.
CAAAGCAACATGTGTACCTAGGCTGAAGTTGATGTGATTAATCCAGATGTGTATGGAGCGGCGTTTTCAAAACGGTTATGAGTGATCAGGAGCAATAGGCTTTTCTACTGGGACTGAGAACGCCATTTTTATAATGCATTCACCTTCTTTTACGATTTGGCTTTATTGTAAGTACTTGTGAGAGGCATGATTTCCTCATTCAGCATATGTTTTCCACGATAGCAATGAGCGAACCGCGCGATTAAAGTTTAAAGGTTGAGCATGAGGGGCTCGAGGTTTTTTATGCTGCTGCAGACGGAAACTAATGACAAAAGACGTTGTCTTGTTCCGACGTGTGGTGCGTTGAGGAAAACATATGGCACATGATATCAGAAGATATCGCTTGGGCAGCAATTTTTTTTGCATATGCTAGCGATAAATAATACATAGCAAATCGTGTATACATGCATAATGTGCTACAATCTGATTGGGCGTATATGTACCTTCGATATCAAATGCAATCAGCCGCTCGACAGCCAAAAAAAATTTACCACAAAAACGGACTGAACACGACATTTAGAATTGTTCATATTTCCTTTTATTGATCAATATGCATTACAACTTATCAGTCATCAGAATGATTTGCAAAACGACATTTACTAATCAATGTTGCTCTTGCTAACTTCAGCCTCTCTGGTTTATAATGGTGTTTCACGAATGCTTTATGGAATGCTACTCGTGTATCCGACTACTACGAATACATTCGATCTCTTACGATAACTTCGACTGTCTGACGATAGCACTCACGTATAATCATCCTGACATCAACATTTATTCCTTTCAATATCGAAGGCATTGAGGCGCGAATAATATACGAACCGATGTTGGGGCTAAAATACATTTTATATATTATTATTTCGACTGATGTCAGCTAGCAACTTATAAGTTGGTGATATTATTATATATGTACGAAGCGATGTCATATTAAGCACCTATCCAATGACTTTCATCGTCTGTTATTACCACTGACCGTAAAACACTCAACTGTATACCTGGATGCAATATAAGCTAATATTTATTTGTTATATTTCGATTGATGACAGAACGTGAGCCTTAATTGAGAAGCACAACGCGCAAAATTCCTTAAATATAGGTACATCACCATCATCTGCTTAACTCGTGTCTGCCCAGTCACGTCATACATTACTGCTACACAGTACTTGCCGGTATATGACCATCACGCGCCCTTTGTGCATGCCGAAGGAGGGAATCGCCACAAATTTAGATGATTGTGCTCAGATGCACATACAGCTGTGTTGTTAATGAACTAGGTACGTTTTGAATCATTATGGAGCAAAAAGTCAAGAATAAGTAATGCATCTTACAAAACATTTATTTACTGAGAATAGCTCTGACAGATCGGTCACAAATGCCCAACTATAAAAAAACTTATCTTGATTATTGTGTCATTTCGAGCTATCGCCTGATGAGCGAGGCACACGCTTTCAAAACTGCATTGTTTGACCAATCGTTCAATCGCAGCAATCGATCATATCTGCGTTGCAAATGATTGACAGTACAAATTTACATTAACACACAGCACCCAACCGCACGCTCCATATAAAGCGCAGGCTGCACAATCTTTAGAGAAGACGTCCTTGCTTATCACGTCATGGTTAATTATAAATCAGCTACTTGCATGCAGCGCTGACTGTCAATATACTATTAATTGTCATGGAACACAGAACACGATATTGCATGCAATATTCATGCCCGTTCCAGCTTCCATGAATTGCCCAAAGGGGGTTTCATGTTATGATGAATGTATACTGTGCACGCTAACTGGAAGAAAAATATTCACATAATATTGTAGACATGCACCTGCTTGTGATCGTTGTTTAGCCGCAATAACATGAACTATGGCAGGCATTCGAAGCTCCATAATAGGTATCTACGTTTTTATAATAGGTATCTACTAGCTTGGCACAGTGTTGTGATGCTATTGCCTGACATTGCGGGGATCGTTGAGTTTTTGTAGATGCAATGAGACTGATTAATTATTGATAAAGATATGATGTTATTTGAATCGCTGATATTAGAATAATAACTACAGCAGAAACCTCATAGAACATAAGAACAGCTATATCATCACTTTTGACTTCATTTCATCTGTCCTGAGATCAGTTTCAAATGCTAACCATACCAACACCGATTGCAGACATAAATTTCTCTTTGGCAATTTGGTTACAACCATGTATAAGAAGTGCAAGACATTTGCATACAACAAATTTAACCACCAGGGGACACAGATTGTTGCATGTTACCAATGTTCTTTGTGTTTCAATAGTTCGTTCTCCCTGCGCCAAAGCAATGATGATGTCATAAAACTCTCCAATACATTGCGTTTACGTTTATTTCACACACTTACACACAGGACTGATTCACAAAGTATTCAAAATACCTGTGGATATTCGGTATACATCCTCTTTATTGCTCAAAATCACTAAGTTATCGTAGATTCAGATATCTCAGATATATGGCCTACTATTGCCGATTTAATAAAGTGATCACAGGCATTAAGCACGCATTATGTTGGTCGGCCAATTCTGTTATACATTGCGCCTTTGACATTTACCACCTGAAGTCCACTGCTATTAGTTGTTATATTTTAGGGCGTTTTTATAAAACATTATAGTTAGGCTGCCTTATTAGTAAGTGAAATGAAATTCCACCCCTTGACACTGATGTTTTTCACTGGGTTTCAAATGGTCTCCTGCATACGAATTAATTCGAATTATCTGTAAATTATTTACTCTAGAAAAGTTTTATCCCGTATCATTCAGCGCAGATAATCCGCTATTCAAAATATTAACAAGTATACACCTACGATGCAATGAACCATGTTCTACTTAAACAAATGATAATTATGCAAGCATTCAATAATTTGCTATGAATGCCATCTTTATTGTACCGCGATGGAGGCCATGTTGAAAAAATGACATAAAATCATATATAGCGAACAACAAAAATGGAGTATTTTCTTTACATAGACATTCTTCATTTGGCTTTTGCGAAAATACCGGTATTCTCACTGTGATTTCAAATCGCGTCCGGTACATCAGTTATTGCTGACAAGATGATCCTCATCGGGAATCTATGGGATAGTAATGCACCGTGATTTATAATCACATCATTAAAAAATCTCTTTGGAGAAAACAAAACGTCCTGTTAGCCGATCATTTACAGCATACCTAACAAAGATCTTGCTTGCAACAGGATATTTGATTTTATACCCAACATGCATGCAATCTGCCATCGTCTTCTGCAGTGTTTACTTCTATTAAAATAACCGATAAATGTAATTATTATACTCGACATTCGTTGTATAATTTAATGGAAAATATGAATTGGACGCTTAATGATTAGCGCCGTATGACGGAATTGGTAGCTACGATACCAAGCGATATGATGCTGTTTTGCATGATAGCATTATTAAAGGGACAAAAAATAACATCATCTCCATACTTAACCACATGGTAACTATTGAAAATAGATGCTGATGATGCGTTTTATTATTGTATGAAAATGATGCTGCCTCTTTTATGATAATATTCATAGTGATCTTGGTGACGAGGACGACGCCGATCACGATGATAATGGTAAAAATGATAGCGATGATCGCTGCGCGTTGTATTGATCAAGACAGCACTTTCGCAGAAACGTTATTCTTTGCTAGTTACTGCTATAACACATTGTCCATAATCAAATATAAACTTGACAACATTTAGTGTTTTTTTATTGTGTATTCCTAACATCTGGTTACCAGAAAAGCACGATGAATTTCACGGTGATGATCCGATTTCATGCAACCAAATGTAACATATCAATCAATCAAAGTTAGATCGCCATCTGAAATGAATTAAGATTCGATCGTACCAAGCATTATAGAAATCTCTTCTCGTCCGAACGGGAGATATATTGCATAGACATATTCATCAAAGCGTATCTGGATTACTCTGATTAGCATCGGTGTGACACATTGCTTAAGGATTACGTCCTATTAATGCGTAAAATGTCTCTAGGTATCAGCGTTTTAAGATTTCAGATTGCTTTGTTCGCTTCATACGGTAAATCCAATCAAAAGTTTTAATTCCATCAACTTGAATTAACGTTTCGATGCACATGTAGATGAATGATCGATCAAAAGTCCTACAATCTCTCTATATAACGCCAGTCAGTTAATGTCTTCCTCTCGTGATAAACTGGTCTACAGAGGTAAGTTTTTTTCGGAGGCGTTAACGATCCCCAAAGTATATAACATTTCAAATATAGGAATCTTTTCGAAATACATCGAAACTAAACCCATAATCAAATAATTGAGCACGGCAATCGCCCATTGTGACATCACCCCCCCCCCCCCCCCTCCCCACCCCACCTTGATCTGTCATGGCAATGATGATTTTTTTACGCGGGACCACACAACAAGCTTGAAAGGAATCATAACAACTTCCCTTTTACGCGGCTCGTGTAGCATATTTTATTAACGCCACTTGATTCAAAGTTCGATCACATAAACAATGTAGCCTAAACGGACAGCCACCGTAGCAGATAATTCAGCTTCAATACATATAACGTGATCAGTGACATCTTCATATGTTTTATAGGCAGCCACCGTCGTCAGGTTTCCTATCATGCAATATGATTGATGCGCGCATACTCGTGAAATGTGATTACGAATAAAGAGAACGCAGCAGTAGCGTATCGGTTGTTATATGCTGCCTAGAATGCGATGCCTCGTGGTGATGCATCGATGTTTTCGTTTCATCAGTTCAATCCTTCAATGTTGCACAAAAGAATGAAATGATCTTCCGCAAACGTTACTCGTCTTTAACTTAAAGCTTTACAATATCATCACTGCATGCAATCAATTGTCGGAGTAGACGAGCAAAAATAGGTGTACGAGATGAGATCGATAAGTAGTTATGTGGTTATCGCAAAAACGTATTCTTCGCCTAGTGGGATTCAGTTATCCACATGTCATATGCATGGTAGACTCACTTGGTATGAGTGCGGTTGAATGTACATGAGGCGAATTTCGGTGATCCATTCTTGTATTATGCCTGGCACACTACCGGAGTATTACCGACAGCGTCAAGCCAGATTAGCCAAGGAAACATTTAACGTATAAATGGTAAGTTATTCCTCAATAAATGAACACCCGATGAGAACAACTCCCTGGGGCATCTACATAATGCAGCAATTGATTTTAAAATAGTTGTGGTTGTGATATTAAGCATGTGTCCCGAATAGATTTTGTCCGATAAAGCTCGGCCTGCATTGTGCAGAAACTACTTATGTCGACATCGGTCAAGTTACACGCTATTGGTTTTGGTCACAATATTATATCCTAAGTAAAGGCCCATTATATCTATGCACTTTTACGCACATTGACCGCGTTGCGGCGCAGATAGCACTGTTAGGAGTAGGAGATATACATAGATATATATATATATATATATATATATATATATATATATATAGAGATATATATATATATATATATATAGATATAGATATATATATATATATATATATATATATATATATATATATATATATACACGCTATTAGTTTTGGTCACAATATTATATCCTAATAAATATATATACTATGCACTTTTACGCACATTGACCGCGTTGCGGCGCAGATAGAGGAGATATACATATATATATATATATATATATATATATATATATATATATAGATATATATATATATATATATATATATATATATATATATATATATATATATATATATGCCCACTTGGATATATTGATCATCTGTAGATATATATATTAGACAATCCAACTAGACATGATGATGGATATAGCAACAATTTTACTGCATTAAGTTCCACTCGTTTTAATGTTTCAACCATTGGTGAAATATTGATCATCATATTAGACAGTCCAACTAAACATGATGATGGTTATAGCAACAATTGTACTGCATTAAGTTCCACTCGGTTTAATATCTACACCATTGGTGAAAGGGTATTTGCAAACACATTAACTACATACAGCAACACTGCATTATTACTCTGACCCATCTGAACAATAGTTTTAAACATTGATATATGCAATACCACGAAAACGTGATGTTATCCAAAGAACGGCCCAGTTATCCCAGAATACTTAAATAATGAAGATTGCGTAGTAACCTGACAGCCTTATTCCATTGAATACAAGCTTCTTATATCCATCATGATTAGATGTCTACAACTGTGAGCCATGCAAATGCTGTATTGGGAAGTAATTAGTGGATTCAAAGCACCAGTCGTTCTGTTAAATTATACTTAAATGTGATCGTTTTGACGCGAAACCATAGCCAGCGGTTATGTTGATACCAATATTGCCCCTCAGTGTTAGATAAAGTATGCCAACATACTAGACGAACCAAAAAGCACCATCTTACTCAATTCATTGATTGACTCGCCGTATTTCATGTAATTTGATGCATTTTTATCGCATTGATAGTCGTATTAATTTCATCGGCAAATTGTTCACATACCCATATGCAGGTTTACTTGATTATAATGATCAGTTTCGTCCATCATCTTTTGAAGGCGTACCTGACATCTTCTCGTCTTACTGTGTCAACTTGAATCTGACTCCATTAATAAAGCAAACAAGGCCTATGCCAGCTAATGTTTCGCTTGAACGTATTGAAATTGTCGAGGATGATACAGCACATTATTATCATTGAGTCTTTGGTTCTGCACCTCAACAAATGACGAAACGATAGGCTGTGGTACATCTAGCAAGGCTTCTGGACGTCACTACAAACCAAAACAGTCCTAATGACTATAGCCATGATTATCTGACATCATGCGCCACACTGAGAGTAAACTACTTGCTCCATGATGACGTGATTTCCGCCACGCAGAGAAAATGCCATATATCAGTATCTATATTACGATAATCTATCACAGGAAGCTCAGCTAATGGAACATTAACTCCTTTATGTCAGCGCACGGACTTCGCTAGGAACTTCAGCTGCCGTTTGCGGAAATACCGGTTCTCCCATTGGGATACCAATCACGTCCGGTACGTCAGTAAATATCTGACAACATGATCTTAATGGAGAGTCTTATGGCTTACAAATGCAAAATAATTTATTGTTACGTCACTTAAACGTCTCATGAAAACATAAATGGACCTCTTGCTTGAATCTTCATCGAATGTTCAAAATGGAAACAAATGTTCCCTTTCAGGTGCTAATTGAATAGTGACACGTACATGCGAACACAATGCTTTTGTCTGCATTAGAGTCGCTTGAGCCCAGATACACGGATGGTTGTAATTTGCAGTATGTTGATTGGCATTATCATGATGATGATATGGAATCATATTTCTGCTTTTAATTCGTAAATATTATCTCACCCGTTGACAGTTTCGATCGCATCCCTATAATGATTGCATACATGTTCGACCGTTGCGGTGCGCATTTGTATCACGCTAACATAAAGAGTTGGTGTGAAGCAGGAGCTTATATCACAGGCAGTTATTCGCCCATTTGGTCTTAATTCATCACCGCTACAGCATTTATATAAATAGAATAAATTAATGGTTGTGAATAGTTTTAAACTTTGAATTGAATGCAATTTCGAAAACTGGGTTGTTGTTGAGCGAATTAGCCTCATGCAATGATCACACTTTTTGTCAGGTTTTGTTCAAGTAGATCTTTTTGTATAAAGCGATTTGTTAAAAAGTTCCTCTACATGTACCATCGCCCGAAGGAAATATGGATGCAAAGCAGTTTACATACACACTACCTGTATATCGTATCCTTTGCTTATTGGCCGCGGCAATTGGGGCATTTAGCACAGGAAATGGACAGTACCATTCCCAACATCTTCTAGATAGATGATCTGTTGCCATAACGTTTATGTACAGGCAGTGGTTTACAAGCAAACTAATATTGCCATTAGTTGTTCCATTTCGCAAGCTCACCTAGTGTCACTTTCGTTGTGTGTAAAACATGCACCATTACAGCGCATACCTGGAAAATAGTCTTCTACGTGACTGTTACCTATAATAGTGTAAAAGAATTAAGGAAAAAAACAAAACAAACTGTTGACACATTGATATATTTCGAATAACGTTTGTAAACGACTCATTTTGAATTACTTTAGCAATATTAAACAGTACCTCATTATTTATGTGAGTGCGGTATGTATATCAAAGATAAGGAACATTTCACTACCTAAGTATTCGTACCAAACGGGAGATCAAATAGTCATTTAACAGCCTTACTCCATTGAGTTCATATTTTCTTAAATCCTTCCTAATTAACTGTCCATAACTGGGAACCAAACACACCTCGACGAAAGGACGCCATGGTTTACATAAGGTGCATAACCAAGAACACCTGCATTATCTTGGTCTATATGACAGCCAAGATAACTATGGATAAGCTCATCAATATATATTGTAAATAATATTGGTGATATGACACCACCTTGCTTGACACCTTCTAGTGGATTGCATCATCTCCCTAAACTAGCATCCCTTTCAAGGATCGATATTGAAGGGACCGACAGGAAACAAGGATTCAATTTCCGATTCTATATTCACTTCGAAAGCTATGCTGACATCCAAAAGCATAAACATTGCTATTTCTTTGTTTGTAACAGCTCATTATCTTTTGTTATCAGAATTGATAATCCGAATGTTGCTGAAATATGATTATACACACCCTTCATTATGTACTTCTACTGTAATATGCACTACAACTTGGATAAGATCTCATATATTTGGGAATGGGAACCATGGCAGAGTTCAAAAAGTCATCTGGAGTATGGCCATGTTAATTTAACATACAATCAAGTTTGGTCGTTCAGGTCATCAAATTTACCGATAAAAGGTTGTTCAATTGGTGCAGTCTTATAAGTTGCCATAAGTCAACATTACTACATACGTTTTCGGTCAGGTTTGCCTTCATTTGCATCAAACTGCACAATGATTGCTATTCCTTGACGTTCTCATTATATCATGCCTTTGGGGGGTTGTCTCGTTCGAGCCATATCCAATGCCAATAGTACATAGTCAGAGTTTAGATTATAACCTAATAATTACGCGGTCGTCTAATTATAAGCTGCATACAGCACTTTCTGTGACACTTCAACCAGTTCTTACGTCATTGATACCCCTTGCTAATGTTGGGCTCTGAAAATCTTGCACCGCAGTCAATACATGTCTGGGTTACAAACACTTCCCTTATTTGTATGACACTAACACTGACACGATTTCACGTGGTAGGCAACGTTAACCGCGAAGACATCCAAGTCGCCTGGCAAGTTTTCTATTTGATGACCAGAGAGGTGAATGACAGGACAGATGTGCACAAAGTTAAGCTCAAAACTCACCCTGCAATTAAATGACTATCCAGCTTCTCCTTTTATAATGGACCACATTTGATATCACCAGCCATGCGTATGAGTGTGTTGATGCATATCGACCATAACTTTGTATCCTATATGCCGCCTTCCTATGGCATGTGCCATCCTAAATAGAGTATTAATTATGGAGTTACTACCAGCACGTTGACATATTTCATATTAGCATGTCGAGGTATTGGCGCGAGCCTAAGTCTGTTTCTCACCTGGTCAATCCACCGATAGCCCAATGATATGGTTTCGAAAGGCATCAATAACCCCCGTCCCCCACCTCTCAGCATAAAGAGCGTTAACAGCATTTTGCTGATTTAACCAGTTATTCTGCACAATTGATGATAGCGTGTCTATCTTACAATATATTTTCTTGGGTCATTTACGTTAGTCCCGAAGACGAAATGCCAATTAGAAGAAATGGAACGATTACACGTAACGAAATGGTCCTTAAATCCGATGAATGCTTGCCATTATTCGCTCCCACGATTCACTTTACCTCTTTTTGATAGAATTGTAGTCTTTTTAACAAAGAAATGAGGTCTTTCTGCGTCAAATATTTTCAGCGATTTTACCCATAATTTATCGATGCACATAAGCGTGATGAATTTCTCTATTATAGATCAATACAAACCTCATTAATTGCTACTTATCTAATAATGAAACGCCTCTGGTTTTGCTGAATGCTGCTTAGTGACGATAAAATATCGGCCTAAATGAAGATAAGAGTAGACATACAAGAAATGGCAGGGATTGAGGAATACAAACTCTCTCATTTAACTGCTATTTTGACAACGATTTATTTCCTTGCCGAAATAACGCACACACGTATACGTTGCGGTGATCTTCGTTAGTACTATACAAGTTGAGAATATGCAAACTGAATCAAGGCCTTCAAGAATGCTGGCTCGGTTTACTGTGCACCATGTAAAAATGACCCGCCCATGATTGTGAAACGACGCTTCTTTACTAACGATTCGGGTGTCAATGAAAAGATTCAGATGCGGGACTGAATTCATTGTCTCTATGCGACATGCAATTAGAAAATGATACATGATACCTGTGGTCTTTCTCTGTGACAGTGGATAGTAGATCCAGTTAATCTAAATTTTACCGGGCACTGGAAATGTGGCTTCATTGGCAAAAAATATTCGCTGTTAGGCAAAGTTTGTGTGGTAAAAGTACATTCGAGATGTCTTTCAAAGCACGACGATTTTGTCCCGGCTAATAAACGCGTAGTTCTATTTATTCAACCCTTACGTTGCACATACACGAACAAAATATGAATTGTACATGCTTTGCTGTCATTTTCACACAGGAAACGAACTGTTTTTAATGCTGTTGCGACCATGCTAACGAATGTATCTTTTGCGAAAAACTATTCTGTACCGAAAACTGAAATAATACACTAATCTATGATGCAGAGTTGCCCCTGCATAGTTAGGATCCAATGAATGAATAGAAATGGCCGGCGCTTGAATACCTAAAGTAAGCCGACTATAACAGATGTACCTGCTAGATTTGCCAGGAATGGGACAGCTTCTAATAAACCCTATAAAGACGACTTTTCACAACTAAAAATGACGCATTAGCACGTTTGCCCGATGCGGATTTTACAATAGCTCTGATGTACTATTAATCATAGAAACCCCTGCAATCATTTTGACTGTGCGTGCAAATAGGGGTATTCTAAAGACAACGTGTAAGTAGTCTTCTGTCTTCAACCAGTGCTGCTCATTCAATGCAGTTTACATTACGCCAAAGTGGTCATGGAAATTGCGGCAGCTCAAAGCGCTTAAATCAAACCGTTAACTGTCTGCCCTCTTTGTCTGCATAGAATTAGCACCATACACTACCAATTATTGATGTTGTACATGCATGCGCAATAACTATATTTTATGCATACAAGCCATGTGATATATATATTTTACTGGAAATGTATAGTATGAAGACCATAATTATCCCCAAAGTAAGGCCTGTGCATACACACGCTTTATTTGGGCTTAAGGAAATTGAAGAACCCGAGGAAGAGACATCCGAGTGAAGCGAGTCCAGGCTCAGCGGACAGTGACCACGAGATACAGTGCGCGGGCAAAAACGACAAAGGAAGTCTATAAACCCTGAGGGAGGGAGCTGAGGCAGGAAAGGGGGCGCGAGTAAGGCGAATGCAAAGAGCGCCAGATGGCGAGAAACGCGAGGGGACGAAGGGGCTAATTACGCACCACTAAAGACTCAATAGCACGATACGTTCTCCGGTGCTAATGAATATGCAATGTAGACTGTATCTTCTTAGTTAATACACATTTATCCATTTCGTAGAAACAGCTGCCAACAACGTGTTAAATATTGTGTTCGAAAGAGAGATAGAGAGAGAGAGACAGAGGGATATATATATATTATATATATATAATATATATAGATATATATATATATATATATATATATATATATATATATATATATATATATATATATATATATATGGAAATATATATATATATATATATATATATATATATATATATATATATATATATATATATATATATATATATATATATATATATATATATATATATATGAACATATATATATATATATATATATATATATATATATATATATATATATATATAAATATATATATATATATGTTGTATAGATATATAGATAGATAGATATATCGATAGATAGATAGATAGATAGATAGATAGATAGATAGATAGATAGATAGATAGATAGATAGATAGATAGATAGATAGATAGATAGATAGATAGATAGATAGATAGATAGATAGATAGATAGATAGATAGATAGATAGATAGAGATAGATAGATAGATAGATAGATAGATAGATAGATAGATAGATAGATAGATAGATAGATAGATAGATAGATAGATAGATAGATAGATAGATAGATAGATAGATAGATAGATAGATAGATAGATAGATAGATAGATAGATAGATAGATAGATAGATAGATAGATAGATAGATAGATAGATAGATAGATAGATAGATAGATAGATAGATAGATAGATAGAGATAGATAGATAGATAGATAGATAGATAGATAGATAGATAGATAGATAGATAGATAGATAGATAGATAGATAGATTTGACGTACATTTTCTCCAAATTGTCCTGCGTCATCAAAGAGCAAATGTCTTTCCTATAGTGACAGACGTAGCACGGCATATAATACTTTTCAATATGTCTTTCTTTTGACAGAAATTATTGAAAATGATATTAATAGACGGGGGTGAGGTATGACGGTGCTGGTGCTTCCTGTTATGTTTTAGTGCAGCTATGAGCGGATGCAACTGACAATAGAGATTGCCTTATTTTGACATGTTTTGCTATGATGGATGAGCGGCAAGATGACAATTGCCTTATATGCCAGCAATATATTATATGGAGCGAATTGTATAGCCATTTATCGAGTGTTGCTATTCCAATGACTGTCATGTGCCTTCCACGTCGAATAAACTGCACAATCCCCGGAAAAAATATTTCTTACAGAAGAGCAATGTACATGTTTATATAGGATCACCAAGGTTATTTGTTCGCGCTCATTTAATCAATGTAAATAATCTAACATTTTAGCTCACTAAGGCATACAACTGTTCGTTTAATGTCGGCTATGTGTGTATCAACGACCGGTTTAGTGGAATATTAAAATGACATCCTACTCTAGGAACGGTACATTTGTCTTGCTGAGACACAGCTTTATAATACAAAATGCTAAATGGAATACGCAAATTGTTCGATCAAAAAATATTTGAAGCTTGTTGAATTGACAAAAATGGCGCATCACATTCATACAAATATGGCATTATTGCTAATGAAATATAAAGGACTTATGCAGCAAACAAACTACAGCACTTTACATGCGTAGACTATCAATATCTGTAACCTGAGGTTCGCGACGCAACCAAGGCAGGGCACATTATTACGATATATTAATGATTAGTCAATGAGCCAAGATTGCTACGATATTCACTCTGATGAGATACATTGTACCACTGTTATCTGAACATATACATAGCAACAACGGCTGCGCAAAACGAACACGATTGACCATATGATGTCATCAAATAGCTTACAAATACCCGTTGGGACCATTCGGCGATTCGTGAGATTAGATGCGAATAAAGACGATTTGCTGGCATCTCTACGGTACAGCTGCGTAAGAGTCAAGGGTACTCGACGGTTATCAGTGATTTTTCCAAGGCAAACGACGATTCTTTCACGATTAATCTAACAAGCGTCAAAAATACCTAACATTGCATGCAGTTAATCATTCTTCTAAGGTTAATGAGCAAATATCACGACGGACTTAATAATAACCACAATTTAACTAGAATTGATCCAGAGATCCTCCACTACATACCACTTATAGTAGCCTGATGTTTGTTTTTCTGTTCGACCATAACACCTTTTCAAAGATCGTCCGAGAACAGTTTGAGTTCAACAGTGACGAGTAATGTGAAGTGATGGCTTCTTCTCATGACAAGCTACGGATGACGAAAAATGCGTTAAAATGCTCTCACGATGGGTGAAAGAGTATGAGCGATAAAACTAGGGAAGTTCAAGGTTACCCCGGGATATGCCATGGTTTGGAAGAATACATAGTCTCAACATGTTATACACATTTGAAGCGCTTGCTAATTAAACATGAATACCCAAGGTTGTTCAATGTTCCATGCGAATCTCTCCAGCAAACCCGACTGTGGTTGTCCGCGTTTACATTCGCGACTGGCGACCAACCGTGACTCCGCCCGGTCCCGAAACATGACCGCTGAATGTGCCGGAACTCCTTCCAAATCTTGATCAATCCAGATTACATCCCGAGTGGTCTTAAATACATCATGGTAAATCTTCATAAATCATCCGGCAGTTGTGAGTGAAAAATGATTTACCGCATGGAATCCGCGTTAATCCTTGTCTAATCGTTGCATAGCGGTTTTCTGGCATACACCATAAATCACTGTAAACATGAAATAATAACAATATTCCTTTGTGACTGCAAATTCACTTCAATGTTAGCTATATAAAGGAAGGGCGATTAGCTGGTGATATCATGTTACTCGGCTATTGGTTTATACTATAATGCACTTAATGCATTGGACTACATTTCGTGATGATGATATGTTGTACGGGTCTGGACCATAAGATGTCGATTCGCAAGATAAATTTGTGTTGTGCTTAAACAAAACTGCTGGTGCTGGATGATGACACAAAAACCATGCCGGTCATATTAAAAGACGATGCCGTTTTGTAGTGAAGTAAAATGATGATTACGCTTATCTTGGTATTACTGACAAAGTAGCACATATATTGGAAGCATCCAGTACTGTTCGGCTTTCATATTCCTAATATATCGCACACATGTAGTTGTGCCTCACATGCGTAAGATTTCTTTCTATATTCATAGGGTACACAAAAAGCTTCATAACGTACTATATATCTATACTTACCGACTTTCCAGTAGCGAAAGTCTTTCCAAATAACTAATGATTCCCTTCTTTACTATATCACTGATTATGATGTTGACTGTTGAATGATAGTAGATATACAAACAAATTGACGACGATGATGATGATGGCGAGAATGATGATGACGATGATGATGACGATGATGATGATGACGATGATGATAAATATGAAGATGAAGATGATGACGGAGATGATGATGATGATTATGTTGACTATGATGATGACGATTCGATGGGATTCAGACATCATTTGTCGCTATTTAGAGTTTCCGATGCTTGGATACGAGGAGGCATCCTGAATGACAGAGTGAATATCACACCACTTGCTCATATCAGGGTATAATACAACTATCTATCAAAGTAAGCTCGTCATCGCAGAGGGATTATGTTCCAATCGTAGAGAGCGTCAGAACGGGCTATATATTGCGATGATATGTTCATTAAATACCTCAATGGATTACTCAGTACAGCGTAGATATCATATGAAGCTTTGGGGCAATTTTATAAATGATTTTTTCATTATGTCCTTTGATGTCTGGAGACCTCAGCTTAGGCTAGGATTTAACATAGTAAATTTGCGAAAGTTGTGAATCCGCTATTAGGCAATGAATCGACCTGATTAACCGTTTCGGTGTAACTATAGACATGCAGTCGACCCCTATGTGTTATAAGAGAAAGTGACAGAAACATTGTGGCTGAGTAGGCGCGCGCTTTTGCAGAGAGCAATCATTAACGTTCCCCAAGCCACAAAACAATACAAATGGTGGAAATTTATGTAGTGCGGCACACAGGAACTGTCATAGAACACCTTAATGGCGGAATCCGCTACATTATTGAGAAGCTCTACGAGAAAAGTGAACACAAACCCTAAAATGGAAGTGGAATTAGTTCTTAACGAACTAAAAGACTCCAAAAATGTGCTGCTGACGATCATGCTGGAAGTGAAGAAAGATCTTAAAGACTTCAAAGAAGATATCAACAAACGGCAGACTGACATGGACCAAAACCAAGAAAGTTTAAGCAAGGAAGTCAAGTAAATTAAAGTTAGTTGTGAAATTGACAGCGCTAAAACCGCAGCTAGGATACTCACTCTTGAAGAAAAACTAAAGTTTTCGAAATGAGAAAAGGAGCAGAGCTTACAACATCCGAATTACTGGAATTGAAGAAACAAAGGACGAAAATATCCAACGACTAGTAGAGAAGGCTTTAAAGGAAAACAACATTGAAATTACTGACATCACCGAGAAAATTGAATTTGCCCACCGCACAGGTCAAAAGGATCCCACACCAAGACAACCCCGGCATCTAATTGTAAGTACTACAGCGTAATACGTCATCCAATCGGTCTCAAGAAGCAAATATGGAAAAACGAAGATAATACCAGACACAACCTTTGCTGAAATGGACATTAATGGATACTAACCTATACACAAAGGTAAAATATGTAGTGCACATAGCGGCCTAGCTTTATATGTCAGAAATTATATAAGGTTCAAGGTCATAGATACTCGCTCACATTGTTCTCTATATAGCTTAATGGCCAATAATACTATATGGGACAGATTATTCATGGAAGTAACAATCCCACAACTTTGTCAAAACCTATCAAATTAAGTCATAATAATAGGTAATATATACTGACCACCAGAAGATGTCCTTCGAAATTATGAAACATTCATTAATGAGATGATGGAATTATTATCACCATATCAAAACAAGTCGCAAGATATTATAATATCTGTTGATTTTAACATCGACCTTTTGAAAATACATGATAAACATATTTACAAAGACTTAGAAATGATCTTAACAAATGGTTTGTACCAACAATAACCGTTCTAACATGCCTTTCACTTACAAGTAAAACATTGATGGATAATTTTCTATGTAAATTTTGAAAACCATTTTATTCCATGCAGGAATTCTGATGTACAGAATATAAGACCACCAACCATATGTTCTATCATTAAAAAATATGCTGTCATCACATTTTGATGATAAATGTATTTATACAAGAAGAATCGATGACCACACAATTGCTAACTTAAGCCAAGAACTTGAGTTAAAGTTAACAAATACATTAGATATGAGCGAGTATGTAAATCCCAATCAAAATTGCAACATATTAAGCAATCATATAGCTGAAGCTATGAATGACATTTGTCCATGAAACGAATTACGTTGAATAAATAGAAAGACAAAAATGCACCTTGGATTACAATAGCTATCATTCAATCAGTAGGTTTCAGGGACAAACTTCATGCTGAATTAAAGATCACAAACCCCGCTCCGGTAAATTATGCATACATAAAAAATAGCCTAATAATCTATAACAGAATTCCAAAGCAAAACATTCGAATGGCCGAAAAAAAAAAAATCATAATCATGCTTGCTTTGAAATACCCAAACATGACATTAAACTTACTTGGAAACAAATAAGAACCTTAATAAATAAATCTAACACCACAGCCACCCATCCAGCAATCTTACAAATCAATCATGCTGCTGTACATGATCCCAAAGAAATGGCACGGCTCTTTAACATCCACCTTTAAGCCGCTGGTCCGAATTTAGCAAATAAAAGTATCCTACCCCACCCCCCAAACCCATCATATGAAGATTATTTAACACAGTCACTACATCCACTATGTTCACCCAAGTATTCGACGTCCATACCCAAAACACTACAGCACAAATACTGTTCATAAACAGAATTTAATATATGTAATCAAAACACACGCTTAGAAAAATCTTCCAAACACAATTAAAAACCTTCATTTACATTTAATGCAAAAGATAGATACCCACAGAATCCAAGCAATAACATCACATTATAAGAAACAATGCATTGATAAGTATGAGGCAAACTGCTCTAAAATAAACTGCTATTTATGTTAAAATATAAGCATTCAATTAAATTATAAAATCCTAATGCCACCTGCATCTTTCGAAATGAACTTTAATAACAATCTCTCCCTGACACATGCCATCAAATTAACATAGAATGACTTGTTTCAAACAGGTGGCCCTCAAGCTAGCGACAAACCCATTGTCTTAGAGGGGGTCTCCTGGCCATACAAATTCATTTGTATATGTTTATCTTTTCAACCGTTTACAAAAGAGATACCAAAATGATGACGACGATGATGATGATGATGATGGCGATGATGATAATGATGATAATGACGATGATGATGCTAATGATGAAGATGATGACGGAGATGATGATGACGATAACTATGATGATGAAGATTCCATAGGATTCAAACATCCTTTTATCTCTATTTAGAGTTCCCGATGCATGGATACGAGAAGGCATCCTGAATGACAGAGCGAATATCGCACCAGCTTGCTCATATCGGGGTATAATACAACTATCTGTCAAAGTAAGCTCGTCATCGCAGAGGGATTATGTTCCAATCGTAGCGAGCGTCATTGCCCTCTCCTCCGTGTCAGAATGGACTGTTGTATATTGCAATGATATGTTCATTAAATACCTCAATGGATTACTCAGTACAGCGTAGATATCATATAAAGTTTGGGGGCAATTTTATCAGTGTTTTTTCATTATCTCCTTTGATGCACAAATGTCTGGATGCATCAGCTTAGACTAGGGTTAAACATTTTAAATTTTCGAAATTGTGGATCCACTATTAGGCAATGAATCGACCTGATTAACCGTTTCGGTGTATATATAGACATTTAGTTGACCTCAAATCTGCTATAAGCACTACTTATCTGCTTATGACAGGCATGCCTATAAAACTAATGCCAATTGACAAACGTAACAATACACATCAATAATTGGTTTCTATTTAGGTGTGCGCTGACCCTATTTGTGGCCTAGATAATGTCAGTAGACAGCAGAACCTATGCAATGTACTGCATATAGTTGAGGCAAATGAAAAGTTTGTATACCAAATTTCAGAGGATATGGATTAAGTTGTCCGTAATGATCAGTCATTTAAATCCAGCCAATAATGCATTACAGCAGCAATACAGGCTATCCGAGATTTCGGGATGATTAGGCGGACGTTCACTAGTCGCTCTACGGGAGATTTGTTCAGAATCTATGAGGCATTTGTTGGACATCATTAACAATATGCACCTGAGGCGTGGTCATCATTTCTTCAACGTGACATGTATATTGGAAACAGTTAAAGGGCATGCTACTGAGCTCGTAGCCGGTATGTCCGAGCTAGGTTAATAACGAAGACTTGACTTGTTAGGAGTGACATCTAAAACACGTGCGGACCTCATACAGGCATTGAGCAAAGGGTTGTATAATAATACAGTTGATTTGATTTGGTCAGCTTCGCAGAGCGGAGAGATCAACACTTCTTAATTCTTCTTAATTAGTAATCAACTGTTGATCACTGACCGGGCACTTATGGACCTAAAGGTATTTTGCCCTTGGTCTACAATCACCATAAGGGACTTAGTGACCATAACTGTGAATCATACTGATTATAATTATACGAAGCTTTAAGTTTTACATCACGATGACCAGCATCATCGTTATAAGTTAATTGGGCAAAGAAGATGATGATTCGTATTATGGAAACAATTGAAATGGTGGTGAGAGTTATGTTAATGATACTGGTGATGATGATAACCATAATAATCATAACCCGAACGATCTCGTTCGTGACAATCATTTCTATATATTTTCCCTTGGTCCTCAGCTTTTGAAAACCTTTATCGCCAAATTTGCCGTAGTCCAGATTCAAGATGATGACGAAGATAATGATGATGATGATAATGACGCTGATGGTAATGACGTTGATGATGATGATGGTGGTGGTGGTGATGATGATGATGATGATGATGATGATGATGATAATGAAGATGATAATGCTGCTGCTGCTGCTGATGATGATGATGATGATGATGATGATGATGATGATGATGATGATGATGATGATGATGATGATGATGATGATGATTAGGAGCAAACTAGCGATGACATTAGTTATGAGAATTTTAACAGTATCTGCTACATTTACTTCCGTCGCTATTCTAGGCAAGCTTACTATCATTTGATAAACAGATTATCAGTGGCTATCTAATAAGCAGATTGAGCTTACTATCATCCTGATAAGACAAGCAAATTGAAACGCATCATCGGAGAGCTGATTGTAACAAACGTTCTACGGTCAGTTTTCATATGATCCTCTGTACATGCAACTCATTATCATCAGTTTTCTAATCGGCTATAATAGCTGTTAGCAAATATTGCTGGCAGTAAACTATACCACCCTCATTGGTAGAAAGATAGCATGGCCCTCTGAAATATCATGAGCAATATACTCATTACAAAGCAGTATAATGGGAAGTCTGGGGCTACCCATATTACAAATCACGATGACTGGCATTAAGTCTGATGGGCGTCGAGTAGTTTCTCCTACAAAAATATGTCATTGAATAATAGCAAAATCTTCCTAATGTGATAGAGGTTTGGACTTAAATAATACATATGACTGCCAATGCGATATGGCTATATTTGTGCTTGATATATAATTATCTAGATAGCAGTGATAACAAATTTCATTCTCGGGATTGAGAAGGATGGGGTCCGAATGTCCTGCGTCCTGTGATTTTTTAAGCTGGCATGACGGAAACTAATGTTGATAGAGATTGTCTTATTTAGACATGTTGGATTCGAGGAATGTAATATCTGCATACACAGCTAGCTGCTTGTGCGACAAGGGATCAATTGCCTAATACATGGTAGAAAAGAAAATTTCATAGCAAATTGTCTATCCATATATAATGTCAATTCATCCAAAGCGTCTCGTCCTTGAGTTAAATCGCTGCTGCTGAAAATGCCGGGCCAAGAAGATGATATGTTCTATGTAGCCAATGATAGGTTCGCTATTTTGCAGATGGCATAAAAGTACGTCGGCATCAGTTCTAGATTTAACTTTTATTCGAAACTCTTAACCCTGGATCATGAGTATACATAATTACACCTAGCGTTGTGTTGAGATGCATTCATTGGTCAATGCGTTGTTTATGAACACGACGTCATTATCAAGTCGTGTAAACAGTTTGACCCCAAGGGTCCATGTTTGATGAATTCCTAACTTTCGAGATACGCTAGTGCTTGCGCTAATGATAGACGCGCTTGAATTGAGATAGGTAGTATCTAATGGAATGACTGCCTGTAAACCTGCTAAACCGAATCCGTATTGTGCTAGACCTAACATTTGATAAACAGATTATCAGTGGCTATCTAATAAGCGGATTGAGCTACTAATGCGTAGCCACCCCCTACTCTCACAACAATAACAACAACATGCGACTGAGGTGTGTCAAACTTACCTTGGTCGCATACTAAATTAATACCGAATCTGCTATATTGTGTCGAGTCATTATATCAGAGACATAGAACATGGTATATGGTTTTAATTATATACTTCATAGCTTTGTTAACCGTTTCAGTGCTTCAACTAAATGCACATGGTTCGAAAGGGATATGAAGCCGAATGTCAACGAATTAGGGAATAGGTGAAGGTTTTGTAGCACACAGGCAGCGGACAGTGGACAAGCGATAGCATTAGTATTCTAATCGGTAGTGCATCTATATGTAGCTAGTGGCCAAATCTATTTTTTTTCCGGTTTTTGCCTTACAGACACGTCATTGCTGAAATATATTTGCAGCTTTGTCTTGCAGCCGCGCCCTTAACCAATAATGCCTCTCGCCGGGTCTGTTCGTCCATTTTCTCTTACTCAGTACTTGCGAAATTGTGTAAATCGATCTCTAAAATCATTCTCTGTCTCTCAACACCAATTTGACGCGTTGAAGCTGCATCCTTGTCGTTGTGAGCATGCAGTCAAACTGTGTGAAAGCCTACAAAATATTATAAATGCTACCAACAGACTGCTAGTATTATGACACCATAAGACTAGTCGTAGGCTATCGTAGTTCGCTAAACCTCAGCAAACCTTAGCTTACCATGGGGAATCGTGTTGACAATTGATTAGTCGTAGTATTTTGTTTCTTAACGCAGGCAATATGTACGCAGCAGATTCGTATTACAATGTCACACTACTGTCAAAGGTCTACGTGCTGTGATGGTTATATGTTTTCCAAGTCGTAACTGTCAGGAGTTCCACCATAAGCAATCTTGCAGGCGTCATAGGTAAAACGTATTAGGGTTCAAAAATTCGTAGTGGATCAAAGGCAATACAATCAGCAGATACGATTATACCGGGTGTACAAGTAAGACACTGGTATTTCACATGGTGCAAGTATTTCAGCTGTCCCAATCCGTCTTTACACTCTTCTATCCAACTAGACTTCTCTCAAAGAAGGAGATCTTTGCTATGCTTTAGTTTAACAATCATCGACATGCAACCCAGTTTGATCAATGTGCATGATGTTTGCATGTAAATAGGAAGCCATAGAACGCATGACTAAATGACTCACTAGTAAAGATGCATCTTTCGGCGATTTATTGCAAGCTTTATTTTGCTTTCATTGTTGTGTAGTTACTAAAATCACTCGTCAATGGTCAATTGATAAAGCCGAACGGTAACAGGCTACGAGCTTGTTGTACAAAAATATTTAAAGGAATAGCGATCTGAGCAAGTAACTACTTTGCTATATTCTGGTATGATCGATCTAACTAGCCCTTTGTAAGCTCTTGCTTTATTGCAACGCTTACCTCTGGGTTAAAATTCACGTCACGTCTAAAATAAGAAATCGAACTTTACAAAGGCCATGAGCGTAGCTGGGGTCACCGATTAAACTAAATATTTTGGATATCATTACTAAATACAGTTTGGAATGGTCGTTTTTTTTTTGCAAGACAAATGTTTTGATGAAAGCACCTTTAAATTGACGGTTCCTTAAATAAAGTCCGAAAGTGAGAGTAACACCAGTGCTATTATCAACCACCGTGTACTTATTTCGAGAGCGCTTTCGCAAGAATCTGGCATCACCAAAAAAACTGCTTCGACGCTGTAAATAAAGCGCTCGCTACCCATAGATACTCTCCCAGCGACATCAATGGTAGGAATGATATGATTCATGACGTAAGATCTGACGCTTTTTCCAACATCTTCGGAGAAATTAGGTCGGTATGGAATAATAATGTTGGCAGATTTGGTACCTTTCTATAGAGTATACGTTCTCATACTTCTTAGTATGTACAATAAATAATGACTTCTGCTTTAAATAGCTAATTCAATTTGCTGGCTGCTGCTTGTCAAGATGAGCCTATGCTTAAGGATGCATATCATCGCAAATACTTGTCTTCATTGATTGTTTAACAGTTCGGTAACTCTTTGTTTTATCTTATTTCGTGATGAACAATTTGTTCAACAAATGAGTATGATTTAAGTATGAAGCCAAACCCTGACGAAACAGAGATATATTGTTTCGATAGGTGTTTTGTAGAGTTATTCATTTACTGCCGCAAAAGACGTGATTTATTTTACGAACCGCTGGGTTCTATTCAATGTAGATTTTCACTCTCTGCTCTGCTGGTTTATTGAGGAGGCTCAGATGCGCAATCTCCAGGGGTTCCGCAACGCATCTTTTTTGTCTATGAAAGTTTAATTGCCTTTATAGGCAAGCAATGGAGAAATAAACTGCGAAATACCGACATTTTTTACAATGTAGCAATTACATAATGTGAATTTATTCTCGAGGTAGTTATCTGTTCGTAATCACTTTCATACAAATTTTCCGCACTATGCATGGATAGCAGCCTCTAGCCGCACAGCTGCTCACCAAACATGATCACTTATCGGGTAAGACAAAGGCCACGCATTTCCATCACGGGTGGTGCATAGCGGACCATTCCCAGGAGATGTTAAAATTCACAAATCGAAAGGGTGAACGAAAGTCATCCAGCGAAGCGCGACATAAAGAGACGCTGGTCGTCTGCTACCGGAACAGCGACTCAGCGCAACAAAGCCAACAAACTTATTTGCAGAATCCCATTTATTTTCAATTGGTTATAGAGTACAATAGCTAATTCCCAATGAATACATCATTTGGCTGATTGCATCGTTGCGAGCTGTAACTCTCGCCAGTTCTTTGTTCAAACACTCGACCATGTAATGGCAAAATTGCAAGTGAAAGCACCGTCACAATTGCTTTAATGTGCCATCATTTTACACAAGAACTACCCTGCTCCTCACGGTATGATGTATTACCAAATCATTCAATTGCGTGCAGCATTGACTGTCCTTGCACAATGATTATCAAAACAAGGTATTGCATGCAATATTCATGTCAATTTCAATAAAGGTGACTTGCGAAAATCAGCTTGGATGTTATGAAGAATACACTTATTTCAGTGCTTAGTAGCTGGAGGCAGATGTTTTCGATAATTCGGAAGTCATGCAGCTACTGATGTTTAATGTCCAACTGGTCCATGGTAGGAGTTTAAAGCTTATCATCCCGTCTTCAAGAGAAATAGTCGTAAGACGAGCGGAGACACAGTTGCCATTGTCACAATATTCAACATTTGCCCATCTTTAATTCGCAATCATCGTGGGGTCTGGAGATCTATCTACCAATCATTCGATTCAAATATATACAGGCGTGCTAACCTGGTAAACACGTATTCATACCCTACCGCGATGCGCATTTTAACTGCGAAGCTAATCAATTCGACCTCTGTAAAACAAGATGTTGCCTTAGGGAATAATCAAAATGTCATCACCACCTTACATATGGATGGTTATGAAAGCGCATTGACCAACGAGGTCCCGCTTCCAATAGGCATCTTCTCCTTGACATGTTATTAAAATCTAGTAATTTACATAATAAAGCTTCAGAGGTTACTGGTTTTTTATATATATGCACAGCTATTAATATTGTATTACACTACCTAGATGATCTCTGTCCACGATATAAATTGCTTCATTGTGGGTGATAATTACCAAAACTTAGAGAAGAAATGCGCAATTTGATTATGATCGATATGTTAAGATGGGAAGACTTAAGTTCATGCCTGCTATACTGTATTGCGTTCTATCTTCTACGCGACCGTATTTGTGGCTACGATATAAAAGAAGGAGGCGAAAAGCTCATAATTTCGGCATGTTATCGTTAGTAATGCACATCAATGGCCATAATGTAATGAGCGTCGCTTTCAGCAAAAAAGTGATATCGTAACGTTGACGGATGAGGTTGATTTAGATTGCATCTGCATTGCTGGTGCCTATTAGGAACAAACCCTTTGCCACGAAAGGGCTACGCAATCCACGCTGCTGGGAGGAAGTTCCAGCAAGATAGCTTTGAGTCACCGGTTCAGATGCACCCGCAACCTGTGGGTCGAGATGCGACGCAGTCAATCACTATGCCACGGCAACTGGCTGCTCAATGACTAATCAACTACTCACTCGGCCTCATTCAGAATGGTGGGATGGATACAAGGTACAAACGTCGGGTGACAAATTCCGTCAACTTCAAGGTGCCCCATGGTAACAATCTATGTACAACTGCTTTTCTGCAGCTTTTCAACAAGCAAAATATTTTACACATGATATTTTTCTTACTTGGATCAATTGCACCCAAATACTGGCTGATTCGTATGGGCGATGTAGCATGTTGGACAAACGGGACTATGGACGTGACGTTCCGCTTACGCATGTTTTCGAATTCAAGCTCCAGTGACCTAGGAGATCGGCAAGCTCCTTAGTAAATATTTTGCAAATCTCTCCGCCTCCGCACTGAAGATTAGGGTTAGGAGTTGGTTTAATGTTAAAGGGGAACATGTTGCGAGGAAGAGGGTAATAGAACCGAGAGGAAGTTTTCAGGAGGAATGACGCGATGATAAGCGATTTAAGAAGAACGGTCGAAGACACTCATTTTGGACGGTACCATATTCGACAAATTATTATGAACCAAGTCGCACATGTCTTGTGAGCTACCGATAATATAGCCCTAAGTAATACGCCATTGATATCGCTGCTGCAACAGTAGCAGTACCGATAACATGCTTATTGAATACACGATACAAACTATGACATGACATTTGACTTCATTACATTTATCTTGCGTTTTATTCAAGACGTTATTACCAATATCTGCTCTAACGCTAACGATATCAGCATCATTCGGCTGCAGCTAGTGCTCGTTCAAAACCACAATCTGCGAATCAGGCAATATAACAATGATTGCTTGTAGCCATAAACCTCAAGGAGGAGGGCAGCTGGCAGTTTATTTATGTTTTGGTGTCATTGTGTTTATATGTTATGTCTTTTTCTGCGTGTACCGCAGCACGGCAAAGCCAACACCCCGAATCAAGTGGCGGCTATGTATTTATATTATGTACAATTCAAAGACTGCTGTTTCAATTTCAGACATCTGTTCATGTTGGCAAAAACGGATTCTGCTATAGTTGGAACGAATGCTGTTTTGAAATAAAAACACCTATTTCCACTAAGGTATTTTCTTCTCAAGACATAATGGGATCTCCGTCATAATACGACGTGATAAGGCTTTCAAGGACAAAAGAATTGTTGCAAAAAGCACCTTTAATTGATAGCAAAAATGAAAATAACAATCAGGTTGTCAGAAAATGTAATACGAACTGTGTTACTGCACTTCAACACAACAAAATCGATATAAACCATCGAATAAACTTTAATACACGTAAACATAACAGGCTGGAGGATGTCAGAAATTGAGTCCACACCTGCTGATTGGATAATGAGCAACATATGTATAAAGCATCGCGATGCAAGCCCTGATTAGTACCTGCAGGCCATTGTCAGCTTTCTGATCATCCGCATAATCCGTTCGGTTGTCTGGACATTAATCAGCTGCACCTGCAGACAATCGCTATCATCTTTAATGGCAAGGGCGCCTAGGTTAATCCCAGTCGTAGGGCATATCCCCAGTAGATTCGAATTCAAGTTTAGTTCTTCTATTTGCTACACACGGCTTGCACAAAAGTGCAGAAGTTATTCTGTCAGGGGTCAGATTATCGGAACCATGCATGCATGCAATACAAAAGTTATTATCGAACTTTAAATATTAGACGTCAACAGAAATCTGAGAATTAGCGTAAATAGACACCACAAATTATAATTTATAGTCCAATAGCCTTATTTCATAAAAATTTATATTGTATATTTTCAACGAGCTCACGCCCCCGAGCCTTACCAAAAGCATAATCAGTGAATGATTTATGATGGCTTTATGACATCTTATCAATCAAAGGGTTAAAAGTTGGGCAAGTTAAGACATTTAACGCATCCTAGAATATTTACCGACTCTAAATATGACGTCAATGTCAATGCATTGAATTATAAAGAATAATGATAGCATATTTTGCAACAAAATCGGTTGTGATCTGTAACTCACCATACCGATACCATAGTAGTATTAATCTGCGGTGTGTCAATAATTTGACCAGGCCAACAAACATAGATATAATATTCAAGAACAAAAAGCATGAGCTACAATAAGATGATCGCGTAAATCATAGTTAAAAGATTAATACACTGATTGATATACGGATCGCATGAACATGTGCAATAGTTATTTGCTTTTCCATTTAATTTAACACAATAATAGTCGCTTGGGTCATGATATTGATTAAACCAAAACAATCGACAAACACACTATAGACGAACTATTCATCAATGAGTGCCGGCATTGGTAAGGGTATCCCAGAACCTATCCCCGGAGACTTTTTGACATCATTACATCTGTGTTGTGTTTTATAGGAGGCGTCTTCCCAAGAACTTTATAAATGTATATTACTATATTCACTTCATATGTTATACCTTTGGAAGGGAAGCGAGCAGATCAGTACGCGAGATTATGCGCCATCCCTTTGGCATTGTTGTTTGTTAAATGGTTGCAAATGACCTATTGTCAACCTAATTGGAATTTTCTTTTCTTAATCTTAGTGTCATGCATACATGTGGAGACGGTGAATGGAAAATACACATCTATCTGCATAACCTTTGTTACTATAACATTACCATAAATTCACATGCAATAAGCATTTATTTTGTTGTTTACACGAATCATCGCTAATGCTGATGAGGGAACAAGTAACAGGCACGATAAATCCATTGGAAATGAAAATGGCCTATAAACTAGACACCTACCGTGGCATTGTCATAAACTGTTCGGTATGGGGATTTTTGATTTCGCATGTGAATGAATGCATGTACTTTATTTTGGGTAAACGTGCGTGTGTTTGTCTGTGCGTATGCGGTGATGTCTGCGCTTCGAAACGTCGGATTGTTTTGTCATTATTGAACAACAATGATTTCAGTTTGAATTTAATCCGGTTTGTTAAAAATCTGCTGCCTGTTTGATGATAGTGAGTCACATTGGTACGTCAACACACTGATAATGCAAGTGAACTATCTCGTAAAACAATATAGCTCTTTGATCAATCCAGTAACTCGATTTAAACAGCGATATCGTTTACCTCCCTTTAACATTATATGGGCGAACATTGTAAGGAAATATATTATGTCTGATTCAAATATGATATAGTTGTGCGCAAATTAATCCCGGGCTGCCAAATGCAAACGTCAATCAAATATAAGCTTGTCATCTAACATTGATTTTGCTCCAACATTGGCAAGTGTCATCGGTTTCTTTTCTTCGTTAGAGCTGGTGATATATTGCACTAAAAACCCATTTCAGGATCACACAGGATTTATAGACGTCATATAGCTAGAGGGGCGTCTTCTTTAGACCTGCCGTGCCCCTTTTATGTCCAAAGTGTCTATTGACGTAGACACCATTCAATATGTATCCTTTCCTTTTGCTAACTATTATAATACATAAATCTACCTAATGATTTTTTATCGATCAACTTTAAGTACCGCTTCATTAACTAGACGATAAGTCAGATTGGTAACTGCATAACTGATTGCAGACTGACAATTTTGGTCTGGTTATAAGGCTTTTTCAGTTGAGAAATATTAATTGTCAACGCAAGAAACTGCATCATGATCGAGCTCTGTTTACGAGAAGATTGACTTTACATGCATAATGTTAATGAATAACAAAATCTCCCATCCATAACCTTCTCACCAGTAGACAATAGATCCGGATATTGTTGTCATAACATGACCAACTTCGTTTGGCTGATCTAGTGTTCTACCCATACTGTGGTGATTTGTAGATGACACATGAATTCGTTATCTGTGATCCATTCAATTTGCTTATTTTGCACAATGAAATATATTAATCACCTTGTCAGCATTGCTTCTCCTTGGCGCGGAGATTTATCAGGCCGCCTTGCAACGCATTGAATCGCCCTCGACGGCGAGGATAAATGGTTAGGGCTTAATAGGTCCTTGCGCTGGTACGCCAAGATGCACAACGGACACAGCTATACAATATGACATGGACTGAAGTTATCTGGTTATCTCAATAAATAAATTCGTGCCGGGAGGGTGAAATTTGATTAATATTTCAGAGATGGTAAGCTCCTACAATGATTGTTTGAATAAATAAACAGAGCGCAAATTTGCTGGTACCGCAACAGTTCAAATAGCTATTGTTCACCCAATGATGTCATTATATTTGCGCAAGACGTATCTCTTGTCGGTCTTGCTGTACTGTAATATATACATATACACACACAATTCGGGAAATATACGGCAATAAGTTTTGTATTCGCTGAGCATAAAGCTGAAATAATGTTCCTGTATTCCACATCAGGAATAGGAATGTTGTGAAAGATGTTTGTACAAAGTAAGATGAGATCAATTAACTAACTATCTCTTTCAGGACGTTAACGATATGAGTCCTAATATGATACACTAATATATTTCCAAATTATGCATGAACAAGGCTAATTGAAAAGCTAGGTAAGTCCAATATAGTTCCTATAATACCAAAGGAAACCAGATACATGTTCATGCATAAATTATTATGCACTCTAAAAGGACGCAAATGCGACGGCTAATTTGACGTTTTAACCATTACACTGCTACGTATGACAGTTTTAAAACAAATGCTCAATTACCACGTTCATAGTGAG
>CM067344.1:64626096-64756096 GCA_034190875.2 Urechis unicinctus | reverse complement strand
TATATATATATATATATATATATATATATATATATATATATATAGATATATATAAATACTCATCAATACGTACATACACGCATACATACATACATACATATATATATATATATATATATATATATATATATATATATATATATATTATATATATGTTTATATATAAATATATATAAACATATATATATATATATATATATATATATATATATATATATATATATATATATATGCATACATTCATTCATGCATACGTACATACATATATTCATTTATATACATGCATACATACATACATACATACATACATACATACATACATACATACATACATACATACATACATACATACATACATACATACATACATACATACATACATACATACATACATACATACATACATACATACATACATACATACATACATACATACATACATACATACATACATACATATATTCATACATACATACACACATGCATACATACTTACATACATACATACGTAAATGCATACGTGCATACATACGTGCATACATACATACATAGATGCATGCATACATACATGCATATAACATACATACAAACGTACACATACAAACATACAGACATGCATACATACAGACAGACAGACAGGCATTCATTCGTATTACATTGCAATGACTGTGTAAATACAGGCAATGATGCAGGATCAAATCAAAACAATTAAGTCTCAATGGCAACAAATCCCTTACCAAATTGCATTTGTTCCATTTTACCGAATATTGACATGGTATGCTACCATAAAATGTATCTGCACCAGGCTGAATACAAAACTATATAATTGTCATTGGATGAGCAGCCTGGACCTGTCTCATATCCATCCTATGACCGGGAGTTCAATTTAATCTCATTGTTATAATTGGAAGGCGGGCAATTACGATTTATCAGAATGATTTTGCAATCGCACCTTGTAAGACGTGCATATTCTGGAGCTCTACTTTGAGGTGCATGGTTAATTTGTTTCATTACATCTTCATGCTGCGAAACTGAATCCGCTGGTACCATAGTATGGGCGAAGATATTGCGCTAAATCATATCCTCGCAAAAATGTCACACTATGCAGCAAGACCTTCTGGGTTTATTTACATACGGAAAGACGACATTTAACACTTATTGTAACCGATAGCAATTAATCATCCTTTCTTGTTTGAAACAAGCAAAAGATTTTCGTTTTTAGAGGGCTCACACAGACTTGCTATGCCATGCGTATGCTTATGGGCAAAATATGTGCCCGTGGCAAGGTGACACAGCGAAAAAATCAACAAATGCACATAGAACTGTTGATTGTCCAATCGACACAACGTTAATTAGGCACTGAAGCATGAAGCTGTTTTGATCCATCAAAATATATTTAAAGATGGACAGGTGTGCCTTAACGGTTTGTGGACAATCCAGGCATACCACATATGTACATATTGGAGGTGATACATCTGTTGTGGGCAATATTGGCTCACAGCAAACAAGTAGGGACGTCCGTCATCAATAACGTCATGTCCTCTGGATCCCAGCAGGAATCCGACAAGCTCGCACTCAGTAATGAGGCTGTTGCTTGCAAACTATTGTTTCCATGGCAATGCCATCCTTATCTACAATAGTAAGATTATTTACCAAATGTTGCCTTTGTTGCTATTTTAATGACAGCAGGTCCTTAATTATCTCAGTGAAAACACTGGTTATATTAATCAGATAATAAATAAATATTTGGCAAATCTTATAAGATACGGCAGATAAGGAGCTGGTTTCCATTTCCTTGAGGCAAAACGAATTGATTTCAGGGAAGTACCTATAACCGTGAGATAGACACTATTTACTCTGTAAAGGAACACATATTAACTGCTTTGTCCGAATCAAAATGCTGGGGGGAAGTAGTATTTACAAAAGCTGTAACATCATCGGGTGACGATCTATGGCGCTAAGAAAAGAGTCTAGAGGGTTGCAGGTTTTGTAACGAATATATTATGGCTGACTTTGCACATAACATCCGCTCATGTTTATATCATATTTCCTGCTTCAAGAAATCTTGGTAACAGCGTTATTCAGAGTATATGTAATAATATTGATTGAATATAATGTCCGATATTAGCCCCCAAGTCATCCATATCTTTTTGTCGCAGAAACAACTATCTTCTTTGTTTGCAAAATCAAGATCTCATTCACCCTGGAGCGCAATACTGTGCCTTGGTTTGAAAGCTATGACTGTCCGTGATCAGCGTGCCGCTTTTTAACGTCAGAACCGCTGGTTATTGAACTTCGGCTTCTGTCCGACACTGGACTTGTGGAATCATGGCAAGGAATTTACAGATACCATAGTTTAATGTACCGATTAGATACAGGCATAACGGCTGTCACATAATCCAATGTGGCGATTAAATCTTGCGATTGGCCGTTTTATTGGCGCAGATGTATTATAAAATAATCACACGATACCGGTGTGAAGAGATTGTCAAACTTAGAGGGCCAAGGAATCATATAGGACAGTATCATTCAATGAGGCTGTACAGCAGCTTGCTTTGAATATGCTACATCTTCTCCCCGCAGCAAATTCGGGTTGAGAGTGCGATTTTTGCAGCTGCGTCATCCTGCAATGCAAAATACTCTTTTGAACTCAACCAAAATAAGTTTCCCATAAGACATATAATTTCGATCAAACCACGGCGGTTGATTATGTCATAATGAATTAACATATTAGTCAGTAAATATACTCCTACGTAAATGCATACGTGCATACATACGTGCATACATACATACATAGATGCATGCATACATACATGCATATAACATACATACAAACGTACACATACAAACATACAGACATGCATACATACAGACAGACAGACAGGCATTCATTCGTATTACATTGCAATGACTGTGTAAATACAGGCAATGATGCAGGATCAAATCAAAACAATTAAGTCTCAATGGCAACAAATCCCTTACCAAATTGCATTTGTTCCATTTTACCGAATATTGACATGGTATGCTACCATAAAATGTATCTGCACCAGGCTGAATACAAAACTATATAATTGTCATTGGATGAGCAGTCTGGACCTGTCTCATATCCATCCTATGACCGGGAGTTCAATTTAATCTCATTGTTATAATTGGAAGGCGGGCAATTACGATTTATCAGAATGATTTTGCAATCGCACCTTGTAAGACGTGCATATTCTGGAGCTCTACTTTGAGGTGCATGGTTAATTCGTTTCATTACATCTTCATGCTGCGAAACTGAATCCGCTGGTATCATAGTATGGGCGAAGATATTGCGCTAAATCATATCCTCGCAAAAATGTCACACTATGCAGCAAGACCTTCTGGGTTTATTTACATACGGAAAGACGACATTTAACACTTATTGTAACCGATAGCAATTAATCATCCTTTCTTGTTTGAAACAAGCGAAGATTTTCGTTTTTAGAGGGCTCACACAGACTTGCTATGCCATGCGTATGCTTATGGGCAAAATATGTGCCCGTGGCAAGGTGACACAGCGAAAAAATCAACAAATGCACATAGAACTGTTGATTGTCCAATCGACACAACGTTAATTAGGCACTGAAGCATGAAGCTGTTTTGATCCATCAAAATATATTTAAAGATGGACAGGTGTGCCTTAACGGTTTGTGGACAATCCAGGCATACCACATATGTACATATTGGAGGTGATACATCTGTTGTGGGCAATATTGGCTCACAGCAAACAAGTAGGGACGTCCGTCATCAATAACGTCATGTCCTCTGGATCCCAGCAGGAATCCGACAAGCTCGCACTCAGTAATGAGGCTGTTGCTTGCAAACTATTGTTTCCATGGCAATGCCATCCTTATCTACAATAGTAATATTATTTACCAAATGTTGCCTTTGTTGCTATTTTAATGACAGCAGGTCCTTATATATCTCAGTGAAAACACTGGTTATATTAATCAGATAATAAATAAATATTTGGCAAATCTTATAAGATACGGCAGATAAGAAGCTGGTTTCCATTTCCTTGAGGCAAAACGAATTGATTTCAGGGAAGTACCTATAACCGTGAGATAGACACTATTTACTCTGTAAAGGAACACATATTAACTGCTTTGTCCGAATCAAAATGCTGGGGGGAAGTAGTATTTACAAAAGCTGTAACATCATCGGGTGACGATCTATGGCGCTAAGAAAAGAGTCTAGAGGGTTGCAGGTTTTGTAACGAATATATTATGGCTGACTTTGCACATAACATCCGCTCATGTTTATATCATATTTCCTGCTTCAAGAAATCTTGGTAACAGCGTTATTCAGAGTATATGTAATAATATTGATTGAATATAATGTCCGATATTAGCCCCCAAGTCATCCATATCTTTTTGTCGCAGAAACAACTATCTTCTTTGTTTGCAAAATCAAGATCTCATTCACCCTGGAGCGCAATACTGTGCCTTGGTTTGAAAGCTATGACTGTCCGTGATCAGCGTGCCGCTTTTTTAACGTCAGAACCGCTGGTTATTGAACTTCGGCTTCTGTCCGACACTGGACTTGTGGAATCATGGCAAGGAATTTACAGATACCATAGTTTAATGTACCGATTAGATACAGGCATAACGGCTGTCACATAATCCAATGTGGCGATTAAATCTTGCGATTGGCCGTTTTATTGGCGCAGATGTATTATAAAATAATCACACGATACCGGTGTGAAGAGATTGTCAAACTTAGAGGGCCAAGGAATCATATAGGACAGTATCATTCAATGAGGCTGTACAGCAGCTTGCTTTGAATATGCTACATCTTCTCCCCGCAGCAAATTCGGGTTGAGAGTGCGATTTTGCAGCTGCGTCATCCTGCAATGCAAAATACTCTTTTGAACTCAACCAAAATAAGTTTCCCATAAGACATATAATTTCGATCAAACCACGGCGGTTGATTATGTCATAATGAATTAACATATTAGTCAGTAAATATACTCCGATATGCTTACAGACATACATACATACATACATACATACATACATACATACACATACATACACATACATACATACACATACATACATACATACATACATACATACATACATACATACATACATACATACATACATACATACATACATACATACATACATACATACATACATACATACACATACATACATACATAAGACATACATACATACATACATACATACATACATACATACATACATACATACATACATACATACATACATACATACATACATACATACATACATACATACATACATACATACATACATACATACATACATACATACATACATACATACATACATACATACATACATACATACATACATACATACATACATACATACATACATACATACATACATACATACATACATACATACATACATACATACATACATACATACATACATACATTCATGCACATATGCACATATATATACATACCCTCCTGAAAATAGCAGAGATGTCTCTTAGTCTTGAAGCACATCATTGTTATATATACTCAACACATGGGTTGTGGACGTTGAACATGTCAACACTAGACATCGGTGACAATTGTCCAATTATGAGCGAACACGATAAAGCTGTCTCTCTTAATTCAATTTGTTCCATATTCTAGAGTCAATAGAAGGAATAGCAGGCCTTAAAATTCGGATACTATATACACACTGACAACTTAATGCTTCCACCCATTTCAAGTGTACGAAATGTTGTGCTCTCCACAATATAACGACCAAGCATCAGTCCTTCATCTCGTTTGTGCATCGTACTATGAAATTTGGTCCTGTATTTATGTCCCATAAGGATAAACCAGAGGGATAGAAAATGACAGTAGAGGGCTTCTTATACATTGATCGTGAAAGTCCGTGTCTATTCGTACACCGTTTGTGGACCTTTCCGCAGCCGCTAGCTGTCGTACTGTCCGGCAGTATATACGCGATTAGCTTATTCATTGCCAACTGAATAAATTGGAGGAAATATATGCCCCGATACTAAAACAGGGCGCGCTGTGAGGTTAGCATTTCAATATACACATCAATATTTCGAACATTTGAAATAACAATCCACGGGTACGCTGTGAGTTACGAGGCCTCATGTGTAGCCCACAAAACTCGACCCTCGGGTAACTTCCTGGAAATTAAGTCTATAACTCTGGATTAAAATTGGTCACAGGTGTGTGAAACAGTGATTGCCTACAGTCAATAGTACGGAAGATATGACACTTTTTGCCCAAATCATGCCATCCAATTGTCAGTATATTGTGGGGTTTTGCTCACGCGTTGAAGCTACATGCATCATAACATTGATCTAAAAATCAGATTGATTTCAAATCATCCGTGTATTGAGTTATTCATGAACAGCCAGCATTTGATGTCGCCAACAACGGTGATTATAGTATAAACGTAAGACATTACAAAGGCATACCCAGCTTATATGGAAGCTTAGGGGAATTGTGTGGTCTATCGTAATGTCAAAACTATACGAGCTCCCATAACAAATTCCCTGGCTGCTGTGTATTAACATCTTTGCAACAGAATCAAAGAGCAAACCAGCTGTGTATGCACTAAATCACATGAACTTTGCAGGATATCAAGCAATTTTACACAAAATCACAAGTGTGTATTGCATTGATCAATCGTCTGCTCAAAACGATTAATACGCTATTGCACCTCATTACAATGCATTCTGGTAAATACTACGTTTGTGGGTCCACGTTGTGGCAAATATATTAATAAAGCACACTACATTTGGAACGTGGGGCAAAAAAATTGTTCATCTCCGCCACCAATCAGCTATCGTTCAAAGGGGCATGCAATTTGCATCCTACACAAGCGGGACGTTATACAATGCATGTAACAGAAGCCGTTATAAGCAGAAATTAACCACTAAACAAATATCCGAAAAATGATAGTAATCGAGAGGTTGTTTAACATCCGGAAATATTTCCTATGCCTTGAGTATTCTGGCGTGATCAATCTAGTGTTGCCCATGATCAACACATAGCTCTTGGCGTTTTCATGATTATGCCACAGCAGCAGGTGCAGACAAAAAATGCTGAACAATATCCCTTAGAAAGGCGCGGTCGATATATCCATTATCAGCTCGCATTGTTATTGTATGGTTCGCTGGATGTGGATGAATGTATGTTGAGACTGAGGCGACAAATAATTGGTCCACATTTGTCATCTATTTTAAGGTCGTGAAAAATCGCACGTCAGTTAATAAGTTTTCACTAGTGGGAACTTCAGGTGTGTTTTTTTTGGTCACGACATCAATGCACTTGATGATATATAGTGACATATTGTCAATTGCAGCTGTCGCATCGGAAGATGCAATAATTTTAATTTCATAAAGCCATGCCACGCTACCGTAGTTGGTTCTATTCATCCTGATTTTATTCTTTGATCTCAAACGCTCGGTTCTCCTTAGCTGGAACCACTTCCCACCTCGATGTTTTTCGCCTACCGCATTGCTTTCTCTCTTAGCCAAACCCAGCAACTATACTAGCACATTCATACAATCTAATGACATAGATGACAGCTCCCCATAAATATTGTGATATGATCCATGCTGCACATTAGGGCTTCACATTCGGACAAATCCAAAATTTGAATCAGGTAAATTAATCACGGTACCGAGCGTTTAATTAAGTTGCAGCGGTATTTCGGTTGCCCTTTGTTGTACGGCGTATTGTGTATGCAGCTTCTTTGCATAGTATGGGTGCATCGTATCATGAGCCTTTCCAATTGAAGCTTGTATATGTCGATGTTTCACGCTACATCAAATTGAGTTTGTGGTAATGTGATGTTATTTGCGCATAGAAAATCCCGACGGGCTATGGATTGATATAAGTGATGTAGTTAGTGTTCTCCTATGCGAACACATTTTCCCAGCAGTGATAATACATCAGTCAATGTCACATATAAACGTCATACCCCTGGCCGGTTTATGCGATCGCCATCTTATTTATAGCAAACAGATATGGCATAGAACATGCACCGAAACGGTTTAAAAAAACGAGAATCCAGGTGGTCATGAATAATGAACAATAAATCCTTTGTATATGGGTATATACATACATTTGTAACAGACATGACGGCACAGTTACATACATACATACAGACAGACATATTGTTTGACATACAGACATTTAACATACATACAGACATTGGTGGACATATTTACACA
The DNA here is from genome assembly GCA_034190875.2 of Urechis unicinctus. NCBI lineage: Eukaryota > Metazoa > Annelida > Polychaeta > Xenopneusta > Urechidae > Urechis > Urechis unicinctus. Next base: position 64,747,867 of record CM067344.1, on the reverse strand, counting down.
GATCTACATAGGAATTAGTTGCTACATACATACATACAGACTTAGGGTAACATACAGCTACATACATACATACATAGATCAACATACATACATACACACATACATACATACATACATACAGACAGCACATACTCCACAGGGACACGGTTTGCAAAGACATACATACATACATACATACATACATACATACTTGTTTGACATACGATTGGACGGACATACATACATACATACATACATACATACATAAGTCGGAATTACACCTGACATACATGACAGGTGGATACAGACATACATACATACACGACATACATACACACACATACAGAACAAATTAACGTAACAACATACATATTCATACATGCAGTTACGCTACATTTACAGTACATACATACATAGACATACATACATACATACAGATACAAATAGCCGAATTTACACTCGACAGATCAAGCTACAGACATACTGAGTTTCCATAGAAAATCCAGACGGGCTATGGATTGATACATAATGTAGTTAGTTTACTACTATACAACACATACATACACATACATACATCACATACATATACATACAGACAGACATCGCCACAGAACATACATCATACATGCACACACGACGATACATACATACATACATACATACATACATACATACATACATACATACATACATACATACATACATACATACATACATACATACATACATACAGACATACATACATACATACATACATACAGACAGACAGACAGACATACAGACAGACAGACATACATACATACATACATACATACATACATACATACATACATACATACATACATACATACATACATACATACATACATACATACATACATACATACATACATACATACATACATACATACATACATACATACATACATACATACATACATACATACATACATACATACATACATACATACATACATACATACATACATACATACATACATACATACATACATGCAAAACCTTCCATTGAAGCGTGTTTTATGCCAGATTTCAATCACGGCCCACCGATATTCAAAATGGATTGTAATAGACATTTAGGCAATCAATGATTGTGCAACGACATTGCTAGGATTGAATAACAACAATGCGTTGTTTGTCGTTACAACAATGAATCCTTGCAAATCGTTGAAGCTGTTATTCCACTGTAAAATCCCAATTTAAACTGCGTGTGTTGACGATACTCATAGATATATATTCTAGAATACCGCCACAGATTTAGAATATGTAACGAAAAGATACAATTCCTTTTTTCGTCTATTCTTAAGCCCTGTCAGCGCATCAAAGCATAGATCACTATTTATCCATTCGCTACCAGCATTTTTGAGCGATATGGAGGGCAAATACTGCGGCCCAGTGATAACCCAGATCAGGTTTGCTGTTGATGTTATCACCTTCCTTCCTGTAATGTAACATAGCGTCTCGGCCATTCCAATGTATTGTCAATCATACATTTGCATTGGTGAATGGCTTGTTCTATAACAATGCATATCATACTATTTTAGATATCGGCTTTGTCCATGTAAAGTGTCATTTTATATGCTGAGTTAACCTCATGGCGAAATATTACTTCGTATTATAACCTGTGGTGGCGTACAATAGACGAAGTTATGAATTCACGGCCTGTGGTCATTAGGGTGAGGAGCATTGCACATGCTCTTCCAGGTAGCCGACAAAGTCGCAAATAATGTCGAACACGTGTGTTACAGAACCAGTACTATAGTATCTTTGTGGATGCTATAAGAATACCGAGTACTCGTGCAACAGAATACATATAATGGGTTAACTTTACTATTCATCGGCAGAATCTTGCCAGTGTTCTCGTATTGATTTATATGTTTCTCACGAAATGGGAATTTTGCCTGAAGGTGATATTCAATGTCAGCATTATGAAATATGGTTAGACATCAATTTGATCCTTGATAAATATATACTGTTTATCGCTGGTACAGGACGCAAGATATTGGTCAAACAGCACCAGGTGCCGACCGAATATATGACACCCGTCCAGTAACTCGCATACTGTGCCTGTGTGTGTGTGTGTGTGTGTGTGTGTGTGTGTGTGTGTGTGTGTGTGTGTGTGTGTGTGTGTGTGTGTGTGTGTGTGTGTGTGTGTGTGTGTGTGTGTGTGTGTGTGTGTGTGTGTGTGTGGATGCTTATTTCTATCCATCTGATCATGCAGCGTCTAGTATCGTCCTCCGTTCGTGTTATACTAGGGTAACGTCCAGCTTCTCAGCTTCTGGTATTGCATACCGTCCAATGTCATTCAGTGAGACAGATGAGGCTACGCCATATGAGCACTCGTTCAACAGGCATTTCCGTAACACTTCTTTGCGGTTAGATTGCCCCAATATGCCAGTTTATAGACATTGCTAAATTGCTCGAAAGGTTACGGGGGCCGTTGGAAGCGGCTGCACATTTGCAGCCTTACCACGCAGAGCAGCTCTATATACACGGTATCGTGGCATTGCACAGTTATCTGTCATTACTTCCTATGTTCGTTCGAGTCATTCACCCGGAGGGAGCTGCTTTGTCTCAATACTATTGAATGTTCATATATAAGCGGCTCAACTAGAATTGAGCACACTACATACACGGTGATATCGTGATAAAGTGTAACTTATGAACAATATTCAGCACCAACCACAACAACTAAGCGAAAAATAATATAATGGAATGGTTGTCTGCTGGTACAACCTTATGAGCATATTGCGAAACGCTAATACGCTCATTCCACAAACATATTATGATATGTTTAGATTTTTGCACCTGAAGTCTCTTTCTCGAGATCAAGCAATTTCATATAGTGCAACTCACAATCTTTCCATTGTGTTGTATATCCGTACAATAAACTGCTTGTTTATCGCGGCTATAGATACTTCCATACTTAATTATACATCATGTCAAATATCATATAATCTTAATATGTGATCAGCTCCGTGTTTAGATACTTCCATCTCTTAATCTATTGCATTATACAAGCTGAACACGCAGTATTTAAGCGGCCGGCGAACAATACGCCCTATTGCATGCAACTTATGGGTACCCCTCAGAACAAGGGATAACTGCCAGCATTATCATTATTTGCACCCATGGTCTGTTATCGTGGACATTAAGGTTGATTCAGAAGAGTCTTTTTTCATTGTGTATGGTCAGTCTTATCTATTTGATAACGAAATGTGTATCAAACGCCTCAATGATTACAAAAAGATCTGTAATGGTTTAGCCCCTACCTTTGATCATATATCAAGAAGGCATTTCTGTTATATTGAAATCTACAGGCTGTAACAGATGAGGGAGAACTCATCCATCGAGAGCAGTTACCGTTCTGACATTTCTGTGAACCTGTTGCAGGCTCTCAACCACTATTTGCGAGGGCAAATATCATGTTCTTTGCATATAAATTCCAGGGGCTTAAGAAACTAGAAAACACCTCGAACATAACAGTCCAAGATATTATCAGAAATATCTGCATGATAATTACCAACAATATTCTATTCAATTGCTATATAAAAATGCTTTTCGATTAGCCGCTACTATACCTACTGCGCCCACCCAGCTGTGTACATTCATGATGTTATCGGTGTCCATAAATTACAGAGAGACGTATATACGGCTAGGAGCAGCATTAGGTACAGCAATGAACTGTAGAACGCTTTTATCAGAACGCAATGGCAATATTACGTCGACGTCAAAACATAGTTGAATCCCGAAACATAGTGTCTTTTATTCTACATCGACACACCTTCGTGTCACTCACTGCTCGTTATTGATTCCAAATACCTCGAATGGATTCCTATTTGCCAACTACTAGCACGCAAGTTGTCGCAGAGATCAATCAGATGTAAATATTGTATTTGCCCTGTGAACACCACATATTCTTTTCATGTTTAGAATTGAATGGGGAATCAGTGCTTTCAAAACCACATGACGCAAAATAGTTTATTATCAATAACATATCGAAATATTTAACGGCACTTCGCAGAGTGTGTGTGAATGATCGTGCCCTGAGATAAACGTATATAATTTTCACCACTATTGTCATACTAATTCTCTAGCATTTACAACTCCGCATGTTAACCAACTTAATTATATATCACCGTGTAGTGATAAGTCATAACTTGTATATTCATGAAATATCAAATGTTTGAAATCTAGTGGCACTTAATGTAGCCGTATTAAAATTCCCCGTATTGATCACCCATTGTTACTGTGTACATTTACAAATCTGCACTGAATATCGAGTTATTCCATGCAATCAGGCAAAAGATTGAAGGGAAATAGTGACCTTATTTGTAAAAATGCCATCACCGATGACCAATGTGCTTGTTTGTGGATTTCAGCAAATGCTAGTCACAATTCATGTCACGCAATATAAGTGCTGCTGCGGTGTTATAACATCTTAAGAGGTCATATTGCCCTAGACCTCAGATGCATCAAGCAGCAACAGTATCACAGCAACAGCATCAATAACTTAAAGCGACTCGCTATCGAGGTACCCAAGATCGACATGCGTTCGGTTTATCATCCGTTTATTCATTCATGCTGGTCATGTTAAGTAGAGATGAGTGTTCATCATCTAGTAACACCTGACCGTCAATACCTGGATGACTACATTCCTTCTAACCATCTAAGTGTGATAGATGTCAGCAGCTCTTTATATTCTTGTGGCACGTGTGATATAAGGCTGATCACACTATAAAATGCCTCGGCCGATCCTTTACGACATATACGATGCAAAATTACCATCAAATTACCATATAAGGAAATGTCGATCTTGCAGCGCTGATGTTTGTGAGCCATGTGATGTACTCTAGTTAATGCCCGATCCATGCAAGCCACAAATACAGAATGATGCAAATATAGTTTTGTAAATTATCTTCATCATCTTATGTTCTCTCATGAAGATGTCAGATAAAATAATGCCAGGATATTGAAATGAGGTGATTGATGACGGTGAGTATAAACATGCCCACAAAATGAAGCCTCTAACTTGACAACTTCGCAACTGTCATCTTAACCCTACGCAACCACACACAGGAATTCGCACACACCTAAACATCAAGCCTCGTAAAGCTCTATATTTCCTTGGTGGAGTCCCTGCTACCGAAACCCAGGCGTTGGTATGTGGAATGATTATGTATATGTAGGTTGACAGCATATATTAAGAATGTATTTTCATCTGATCTGGAACCGTGTTTTGATTTTACTTTGTCCTTTAATCAGATAGCTGAAAAGGCACAAAAGCAACAAGATACCCGAGAATGTGTCTACCTTGCACATATTCATAAACAGTGATGCTGGTAGAATTAGCTGCTCACTAGCATTAAATTTGCGACCCTGACACTGCATTCCAAAAATATGTGCGTACTACATAGCCACTGTGCAGACACATGCTATTGCGCTAAAAAAGTGACAGACAGTGCGTGCAAAAAATGTCAGGCTAATATATCATTGATCTTTTCTATGATAATTTTCTCCTTGTGATCCTGAACAGTTATGACAGTGAGCATATGCATGAGCAAGGTACGCAGAATGCAGCAACATTTAATAGAATTAAACATATATTTAGTCTATTCAATACACACTATTACATTATCGAGGTCACCTTTGTGCCATGAGTAAAGCTCGGCTTAACAGACTACCAGGCTTTGCAAACAGGGGGCATAGCATTGCCTAAAATAGAGTTACCAATCTATTAAAGAAAATTGTACCAGCAAAATATCGTTTAACAATGTTCCTCGTAACATCAGTGTTCAGATGTAAAGGTGATGTTTCGATGCGTGATGCGAGGCACTGTAAAACAAAGCTCCCCGAAAGTGTTATATTTATTGTCTGGAGTCTGTTCATCTGGTGTTAACAGAACACCGGTCCCCCAAAAATGTACACCTTAAGTTAGAGTTTTGGAACGTTTGCAATGCTGTCACAAATTCACGGTAATTCAAGCCCAAATCTGTGTGGTTCTACCTGCTTGTTCACTATAACATGGATTTTTTTTTACCTTCATGTTGCACTGATAGCATAACTCAGCACCTATATTATGAAATATATTGAACGGTATGCGCGTTTAATGATTGTGTCGACTCTTAGGTGTGTAATATGTAGATCACTTTAAAGATTTATTTTGTTGTAAACCATTTTTAATGCACCCGAATAACGGGAAACAGCCATGTTTATGGACAAATTATGGCCTAGACATCGAAATGTGAAAGTAAGTACGTCTCCTTCTTGAGTGATGGTTAGCCGTAAAAGAGGACTAACGTGATCTTGCGGCAACATTTCTTGTATATAAGCCCAGCAATTTTAATACAATAACTATTTGTTGCAAGTATGTTTATATATATCGAACGCAGCGTCATCCACAACTGATATAGACGACATAAACGACTACTATCCCAGTACTATCTATGGTGCCACCCAACAATCAATATATTGTCACAATAACTGCGTCTAAACCTTCCTAAATGTACTAGTGTTATTAAAAATATGACTTGGTGAGCTATACTACTTCCGTGCTATTCATCGGATGTACAATGATTCAAATTAGTTGCTGTACGCAGGTGAAACTTCTAAATAGTGTACACCCCCAAGCGCATTCCTTAATTACATCTGTAATAGTCGGCGATTGTGTGTGGATTGTGCTAGTGACTTGCACACAAGTAATTTGGGATTCTACCTTTGAGTCGTTAGCTCTCCATCGGTTTCGCATGCATCTTATCCGTTAGCGATGTCACCTTGGGCAAGAAAGTACGGTTCAATGTCTTTTTAATACTTGTGAATACACCGGAACCAACAGAGACAAAGCTGCCGTTCTCAGCGGTTGAATCGGCGTACATGGCGAGCCAGGTTAAAATATTTAGAAACGGCGGTATTCAAAATATGAAAAAAAGCAATAGTGACGGTGGACCCTTAGCATAGGTGCTTCTGGCATTACAGAAATGAAGAGCTCCATCTAACTCGTTGAACGTGATTGTGCATTCGGTTACTTGGCATTGCTAGACGACGATTCTTCAACGCAAGCAGACGGAATGGACAGATGACCTCATCATCGGAAGGTACAGATGCTTCAGCGCGCGTCGCTGTTATGTATACCATTGACCATTGTACCTATGCGAAGGTGACACTGATTTTTTCCACGCATACGAAATGACTGTTGTTCGATATAAGTGAACAAATCCATTATACGACGAGCATGCAATTGGTGATATAAGTAGCTCTTTCACAACATCTTCAGCTGATGATGTGTCAGTCAGAATAGAACGAAACATGCATTGAAAGAGCAATGCCCCGGCATTTCTTCAACCGGAATGGGTTACCATCAGCTCAACATATCATTTAATATATTTACTGTAACTGTGACGCCATTGTAAAACTGTTGTTTGGTTGCTGCTGAGCTGAGTGTCAGAATAGAACGAAACTGCATTGTGATATGGAATAAAGGACATGTAATAATATATGGCCGAAGGTTTTTCACAACAGAGTGGGATCTTTAAATAGCCTTACTCGTCCAACCTGTTATGATAAGTGTGAGGGAATCAGTAACGATTCCCAATCAATAGAACATATGCAACATAGATGTATATTTCACTTTGTCGTCTAATTGGTATTTCGAAGAATATACAAAGGTTTATCCGCAATAATGTGTCTTATTGATAAACCTGAAATTAGACAACAAACCGGAACGGCGCCTTTCGCAATATGTGAACAATTAATTTGCCATAACAGTCGCTTTAGATACTTGAAAAATGTTGCTCGTTTGATTCTGCATTCATCAACCCCAGCATAATTACGGGAACGGGATATTTTATCGTTGGCATATTTGACTGCATCCAATAAACAGCCGCATTTGTTCTTTTTGATAGAAGAAATTGGCTTGGTATCAGGTCATTTGAAATAAACATGAGTTATGCTGTTGGATGAGACCCCCTTACTCGTGCATCAACTGCATTATATGACTACGAGCTGAAAATGTTTAACTAAACGCAAAAAAAGTTTGTCACAGAACGCTATGTTATTGTGTGCGTCAATGTTTAGCGATCAAATGATAAATGCTACCTGGCCTGTTTGCTGAAAATACAACCAAGAACAGAAGATGAAAGAATTAAAAGCGTTCGTCCTAGCAGCATCAAATGTGTTTTAGGATTCCTAGATGTTCAAATCATTTCATTTTGAAGACATATGTTTATGTGTATACATAAATGTAAATACATAAGTATATATACATATATGAATATATGTATACATATATATGCGTGTATATATGTGCTAACATTAATTCTTTATTTTTTCAAATGACATATATATACATATATGCATATATATATGAATATATATATATATGTATATGTTTATATATATATATACATATAAATATGTATAAAATAAATATATATATATATATATATATATGTGTGTGTGTATATATACAGATATACATATACATTTGTATCTTTATATATACATATGTGTACATATATGTATATATATGAATATTTATATATGAATATATATATATATATATACATATTTAGATGTAAATATATATGAAAATATATATGTATGTACATATATATATACATGTATATATATATATATAAATATATATATATATATATATATTTTTTATGTATATATATAAAATATATATATAGATATCTATATATATATAGATATATATATATGTATATACATGTATATATATGTATATATATCTCTATATATATATATTATATATATATATATGTATATATACATATATTATATATATATATATATATAAATATATATATATATTCATATATAGAAATGTATATTAATCCAATCAATTTGAATACAAATATTAATGTGTATATATAAATGTATATATATATGCACATAACAATACATACATATATATGTATATATGTATACATATATATATATGTGTGTACATATGGGATAATATAATTCTTTATATTTTTATATATACATATTTATAGATATATGCATATATATGAGTATATATATATATATGTTATATATATATATGTGTATATATATATATATATATATATATATATATATATATATATATATATATATATGTGTGTGTTTGTATTTATAGATATGCATATACATTTGCATCTTTATATATACATATGTGTACATATATATGAATATATATATATTTTATATAAATATATATATAAATATGCATATGTATATGCAAATATATATGTATATATACATGTTTGTACATATATATATGTATATATATATTTTTATATATGTACTTATATGCAATATATTCCAATATAATCACTGACATATGAACATTAAGGCCTGTCTCGCATGTCATTATCCCATTTAACGTGCTTATTTGAAATTACGTTATTCGAAAACATGGAATTTTTATATACACTGCTGGGGCATAATTGGCAATTCATCCTCTCATCGCTATACGGTAGTTAGATATGTTTTCAAGAGTGAATTTCCTAGCCCAATAAGCCAATGTATTTGGACACGCTTATATCGAACAGATGAGTTCATCGTGATAAAAGTATTTTGGTGGATTTGCATCATCAGTGTGAGATGTCAAACCCCAGTTGTAGTGTGTCGCATACCAGGGCTTTATTAAGGCAGTAGATAAGTTATGTGTATGATTATCGACAGCTTAAGTGTATAAAGTATTGGAATGCGTAAACAAACAAAGGCAGTAACAAATTTAGAGCATATAGCTGAAAATATATAATCCCTTTTCACGAACATTTCAAATGCTCAATAGTGCACGAAATGGCTCGGCTCAGGATGTACACGGTATCCATGTACTGAAACAACACACAGTAAAGAATCAGATGACAAATCGTAATAATAAGCATGGTTTGGCTCAGTCGGGCAAGTAGCAACTCGAATGCTAAAAAAGAGATCTTGCCCCACATCTCGTGATTTACATGCCGGTTGATGTTGCGTCCTTTTACGCGTCTGTTCATGACGTTTCACTAGCATATTGCATGTCATTACCAAGATATACGATAACATAAATCTAATCTGGAAAACTTACTGCTTCACACATCTTCGGTAACGAAGGAATTAAAAGTCTGTTCGGAACATCATGCTCTTTGTGTGTTTTCACAAGCTGGGCTTTCCTCGACCTACCAGAAGCTAGAATGATAATTTATGTACTCTCTGTATAGCACTTTTATTTTTGCAATTCATGACCGTCTACAAACTATATCTGCACACGCGAAAGGTTGTAGGATATTGTTTGATACTATTTATTATATACCAGAGAATTTGTTTCAGCAGATACACTTATTTGCCCTTACATATATATGTGATTTATTCGCAAATCGAAGTTTACAAAAAGATATATTAATAAAGCACTAAAAAAAAAATACAAAAAAAAACAAGAGTACCAATTAGTTTGTACATAGAAAATCAAGAAGCTCATCTGCCTCTTTCAGTGTTAGAGAAGTTAACCAATTGCCTTCGCGCTGCTGACACAGTTCTTGCAGAGCGCATATTGTCCCTCTGTCTTCTGCTGATACTTCATTAATATTTAAAAACAATTCACGTACATTATTAAGGTTACCTTCATTAATTAAACTTAGTTGTTGGTAGTCTAAATTTAGTAATGACAGACATGATCTTACATTATTCGATACGGCAGATGAGCTTACATTAGTGAGCATAGTAGCAAGTCGAGCTTTTGGGTTGTTACTAACGGTGCATTTAACCCAAAAGATAACAAAACGTAACAATAACTGAGTGCGTATATCTGGTCTGTCTACAAGCAGCGGTAAAAAACGAGACCTCGTTCTTCTATTAAGCTTAAGAACTCGCCTTACACACTTTCGCCAGGCAACACTTTTTTTTCAAGTGACTTTAAATCCAGTTTCCATAAAGGACTACCATAGAAGCTTGTACAAAAGGTATCAAATAGCCAAGTGCGAACGTCGGTGCGAATCTGGACATCAAAATGTTAGTACGATAAAACAATTCTCTTACAGCTTTTTCGATATTCGCATTGTTGTTTTCATAACCAATATAACTGCCTAGATGAACAACCTTAGAGTACTTTTGTAAAATAGCTCCATTCAGTCGTAATTCGAGATTGGTATAACATTGTGGAATATTGTAACACAGCAGCGTAATTTTCACATCGTATTCTTGTGCGTATTCTTCGCATATTGAAATCATAAGCTCGGCAGAAGTGACTTAGGGAGCAAGGAGTGTTAAGTCGTCAGCATATCCAAATGCACCCATAAACTGATGACCAACATGACAACCAACATTACTACGTTCAAGACGATTACGCAGCTCAACGATATTAATACAGAAAAGAATCGGCGATAACACCCCGCCCTGCTTTATGCCATTACTGCATTGGAATGCCTCAGACACATCAGTGCCCCATTTAACTAACAACGATTGGTTGAAATACATATAACGGAGCAACTTTACAATAGCAGGACACAAACCTCTACGTATCAATAATTGAAACAATTTAACATAATTAACCCTATCAAATGCCTTCGATGCGTCTAGTATCACAACATAACATGGCGATTTTTGATTGCCATAAAAATCTATAGGTACACTGAGAAGTGGAATGGTCTGGTTTAAAACCAAACTTAAAACATTTGAATACTTTGACAAAATAACGTTATCTAAAACCTTGCCTACAACACTACTCAGCGCTATCGATTGATAGTTATTGCTGTCGCTTTCCGATTTCTTTTTGTTTTTCAGTAACGGAACAATCACCCACCTTGTCATTTCAACTGGTGTGAATGAATGAACAATCATTGAATTGAACAACAAAGTTAAATGTGTGAACAACTCACGAGTGCCACTTATAATATGGTCCGAATTTACATTTTCATTAATGTCAGCCTTATGGGTTTTAATTTTCTCCACGGCTGCCGTGACGTCACTGACTGAAATATAATGATCAGATTCGCATTTGCCTGAATTACATCTTTGCTCAACTTGGTCATTCAGAACCACTCTTAATCGCTCATAATCACTAACATTATATGACAAACTATTAAACAATTCTTTTTATTTGGTAGAGAACCATTCACGAGAGACTTACCACTTCTTTTCTTAACCTCAGACCAGAAATTACGGCTTCTATCGGTTGTTAAAGCTTCTGCCATGCGTTCTATCGACAACTTGTCCTGATTCCTGACAACCCATCTCGAAATTCTTTTATATTCGCGTTTGGTCTTTATCATTATCTCCTTCACCCAGCCCACAATTGGCCTTCCGCTGTCGACCCATAAATGATGCCAACATATTGACTGCTCCTTACCGCTACAGAATGAAAGAAGGCTCCATATACATTATTTGCTATCAACCTTAAGTGACCCGTCTTCAGTTTATTACCGACAGTATTGTTAACTGCCACACACATATGCAAATAAACACACACACACACACACACACACATATATATATATATATATATATATATATATATATAGATATATATATATATATATATATATATATATATATAGATATAGATATATATATATATATATATATATATATATATATATATCTCTCTATATATATATATATATATATCTATATATATATATATATATATATATATATGAAAATATATATATATATATATGAGGCGGGGGGGGCTTCTCTGGCATTGCTTATGTTCAGGACAAAAGATGTAATTGTTGCATCCATTTTATAGTTACTACTATAGTGCTGCAAACATTGTGCCCCGTTGCTTGGTTATAGATGGTACTTAATCCAAGGTATTTTTATCACCTATACGAATTAGCAGAAAATTGGGCGTACTGTCATCCTAACATTCCATTATTCATTGACATGATCATTCATTGCCGCCAATAGGTATCAAAATAAATTAATTCCTTGAGTTCCGTGTGGATGTACCCAGATGTTTATAGCAAAGGCGCATTCCATAACAGCAATCTACAGAATAATAGATCTGGAAATTTTATGCTATAGTATGCAAGGAAATTGGCTCTGATGCAACATTTAATAAACAGCTCTTCACATCACATGGTTCAATGTGTGTTAGGAGTAGATATTTCGAATCCTATGTCATCAACAAGCACTCATGGCGATAGAATACGAAGCTACCTGCGCACATAAATGATATCACTGATTAAATAATCGCTCTACGTTTTGCCCGGTTAAGGCTGTGTCAGATTTAGAGCTAGGCATATTTACGTAATATCTGTTAATCCTCTGCACGTTTTATTTCAGTACTAGCCATAAAGGATTGTTAATTGTCCTAAGATGCATTGTTCTATCTCTTCAAAAGTTCCATGCATACTTTAACTTTAGTGCGCATCACCGCACCATAGAGGTGGCTATTTTGGAATGGTTAGCGGCAGTCGCTTTCTATGTACCACAGCATCATCAGAAAGCTATGATTACAGTATGTAAACTGAGGCTGGGTGACAACACTGAACTAATTGCCATGCCGTATGGTAACGCTGCAATTACACTATTGCTTCTTCCACGACAATTCGACTAGCACGTTAGCCAAGTACAGAGCTTTAATATATATTTACGACGAGCACAACCATATTACTGGTTGTTATTTCGTCGCTACGATGAGCGCTCTGATACTAATGTTATACCCTGGTGACCGTTGCGCAACACTCACCCTATCCGTCTTTAATCATTACATGGTTGACAAATAGCTGATTTAATCCAACACTATTTAGTTCTAGTCTCAGCAATAACCCCTGTGGTTGCCAGTCACGTGGACGACCATGTTGCCTTAAATAAATCCCCAACTACATTGTGTTTTTTATCAAATATATAAATAGTGTACACAACCATCATCACATAGGGATTTTATTTCATTGCACAAACACATTCGTCGTGAAATGCGTCACGCTGATGTTCTATGATAAATGTTATTCATTTGCAAGAAACGATGATCGGCATTTTTGTACGATGTTCATAACCAGAGCAAATATCGACATCTAGCCAACATTTCCAAACAACCGTGTATGATATGTGAATACCCTAACATGCATATGCGCTGTCATACACAAATGACCCCTTCAAATAATCAGGGTACTTACGTTTTCATTTGACATGCTCACCTAGGTGATTATCAAAACATGAATTGGCAGCCTACTGGCTGCTTGTGTGCTGCGATATGGTTCGTCAAGAACTGCTGACTTCCATATTTACTCACTACAGAATACAAAGCACACACGGCCTACTATGATTAAGTTAATATGTGTAACACTTATGTTTGATTCACACGAAAATGTTTTGCTGCTGTCTTTTTCAAAATACTACAACATATGTTACATTCTAGCGAAAGTGTCCCTGTGTAAGACACTTCATTGGATGAATTATATTATATGAATAATATCTTCATTGGTTATAGTTATGGCTCAATTAACTACGTTGGTTTATAATCGAGGTGAATATAACAAGAACACATCGGTTGAACATTGTGTTTAACTATATTTAACCACAAACAGTTGCTATTGCAAATATGTTAAATGTCTTGAATGTTCCGCTGACTACGGCAAATGACCGCAATGCATATGCAGTGTAATAAGACAGGAAATATGCATTCTTCTTGCAGGTGCCAAAACGCCTGATAAAGGATTTTGAGAGATAAAATATGCATGTTTGCCACAGAGTGTTGCAATGAACATGTTCGCTATAAAAAAGACGCTTTGGAATTGGAGCTTTCAGGTCTAAATAAAGAAGATTATTTTGTGTGTTCTAATACACACTCATTAGCTGATATATTGGATTGTTGCAAGCTTCAGCGTCGTTATAAATGTGTTCGTTGGAAGCATATCTCGTGATTGATGCAGCACGACTTGATCGATGATTGAATATAAGCTGTCTTGGCTTAGATACAAAATCGCAGCAGAATGGTGCAAAGTTCGTTCGATTAATTAGCGTTCAAATCATATCATAAACTGATCAAAACGTATAATCACTATCGACGCAAATTAGCCCACAATTTCCAATTCATGCAACCTGGTAAGTTGCATTTTATATTGATGAGTTAGATTGTTTGGAGCAGCTATAATCGACCCAGAATTGTATTAAAATAATAATTTCTAAGCATCTGCATATTCATGAACACAGCAGCGCCCATATATGCGTTTGCTGCCACCTCACTAGTGGCGCACCTTGTAAGCTGCCCTTTATTAGCTTGAGAATATGTAGCTAATGCAGTCGACTTATTGGTTCATGAGGTTCTTTAATATAAGACGAACCATTGCTTGATGTACTATTTGCTTCAACTATTCTGAGGCAATGACATTATGTTTCTTAGTATGCTAAATGGATGTCCCCGAATTATAGGTGGGGTTAACGTTACCTTCATAATGATTCTCAATCAGAGTGGTCCGTAAACAATTGATTAGTTTAAATAATTGTCGAGGGTTTTGTAGAACGCTCATAGATATAATGGGATTATTAAGATCCCTTGTATCCGATAGCATTTTCATGTAGGAACAAAGTTACTGACATTAAAAGTAACATAATGCTTTGAAACAGAACCCTACAAACATACAGAGACTGCACCATATCAATGACGCAGGTGTGTTGACAAGGGCAAGCATAACCTGCAAACCATATATGTGTTAAAACCGGACAACCATTGGCAACTAGAGCTGTATGAGAAAATAGCGTGATATTTGCCGAGTATAGTTAAATTATAATACAATTTTTGAACCAGGAAATATCGCAGCTTTGAAGCTAGCGGCTGGCAACTAGCTCAGCAATGCTGTTTGCATTGCTAGACTATGTTAATAGGGTACCGACGTTGTTTTAGCTTATCTACGTGACTTAGAAAACTGATTTCTTACTTCAACAGAATACCGTTCTACCGATTTCCACTAGTGTATTGGTTCTCAGAAATCAACATTTCGCACTTCGTTCGGCGTCATGTAATATTATAACGGGTTGTATGTTATCTCAATTGTATACATTGGGCTATCAGATTTATTTGCAGAGGTGTAAAAAATATTGTTTAAACAATGAACGGATTTCGGGGTACTTGATCGAACACAGATCCTGTGCCTTTGGGAGGCAATCCAGGCTAATTACAGAGCATACAGTAAGAATACACAAGACATAAACGTTAGACTAGTCTGCGTATGTGCTGCATTTCGATGGATATGTGCAGATGGTGGCTAAGTGGCAACAACAGAACGGGGACAATCACTGGCACACATTGCCAAGATGGTAGAATGGCCAGATATATTTGTCATAAGATGATTATGGTATTGGTCACAAGAACGTTTATCTCAAACACTGGTAATAAAGAGTAGCAGGCAATATGACTTAGGTTGCACCAAACTCTGACTTGTATCAACAGATAATCGTATATACAGCTATATACACGGTTTTAGATCATTTTTATACCACTTT
Source organism: Urechis unicinctus (assembly GCA_034190875.2). Taxonomy (NCBI): domain Eukaryota; kingdom Metazoa; phylum Annelida; class Polychaeta; order Xenopneusta; family Urechidae; genus Urechis; species Urechis unicinctus. Next base: position 64,731,436 of record CM067344.1, on the reverse strand, counting down.
AATGAACCTACCTTGGTATTGAATGTAATAAATCGAACATCACTGTTTTACTAGTTTCTGTATCTCGAATGTGAGCACGATTGTGGGAATGATTTTTTCCCCTATCTGCCATTTAGAGCATAGCATTAGATCAATCATTGTGGTATGTGAATATTTAATGTCAAGCACTGGACAGATTTAGACGTCAGCTGCCTTGGGCAGCAGTTTCATAGCATAACCATTCATCATTCAACGTTACGACGCTATTACATGTGCGTTAAATATGATGCAGCATACGTTTTGCATAGCCGCATTATCATTGCTTTCCATAAAAAAGCCCAAGATGTCCGTTCTAGGTGATTAATATGCTCGTTAAGCTGAGTTTTATTTCAGCCTCAAAGTGTTCCCAGTTTAAAAGTAAATGAACAAAATTTAGGTAAACCCCAGTGACAATGATGCCTTTGTAAAGCGATGATGTAAAACCGTGCTACGGTTAATCCCTACGTAATGAATTGTTTGTTATCTTTATGTTCCTTTGAGTTCTGACATGCACTTATAAGCATTATATTTCATATAAGTTGGTTGATGTTCACTATTACATAGCAATGCGATCCCAAAGCACCATCTTGGCAAATGGGCTTGGTGGGAGTTTGATAGTGTTTGCATGTAAGATTGCCTATGGATATGGTATTAACATTACAGCCAATCGACTGCATTCATTTATTAGCAGTGATTCAGTTCAGAGGAATGTCTAATTTTTGCAAAAACCCTATTACTGCATAGCTTATAAACAATGCTAATTTTCTTTTATCCAGACTCGTACCGGTAATGTCATTAGGCGAACCATTACATGGGATTTAGCAAGTACCATTATATATATCTATTTTCTATCCGAGAACGAAGAAAAAGTAAGTAACCATCTATGGTCACATTTGTTATGCAATCGCTTAGTTGATTTTATTTAAGCAGTATGTCAGCAGCTGATGTGGCACGACGTTTGGTGAGATAATATTTCCCTCTGGAATATTAGTTTGATTTAATGATAGAGTGCCAATTTGCATATATGAACGACAGCACCCAATTGTACGGGTTCTATATGAAATATTTCTAAAAGAGCACTTCTTCTTAATATTCATGCATGATCAAATAGTCAATTGCAATAATGACATTTGATATTATATCTTTGACAGAGCTAACTCTCAGAATGTCATAAGAGGACAGGCTCATTCTGTGCAGTCTTTGCTAAAACCTTGACAGACAGCAGGGATACAGCAGTTATCCTGTTTGCATATGAACTCAAAACTTTGTTATGTGATAAATAGGATTTCGGAATTATTTAATTCAGCCAAAAACGCATACATATTGTGTTGAATCGATAGCTAGGTTGCGACTATTTTAAAACGAAACGAGTGTAGTGCTACCACAGATTTGACACCAATGCAAATTATAAGGAGCATTAAGTCTACATACCAATTACGTATCATGATCTCAAACAATAGACGTAACACTTGCCTTTTGTCATGTATTGAAAAGTAAAGAAGGCAAACTTCGTGCCCGGACATTTGCAAAAAGAATTAGCTAGAAACCTGACACTGGTAACAGTTTAGGGGCCCTACAAACCAACCCACTCAGACATGAGTTAATATGGCGAAAATGATGACCAAGAACATCTTCATAGTGTATTGAGTGCCGTCACTGGATTATGAAGAAATATATCTCTTACAAAACAACCCATATAAACATATAGTCAACCGGCGACTCGCACATATAACGGTTAATCTAAGATACTAGATGATGCGCACGACAAATCGTTCAAATCATGCTAAAAGTATACACTTCCATAGCACTCAAGCTACACTTTTTCTTTTAGGCGGGTATCGATCCCAGTGACGTAACTCGGCTGAATTTGTCAAAGGATCACCGATAATAGTTAATACAATTAGGTAAAAATATGCTGATAACGATAGAACATTCTGACCAATCAGGTGCCAATGATTGTATCTCATAAGCAAAAAGTCCTACTACTTATGAATTCAGATATCACACAACGGGTAATACTATAAATCAGGTAACACCCTTGGATATTAATTTGTTCGACGCATTTTGTCAATGTTACTATCGAATAAATCATGGTCTTGCATCACCTCACCGATAGGAGCTACATTTTGCTTTTTGCTTGTAAGCAATACAAGACTTTCGGTCAAATAATCCATATCCGAAAACAGCGTATTCCCAGATTGATCGCCGATAAGATATATTGCAATAGATCCCAGACTAATTCCATGGAAACAACAACAGGCTCTAGATTGATAACCTTGTATACTGTCAACCTTTGCGATATAAGAACATTCATAAGCCGTAGAACTTCATCAATCAATGCCCCAGACATTACTTATATAAATATATGCATTGCAAAATATACCAGCCACATAAATATAAAAACGTCCATTTATCCATCCATACATCTATCCACGAATAAGTACATGCATACATACATGTATGCATACATACATACATACATACATACATACATACATACATACATACATACATACATACATACATACACATACATACATACATACATACATACATACACATACATACATACATACATACATACATACATACATACATACATACACATACATACATACATACATACATACATACACATACATACATACATACATACATACATACATACATACATACATACATACATACATACATACATACACATACATACATACATACATACATACATACATACATACATACATACATACATACATACATACATACATACATACATACATACATACATACATACATACATACATACATACATACATACATACATACATACATACATACATACATACATATACATACATACATACATACATACATACATACATACATACATACATACACATACATATACATACATACATACATACATACATACATACATACATACATATACATACATACATACATACATACATACATACATACATACATACATACATACATACATACATACATACATACATACGTACATACATGCAGGCATGCATACATACATGCAGGCATGTATGCATCGATACAGACGTATTCACAGATATATACGCATGCATTTTGAATAAAGCATGGCTTTCATGATGTGCTTATTTCTCGAATATGCGCTCATTGAAACACTTCTTTCTATTTCCATTGTTTGCAGTATTGATCATTGCACTGTTTTCTTTATCTTGCTCTGGTCAGTCGCCTTGTGATGGCCTTATTTCCTAATGCGCAATCACGGTCTTTTGTGAGGTAATGCTATTCCTCGCTGGTCTGTTGATGCGGAAGGCTACTGGCTAATCTGCACATCTACGCTTGACATTCTTTAATGTTTAGCTATTCAATGATAGGGCTTAGCATATATGGCAGCAAATCTACGCTTGACATTCATACTGTAAGCTTCTTTAATGTTTTACTATTCACTGATAGGGCTTAGCGTGTAAGGCAGCATATGCGAAAAGTGTTTTGTTGTTTAAAGTATTGGGTGTTCGCACATCTCTCATGACAACGTAATGTATTTCCATTGCAAGTAAGCGATAGCTTGCCATTTATCCTGGTAATATCCTACCTTGATATCAAGACGCCGTACAAAATTAAATGGAATCCACCCTCCGTCCGATGAAGCCACTTCTCTAACCCGAACCAATCATCGACCCATATACTAAGAATAGAGACTGTTGAATAATTTGAAATTGTGTGATCTTGGATGATTACGATACCAAAAAGAGTAGTTAGAAGATTCAAATTTACCCTTACGATAAATCACCACGATGAGCATGGTGGCCATCAATGTATCAACCTACACCACCAGTCTAATTACTCTCGCTCACCCGTTGATAATGAATCTTCTGTCATCATCCTGTCGTCATGTTCAATCAATTGAAGGCAACGGATGTGACGCAATTAACTTAAAGCCATCATTTCCTAGATTCTGCTATTTGCAGTGAACCAATTATGGCTTAGCATGGAATGCCCCGGAATATAAAAGAAGCGATCAGAACACAAACCTTGATTCTCATTCAACTGCCAAATAACTTATACCAGAGCGACTACAAAAAACCCTTATACCTTAAATAATCTTGTAAAAAAATATGCAAAATATTGAGTGTACCTTTAAGGTGCAAAGGTGCAATCAACATTTTAACTTTCAATAAAAATTCATCATTTCGAGGTAAAAAAAATTACCTGCTCTGCAGTGATGGAATTGTGTTAGTGATGCTATTAAGTGTGACTCATACCCACCAATAACCGTCACAAACACCTTTCATAACCTAGTTATTCTTTGCATCTGACCCATAAACACACCTCGTTGACAGCAATGAACATTTTACACGGGATAATTGCTTGTCGCTGCTAAGTATAAGTACTGCTCATTATGTATTAATATATTATAGTATTGTAGTTTGGTTGCGATGCAGATTCCCACTGCCATAGATTTTAAACATACAAGCATGCTGTGTATCCAACGATTCACATAGTTATTCGCATATATATTTGCTGACAAATTATCTACTTAATCAACTTCAAACAGTATTTAAAAATAACAGAATACCAAAATATGGAAAGCAAGCTGATTGATTGAAAACCTAGTCAACGACGGGTTATATTATTATTAAAGTCCTTGAAATTATTTGTAAAGATTCTTCTTATGTGATTAATGCACAAATAATCCAGGTGTTTTTAGATTCCGTCAGAGACTATAACGCAGTAGCGCACAATTGATTCCTTGTAGCTTTGTTACAAACCAGGAATCCTACATAACAATTATCAGCATTCCGTAACACGGCATCTAGAGGCATTAATGCATTAGTAAACACTATTGTGTAAGTGAATAATGCTTACCATTTCTTCTTGTCGCCGTTTCTATGATGAAATATGTTCAATATGCTGTTTGCATAGAGACCAGCGTTCGAGAACGTGAACCTTATAATGAATGAAAAACGTATATTTATAATTTTATACCAACATCTGCTCTCATTAAATGTAATAACATCAACATATTCTACCAGAACTGAGAGCAATAAACACATTTGGCCGTTTAATGATGCGTCATTGCGCCCATATGTGGTTCATACGGTTGAGACCAAGTGTTGAACTCAAACATGGAATCAGTAAAGTAAAGGGTAGAAGGTGATCTTACATCGAACCATAGCTTGATCAATTTCGTCCAAAAGCTAACCCTTGCGCCATATAACCCAAGGCCTCCTAATCAATGCCAAGTTGGACGTTTATTGCAAAACCCCTATCCCTGAGGATGCTACAAATCGGTTACAATACAAATGTCTCTGTAGATGCTATTAGAATAGATATTATCCTGTGAAAGTGAATACATGTTCAAGGCCATGTTAGTGCTACGGCTATTCATTACATTGATTGACAAACGGTGGCAGCATCTGACGAGCAATGGAGTCTAAATTGTAGTCTTACACAGATACCATTACGCAGAATACATTATGTAAATAAATTGCAGATAATTACCTAATATTCAATTTGGTCATGCAGCGACTATTTGGTGTGCTCTGACTACCACGAAGCGTCACTGCACCTCTGAGTTTGTGAAATTTGCGTACCTGTTTCATATCTCGAGACAAATGTTTATTTTACGCAAAATGCCAAAACCTTTCACTACCTGAATTGAATTTGTGTAGCTGGTAGACTACAAATCACCCCAGCAGGTTACAATCAGCATCGCGAGTCCATGCGGATTTAGTCCAAGCGACAGAAATGGGCACGCTTGGTCGCTCGTTTTATATATTACGCGCGTCGAGTACCAGATTAGCTTCTTCCTTTGTGTTGCTTAATATTGCTTGGCTTTTTAAATATATGCGTCAATATTATCTGCCAGCTTCGGTATACTTACATCCACACATATATATTCGAAGGGCTCGTGATATGGAAAAGATAATGGCTATAACTGACGTTGTGACATTTCAACAGCCAACAAACGTGTGAAAAGTTACTGGAAAGGCTCATATGTTGAATAGCAATGGCCCTGTAGTACAATACATTTGTGGCCAATATATTCACAATGCTGTTCAATTATAAGCATGCAAGACTTTAATATCACGCCATCGTGTCTTCTTTATTATGTATACGTGATTGGTGTATCGCCTGATATGACATTTACCATGATAATAAACTACTACTGTCATAGCACTAGCCCAAAACGAAGCCACTGGGAAATCAAAACGACAATGCTGTAACAAGCGTGCCACTTTCGAGTGAAGATGAATTGAATCAAGACATTGTCATTATTCACTCAGTTTGATAGCATATTCACATTTCCAACTCAAGGCTATTTTATCATAAGCATGTCACCAATCAGCGCAATGTGGTAATACAATCAAATTGCAAATGGATAATACTATACAAAACCTCCAATTAAAGTTCTAGCGAATCGACTAACTGCTACATATGTGTTATTCACACAGCAAACACATCTTAGGTTAGACTGCAATAACATCAATGACCGCCATAAATATTTATGTCCTGACAATTTGTATAATGGATGCTTATCATTAATTAACATAAATCAGTTGTATTACTCATTCCATCGTGATGTTCATCCAACAATTGCATTAGCGCTATATCGACACCATAGACTATGCAAAGCTGCTTGATTGTTACTGAATTGCGTGCTGTTTACTAATTACCATCTCGTCAGCGAGCTTAACATGTTGTTGATAGCGGGCGTTTTATAAGCAAGGTCACAAAAAGAGCACCGACAGCAGTTCATTGACTCCATCCAACTGCCAAAAAAAACTTGTAAAGCAAAGAGCATTTAATGGCACCCCTTGGATATATGGGGTAATTATGAGGAATATGAGGACGAACAAGGCCATTCTTGCGATTTTGTTGCGTGCCTAGACCGATAATATGAACATAACACGCAAACACAATGTAGTGCACAAATAACAGCTCATGCGGTATAAAGCTGGATTAAACCAGTTCTGTATCCTCTGATTGTACATAACAAAGGCATAAAATATACAATTGATGCCGCAACATACGTGTTACAATTTAATCCGTTGGAGCGAGTAAATAAGTAGATCACATCCGATTGATGCACTTTCCACAGAAAAATGTGTCTTCCTTTGAGGAAACCAAAACCTCCTTAATCAGTATCTTCATGTTTGGATGACGTGCATCGAGCGTCACATCTTGCTCGAAAACAATTAACCCAAGTTGCATTACTTAACATTCCATAGATAGGGATGTTGATAATGTCATAGCATTTAGACACCAAAATATGTTATGTGCATTATAAATTCTATTAACTGATTTAACCAACACCAAACAACACAAATCATATTTCGGTAATTAGTGACTTACATTTGTCGTTGTTAGGTGGCAAAAGAAAAAAAGGCAGCCGAAAGACACCATTGTGCTAGGTACTCAAGGATTCGTTTAAACAAACTCTTGTCGCCGGGCGTTAAACCTGCGATGTCTTTTCGAAGTAGAAATATCTCGTTCTTACATGCATAGCGTAAAGGCCAAATGCAGACATCCTTCAAAAACTTTGCTAACCCATACCAGGCTTGAGTCGACGGCTTCCGCTGTTCAATTGTTAGCTGCAGACCTGCAGGCGGCACAATTAAGCGACGATATATACGCCTATAAAAAATTGCTAGAGTGAAAATGCATATTATTCTGCTTCTAGTGAGGAGCGGCATTCGCTACTTTCTCCATATGGTTATCGTCACGGTCAGTTTCGTATCGTAAGGAATGCCTTACGCTGACCTCATTTCGAATATTGATAACCTATAAATCACGGTAGAACCAGGAGAGTGCGTGATTTAGATCGGAGAGTGCGTGCGTGCGACATTACAATAACGTATGGCACCTTTAATTTAATGCTTCTCGGATATTAAAGCGTTTATGCCGCCATAGGCGTGTTGCGACGGAACCCGTTTGGTTTTATACATTGTCACTTAGGCTACCGCCATAGGCGTCGTTTGCGACTTAAGAGAACCCGTTTAACGGATCACTATGCATTTTACTGGTAGGCATTGCATATTGGTATTAGGCGTAAAAAATGTTTTAATTATAGCGAAATGCAATGAATATTTTCATCATACATGCCTCTGCCCTCCTAGAAGATGGTTCCAATGTATACCAATGCTCGTTTATAGCATTGTAAGTAACGTTATTCTGCCATGATCGTTCATCTAAAAATAGTCTAAGCTGCGTAATACAAAGATATCCACTTAGTAAACATCAAAAGCCCCGTGGTCTCGACATGGCGATTGTAACAGCGCATGCAAGTATGTTTGAGTAATTGTAACCATCGGCACCGGTCCATGGGGAGCAATCCATACTTACTTCGCCGACATATGATCCAATATTGTGAAACAATATGGCCATGTATGGGTCACCTGGTGTTATTAACTAGCTCTAGCGTACTATCTAGCCGACAGGCTCGAACTTGAGAGAATCAGCTCGAGTTTAATAAGCAAGATATCTGACAGTGTATCCATATTATAATATTGACATGTTCTGGCGAAGGTTCTTCAAGAGCAACTACGCGGAACCGATGATTTCCACCTACCCGTCTAAAACGACCGCACAAACGTACATAACGGATCAAACACCAACATTTCTCTATGTGCAATTTGTCGAGACATACTCTATAGCATATGCTGACAAATGGAGTCCATCCACACGAGTTTCCATTCAGTTCATTTGATGTCTTAGGTACACAAAGCGTGAATCCATTATGACTCCATCGAAGTTATGAACGTTAGGAATACTGGTCAATGCAGCAATTGTCAAATTAATGCTGCAAATATTATGTATTTTTGGATTATGGATATGCATAAACGTGGTCGGGATTGTATGTGACATGTGCTGAGAACCTTTATGATGCCTCATTTAATCATTAATTGGGGACACTCATTTGTCGAAAAGCATTTGTAATGTTTGTCCTATTCCCCTGCGTAATTTTGCAGAGATATTTCCCGGGGATTAGACCAGTCTACAAAGATAAAGAATATGACGTCTATCGTGGCCTGTACGCTATCCTACGATAGTGGACAGTGTGCTTAATAAGCCCTACAGCATTATAATGAAAAACGAGGGACATATCACTGTGGAATATGTTGATTACGAGGGAAGCAATTACGAGCCGACTTATCCCTGGATACGTTTGGCCGGTTGCGTTGCGATGGTTCATGCATTGATGTACCACGCACATTCAACATGGAACGGTTGTTGCATCAACATGTATGGGAAAGCGATTCATTTGTGACTGGAAACGATGAACCCAGGTTACTCCTTGGTGTGGCTAAGGTGACGATACATGCCGCAGCATGCATGAGTAGCGGTTTTTGCTTTGCGGTTTTAAGCCACAAACAACTGCATTAACTATGATTTATTGAACGTTTGATCGGGGTAATATAACGTGTCTTAAGCGCATCGAGTGCAGCATCTATTTCACTGCTTTATTTGCCGGTGATGCAGTCTTTGCCGCTCACTTGTTTTGAGAGATAGCCTTGCGAAACACACTCCAGTCTATTATTTCCCCACACTGCGCAACCGCAGAGTCGCGACGACCAATTGTCTATTCTACCACAAAAACCAATGTCTTGCAACCAAATCTGCCATGAAACTTATATCATCATTCAATACCCTGTGAAAGTCTGGCGGCCTTTTTATAGACGACAGCCTTTCGAAAGCGACCCGATTGCTTGCGAAGAACTCCCAGCTTCATTTTTACGAAAACAGCTTGCATCATAAATAGTTAAAATATCTTGACTTTTAACTCATCGCCTCTTCGGAATATGGAATTGCTTGTGGCAATCTTCCTATTTTAGAAAACTTGAAACTGGGGGAAGTTGTAAGGAGTATGGGTTAGAGTGAAGTGTATTTTTTAGGTGTTGTCGGCACGGGGGGAGTGCACTTAAATGTATGGCGTGGTATATATAAGCAGCGCAATGAGAGTAGTGTTTTCGGTCTCTCAGTTCGTACAGACGGGGTAAATATTCCAGATAAAATTTCCGAACGACTTTTGTTGTTGTACCATGGGGTATGTTTTTCACTTCCCATCTGTACAACACGCTTATATTTTATTATCCCTACAAGACGTCTGATTAGACGTCTTACTCTGTTTGAAAACGACTCAATTTTATAAATTTTGAGATTGATTCAGACAACTATCAATCACCAAACATACCCAAGTGACGGAGTTTTAGAATGCAATGGTGTTAACGGACAATTTTATTCCTTTGTGGCGGGAAATTTCATCCATGGTAATAAGTTATAGTTCAATAAATTTGGAAGCGGTAGAAAGTCCAAAACACAGCAACGTTTGTTGCACAGAATGACTTGACCCATCGACGACTGTTGCTTCCTGCGTCTGAACTCGATAAGATACAGCAGATTGTATTCAAGGTGCGTCAACGTGCTTCGCAAGCTTAGCAGGGAGGCAATGCGGATGAGGCGGCGGGAAATCACGCGACCCAATTTTTTTCAAAAATGGCGGTCATCGCATCGCGATTTTTCGGAAATGATATATCGATGGCATTTTTTTTTAAAGGATCGCATCGATCGGCGGTAAGCTTTTTGTGAGATGGGATATATTTTTCACAGGCTCTTGATATATGTTGTTTTCTAGATGCCAAACCTAGCGATATAGTCAAAAGCATGTTTTAATGTTGCGCCCAAAATACTGAAGCAGAACGGTATATATTGATATTATCAATATATATTTACCTTTCGACCGGAACTAATATTTCATCAACATCAGACATGAAAAGTAGTGTCATGAATCACATTAATGGTGGATGCGCACGATGCTGCTGGGCCAGTTATCAAGTTATCAGAAGCTTACTCTAATATATCCCCATATGTGTCTTTCCACCATATACTGTTTAAGACCGGGAATACTGGGCCTCAGACGTGATGCTAGATTTACCCCATTCATGGCTAAAGCGCCCGAACCGGGCTCACGGCCGTAGTACCCAGAAACGCAGCCGCTACATGGTGTTTTCAGATGATTTATTATATCAATCAACTATTTTGCAGCATACTTATATGAACTGATTATAAGTCTTCCCGTATTGATCTTATCGCGCTCTCTTGTCGAACTGGTTGTTTACCTCGCGATATTGGGGTTGTTTTTCCGCTGTTTTGACATAGATTCTGTTGCTTCACAGGATTGTTACTGCCTGTGGGAATGTCTTATAGAAATAGATTGCCATCATGAAAGGATTAAACGTTGCTGTCACCCATTTCATGCTTGTCTCGATTCCTCATATCATCTAATCTTCTCTATCCAACCTCGACGGGGGGGGGGAGCACTTAATGGTATAGAGGTAGTACATATGTGCCGCACGACGGGGTATGTTTTCTCGGCCTCTTGACTTGTACGACGGGTTTTTTGGCCTCATACTTGTACGACGGGGTATGTTTTTTGAGCTTCAATCTGTACGAGGGGTTATACATTCGCATAATACCTTGTACGACGGGGTATGCTTTTGGCCATTTTGACCTTGTACGACGGGTACGGGTTTTCGAGGTCCCGCGGCACACCCCTATATAGTTCGTATATGATTGTGGTAGAAGGGAAAGAGGTTGCATTGTTGTGGAATTACTTTATAGCCTTTATGCTCCACTATTTGATATTTTCCAAGAACCACTACATCCAGTGTACACTAATTTGGACTAGACTGGAGGTCTAATGTATCTGGTGATATGTGGAGTAAAACTATGTTGAATTCGATGGCAATTACGAAGCATGTGAAGTGACAGTGAAAGATAATACGGGCTTAAATAAAATTAGACTTGACTAAAATCGGACCTGACTCAAATCGCACTTGACCTAACGTGGACTGGACCCAAATCGTGATACAACAGTGTAGTGTAAGATATTGAAAATATGCAGAAGCTTTTATAATAATTTCCCTTATAATACTTGTAACAGAATTCAATAATCCAGGGTACCTCCATGGGACTCACGTACCTATGCGCTCTCAATCTCAATGACCCCGCCTTGCATATTTTCTGTATGGTCATGTGCGCAAAATAATCAAGTATGACCGTAACAGCCAAGTACCTTCATGACAAACGATCAAATATACATTATTCACACAGTATTCAACACTACTGCATCATTGAATTACATATAATAACATAATACTTTATATAAAAACACATCCCTATGATCGGAACTCGAAACTCTACATTAGGCCGCCAACTTCGTGACTTCGCGGAAAGCATGGAAATTTGTTGTCAAATACGGATTTCCCCAGCAAATACATTCTGACATGGACGGAAAAGAAGCTGTGTCGTTAGAATATAATACTATTTCTATTACTGCGTGCTTTGTATTACCTAATCCGCATTTCACCCCTACCCAGACCATGACCCAATTCCATTGACGGAACGAGCGCGAAGAGCTGATCCACAATTTCGGCGTTAGAAGCCTTCGTTTCAATACTGTTGGATGGTTCTGTTAAGTTGAAAAACAAATTCTTGTTTGACAGACTTGTTTGGCTATTAAAGTTATGACTGCCCGGTGATATGTAAATGTAAAGAGAGCTTGACGATGAAAAATTAACAATTAATGCATGTCCTTCAGACATGAAGATTGATATGTTGTTAAATGGTCAGACATAACCATAATGTGCATGGTACTGCGCTGTTTGGCAAGTTGTGATTCAAGAGACTAATGTTGCAGCACTGTTGATAGTTTTAACTGGTCTGCATGATTTGCCTGGAAGGTTTTATAAATTTATCAACACCTACCACTGGCTGCTTATCCACTCCATCTTGGTTTTTAATAAACTTAACTATTGCCAATTATCTTAATATGATAGACTTCAAAAGTCAAAGGGTCCTCAGATTGCCATTATAAACAGTACTTGGGGGTAGTCCTATTTCCGATGTCGGATCTACATTATGAAGAGGTTATCTGATGTCATGCTGCCAAATATCAATTACAATTTGAAGTCAGAACATCACATGCACATTAGGCTGTTGCCTATCTAGGCAATGGCAAATGTCATGGTCTATCAAAAGAGGGAATAAGCTGACTTGATGGTGCAAATACAGACTTGAAAGTGTCAGATATGTGCCTCACGGAAGGGTCACCTATTAAAAATAATACCAGCTATTAAACAAGCAGCCTTTGAACTGCATAACTATTTAATTTTATTATGAATAAGCATATGTGCTATAAAAACTATGACTATAATTATTATGTAATTTGACAGTAGCTAATAGTGAATGTTCTCCGCTGAAGAGCTGATGTGGCCTCATATAAGTTGCCTGGTATTGAATTATGTGATCTGACTTTTGCAGGTATCCTATAAGTAAGTGTGGAAACATTTTATGATGTGTTATTTTACGAAAGTAAATAGCCAGCATCTGTATACTGGGTCTCTCGATCTTCTAACTGCATTGCTCTCATTCATAATTAGTTCTCTAATAAAGATGCAGATTGAAATGCATTAATGTTTGGGCCCATGTACTGTGAATTTGGGAGAAATTATATTCTGAACCAACCAGATATGTAAATGTCCACAAATCTATCCATACATGTTTCATTAATATAGATACCTATGTCAGATGTGAACTTGGAAACCTATCAGAGACCACTGCCTGAATTGGCAATCACCAAAATGTGCGAGTACTTGGCACAAATCGATTGCCTTGACACAGTCGGTTGGTTTGCTTGTACTGAATGAAATTATATGGTGAAGTTTTTTTTCAATTTTGTACCACAGCCATACCGACATTTTTGAAAAATGGTCCGATTTTCATAAAATGATCAATTAAATGGTTCTGAAAACTCACATAATAATAAACAATTGTGAAGCAATGGCAGGAATATGCAGTGATACAAATATTGTTCCTCATTGTTCACTCCTGAATTACTGCATTGCCGGCAATGTGTCAAATATGTTAATCTTACAATGAATGTTGTAAAATGTGTTTGCTAATGTTTATTAGATGCTGAACCACCTGCCCATGCAAGTACCAGCTATGCCAGCTAAGTCAGCCTAGAACAACTAGTCCCGTAGACCCCAGCGACAAAGATGCTAACCAAAAAAACTTGATTTCTAGTAACTCCGAGTCAGATAAGGAGAACATGCATCAAGTAAACAAGTGAGTATTTTTCATTTCTCTGTGATCTGTTAACTTGTGACAAGGTATAAACCAAAGAAAGGCCTTTTTTGCGTTATAAGTGAATTCTAGTTATGTGACCTTCATATAAAAGGCATTACCCACATATCTATTAAAGCCTGTGCTATATTATGAAAGCCATTGTAAGTCTGTTATAACTAGAAACTAATAGCGAAATATGAAAACAAGATATTAATGCACATGCGGACTACTTCTAATGGGATACAAGGCAGACCCAAGCTCTACAACGTGCCTTCAGAAGTTAAATTCAGCTCCCTAGTCCAAAGAAGCAACTCCCAGGTATGGTATAAATACTTCAAAATGTGTTGTATTAATCAAGATAAGTTGGACAAAAGGTAAATGTCATATATTATATACAATTGTTGCACAATTGTGGTGCAGCATTGTAGATTAGCCATGCACTGCCATGCGATGTTTCATGATTAAGTAACTGTATCTGATGGTTTATCAGTAGGTTATATCTTCTATTCTCTGCCTTGTCCTGCAGACAGATTATTAAAAAAATTTTAGCTACACTGACTAAACAATTTGTGTGACACTAAAATAGTCTCACTGATCTTTCTGAAAATGTCCTGGTCAATCAAAAACCTTCTGAGGTGGCGATATCTTGTGTTCACCAGCAATTTAGTTGTTAAAAAAATAAGGTCACCATCTTGCATATGACACTACCCTCACACCTAACCTCACTTTAACACCTGTAGCAGTTTAACACCATTCAATCAGAAAAATGACATGGTTATAGCAGTCTAAGCAAGGAACACTACCTTACATTGTGTGGGATAATTCTATCTGTAAGTGTTCGATCTACGTGCAATACAACTAGGTATGTATTGCATAAACTAATGGATTATCACGAAGATTAAAACTTAATCAACAGTTGTGGGCAATTAGCAAATATTAGCCTTGATAGCATTGGCAATACTTAAGACCTGCGAAATCAACATTAATACACAGAGCATCTTTCCGCGTTCTAGGTTCCGTTTAATACCATGTGGAGCCGAATGTTAGCATCAATAATGCTATGATTATTGCAGCATAAATGGCCTTGGCGAAGGAATAAACAGAACCATTTCCCATATTTGATCTGCTAAATGGTGCATTGCTTGAGTACATAATGTAAGGGATAATTTAGCAACATAAATAAGCGACAGCATACCGCGAGCGACAGCATAGGTATTATTCGTCTCTCTGTCATAGATCTTGATAATCACCGAATATGCGCAATCATGCGCAATTATGATCAGATAAGGAGTACCACAGGCTGAAGCTAATGATCGTTTCTAACTACACGATCGTCTGCAGAGTATGTTAAAACACCCCTGATATACAGCCATATCAAATAATATGTCGAATAAACAAAAGCGATTCCATAAACTGTCGAATATTTGCCACCACAGCTCACTTCATGGACGTGTGGATAAGAGCCATAAATTAGCAGAATAGTGTCCATAACATGCAACTCTCTTATTTTGCTTTGTTTGTGCCAACGATGTCGTACAATTTATGATATGACAACGACGCAGCACATAGTCATTATTCGTTTATACAATGCATATGACTGTGCGGCAGTACTAGCTTGTTACAGTAATTACAAATGCTGCTGTATAGTTTTGTGATTATTTGCTATCATACTCATGCAGCAGCCACCCAGACAACATCTATATATGACATAACAACTGTTTTATCATTTCAATATGTTTGCGAGCGTCGGGAACGACACAGAGTCAAACCTGCCATCCACTGTGGTATGATAAACGTATGGAAGGAGTAGTGTGGAGCCTTATAATCATAAGACGAAATTGCCTGTCAGGCTTTAAATTGAAGCTCGTTAATTTTCTCAGCCACGAAACAATACCACTCCTTACATCAACAGCCTCAAAGCACGAGCTCCTGCGTCATGTACACTCATTGATACTAGTTTGTTGGTCATGACATCATGCTCATGCGATCTTCCAAGGTGTGCTCGTGAAAATTTTGTAGTGCGTTTGTTATAGCTTTACAAATAGAAACACTTGAAGACTTTATGTAGCATCTTACACATCGAACGTCTTGTAACCATGCAGTGTAGATATGAAGACATTTCGAGTGGTTAAATGTTCTGACTTTTAAACTTTACTTGTCGAGATCATCTCCACAATTGTATTTGAACACAAATACAGTAATGTTGTTGTGTTGTGGACCGCTTTCTTCGCCTAATGATTGTTTATGTGTTTCGACGGACTTCACATGCAGCTGAACCAGCTGATCAAATTGCCGTGAATCATCCATTAATGCGTGCATTACTGTTCGCGTATAATTGCAACGTCTGATATAGGCATAGAACTTCACTATGAAGTGGCATTCCTTGAAAATATTCCGTGTCAAACAAAGTTAATGCTGTTTCAAACAAATCAGCGGTTGGCAAACAATCGATTTACTTCCACAGAGCTATGATTGTGCGTTGTGAGGTTTTGCAATGATGTTGGTAGCTTCATTTCTCAGTATTTCGACTGCCAGAACGAGTATAATGATAAAATTAAGCGTTCGAAATTGACATTTGTAAATGACCGTGGCATTGCAGAGTTATTCACAAAGCACACCAATAATAGTATAGCATTCAATAACACCACTCAAATATTTCTTCGGTATTTAACCCAATACTTTAGCACCATGAACATCAGCGCCAATGCATTTAAACAGGCATATTACTTGTTACTTTAATTACTGTTGAAGTTGAATGGGTTATCAATGATACAATACATTTATCCATCGCCTCACAGTCCTAGATAATAAGCATCTCGACAGACATTTATCGACAGACGCATCTAACAGCTGTGTAGTGATTGTTCATCCGCTTGCAAACGAATAGCTCAAAAAATCATTTCTAGGAAACTGTCGCTGCCGTTGCAATTGCCTTTCAGTGGTACTGGTGATATTTGGGGACTTCGAATATAATTTCGTAGTGGCAGATATATTATTATCGGTTTATTAGACATACCAATTGGATTTGTGGATATATATTATTTCCAAAAAGCGCTGCGGGGCAGATCAACCAAGCCTCATTCATATTGCGGAATTTGGGTTGCTGTCATACAGCTTTCATACAAATCATGAAATAAGTCCCCAGCACGAAAACACCTTGACGAGATGACAGGCATAAACAGCTTCTTAATTCTACTTGCATCAGCTATCACTTAGCTCGGTGATAATATGCATTTACGCGCTGTTTCTGATAGCTAGAACATTATTGCCATTCTGGTTGGGTTGCCAGATGCAGTCGGGGTGACTACAGTAGGGTGAAACAGTAACTCTATTGCACAAATCAAATATATTGTGTCGTTGGCCAGCGGCATGAGATCGATCTCCCCGCATGACTTGTGAAACCCGTTTCTATGTATGAACAATGTACAACACGTTTTCCTGTTCACTTGTACCTCAGAGTACATTTAGCAAGTAGATATACTAAGGGTGATACTCGAAACGGTCATCGAGATCACCATGCGTTGTTTCAACACTATATTTGTCTACGTTGCCTCGCACATTCGCAGCACCAAACCCACACCTCCGTTGATAATCTTCGGTATGGTGTCATGTTGATAATGGATCGACAGCAAACTAGCAAACGCTGCTTGTTTGCTATTTATCCGACTTCTAAGCCTCGGGGTTTATCACATTCACCACAAGTTACGGTACTTTAGGGGTTTGGATGAAGCACGACTGCCTCTGATACTAGCCAGGGTGAATGATTTATCTTGCTTACTTTATTCCCGATGATGTCATTTATTGTAACAAGTAGCCGGCCACAAAAACTCAATCGAGTAGTAGGTTATGGTATCACGGGTTCTAGCTTAACGTGTAACCATCTCACCTGAAAAGGAAAATGTAGGTTACAGCATACATTGGTTATCGTTGGGCTGATTATAAAAAACTGAAACAATTTCCACACAGCGACATTATCTCTACCATATAATCAAGGCATATCACTGATTCGGTCTAATGTTCATATCTTAAGGTGATGTATTGATAAACTCCGTGTACCTCGCATGGATAAGCTTATGCCACTTCAGTAGGTGATCCGATGCAGCAATTCAACATTTGTTTGTGAATTACGTCTTTATCATCTTTGCCTCATTCCTGTGTTTGCTGACAGCATCATTCGGGTCTGTATCCTTCTAGAAATTGCTCTCATCGTTGTATTTGCTGACTGCACCATCCATGTTTTGACGGCAGGTGTATCATTGGCAAACAAACGTATGGCAGGATGGTTTGGCATTTCGTTAATTCGTGGTTGGATAAAGCATCATGATATCCATATGTGAATAATTGACATGTTATTATTGGTTGAGAAAATTAGTGACGCGATAAAACAAACAATATTCAATATTCTGGCGTGCTTGTTATTGGCTGCGATAGACTGACATTATTCCACGCAATTTTTTCGTATATCGTGTTTCCGTCAATTTCTGTAAATAAATTCCTCATCGATGAGCCACTTAGACCTACAAGAAATGCAATCAAATGCTCTAATTGGTATTAATAGATATCGACTTGGCACTTTCACTGCTGTTAATATTTACATCTTATTATTCAGTACAAATGTATATATATTCCCGCAGCTGATTTTGATACAGAGGATCTATGGATGACTAGGCATGAGCGATAAGGTACAATTTGGAACCCCGTTGTGATTTCACGCCCAAATGACTGACACAACAATGTAATATGGCTGAATGCTATCATACCCTTTAGCACTTCACCGAGTGTGTATTGCCAGACTATAAGTTCTCCAAGTAAGGCATAGTGTGCCAGATTGCAGATAGGGTCTAAAGCGACTGGTGTGAATGAATCAGACCCAATGTCGATATAGAGCATAACAGGCTGTTTAATGTGTGCCGAGACCCTGCTTGTCAGATAATCATCATGAGGAATAGAAATGAGTTTAAAAATGTTTGCACTATGTCTCCAATATTCTAAACGTGCATAATATTTGGGCACTATTGAGTATGCACCAAATCATAGATTTGATTTTGAGTGACTGATCAGGATACGCTTTGATTGAGTGGGGACAAATGCGCTTCTCTGTTCATTGAGATCTTAAAGCTGTCAAAAGCGGTGCAACATGAATTCAGTTTTAATTACCGGCTCATGCGTTCTAATTTACATTTGGTGACGTGAGCGATGTTTGCCGTTTAGCTTAGCGCGCGAGAAAATCTCAATGCCATCCGAAAATGGTAGTCAAATTGTTTTGTTACGTGATAATAAGCAACCGTATGTGAGAGGTAGAAAATGGTGCGATATGAGAAAAGAACTCTAAAATAGGTCAACAAGGGATATGAAACAGATAAACTGACCTGGTTGTAATACTAAAGCATATGTATCATACGTTGAAATGATGGATTGACACTAAAAGTGGAAACGATCAACTGGTTTGTTTTATGTTTGCTTATTTGAGTCACGTTACATCATATAAGATGCTTACGTGGTATTTTGGTTCTGCGGATTAGGACGAAGATATCCAAGAAATTGCGTTTGCGTACATTTGTTCCAAACATAATGTGTTGCGTAGTGTCCATAAAACACAACTTTTGATTGATCATCCTCATGTGCGAAACGACTTGGAAGCCATACTCCGTACATTTGTAATTCATTTGAAACTTTGTCATTAAAAGTAGCGTATGTAACGATTTAAACTATGGCAAGCAGTTACATATGATATAATTAACAAGATAAGCCACATGAATCCGTGTTTATATTAGGCTGATTTGATTTACGTAGATAGTTTGTGCAGTGAGAAATTAGCTATCTAATTGCTACATCGTGAGGGCATCTGCATCAAGGATTACCTTACGGTACTAAATGGTAGTATGGAATCCCGGCCAATGCAAGAATGCTAACTTTTTGCCTCATATTCTTTATTTAGCAGATAGATGGTTTTGCTTTTGCGTTGGCCTCAAAGTGGCACGATAACAGAAATATTTTCCGTTGATGCATTGCATGCAAATGACGAGCAATATGCTTATGCCAGGACATAAGTATAAGATTTGTGGATGCAAAATCCATCTGTGAATGTGCGTAAGTCCTGAAAGTAGGACAGGATCTCGTTTACAGCATTCTTTTGCTTGTTTTCACACAAAGCCAAGCAAAAATATTATGCGTACAAACCTTGTCTTCCATAACATGAAGGGAAGGAATGCTCAACAGCTGGCAGAGCGGCATTGAAAAGGTTGAAGTATTTGCATATAGATGAGAGCATAACTGATTTATGTTGCACTTGAAAACTTTGATTGCATCATCACGATGGCTAGGGTAATCTTCACACCGAATACATTATGAATTATAATATCCCAAGGTTCTATTCAATGTAATACGGGGCAAATATCTTTCAAAGCTGTCCCTTTTCGAGGGTTCGGGATATTACGCGATGAGGATTCTTATTACACACTGATGTGTTTAGATACAATGAACACTGATAATTTTAATAGCTGTTTGACAATGGATTACCGCAAATGGCATTATGAGAAAACTACAAATTATCCATTGCTAAGCCGGTACGCAGACTGTTTTTTGTTTATTGCTGTAGACGTACTCATTAACCTTGATATGTCGGGTAGTAAAAGTAGTCATTTCAAAACAATACGTCCCGTTTGTTACCGACTCATAAACTAAAGGATAATGATGCTACACAATTACAGCGACGTAATTATTCCGTGTGCATGCTGCCAAAAACGGCATCACTATGAACTGTGAGAATATGGCGATTTCAAACTACATATGAGAGTTTAGCGATGGCTCTCATTGAAGCGATGTCCTATGTGTCATATGACAAAGCCAATCACGGTTTTGATGTGCTGGCATGAACTATTGTGTACCAGTATCTTTTAGGAATTTCCTTGCATGCAAATTTGCGAAAAAGGATCCAATGCAATCGTCTATCAATGTATTGAATAGTGCTTAGGGTACGATTTGATAGTTCAGATAAGAAAGCTGAAGAATGGCTTAACGTGCAGGGTTATCCATTCAGCTATATAAGGATTATTTTCCACATGCAGTACATCGCCCCCCAAGCCAGCTGGGAATAAGTGATAACCTCTTTTTGCTGATTAATGACTGGTAACACCTACCGAAAAGAAAATGATTACTGTTATAACCCAAATATATGACACTATTTTTGTCAGTGTGAAGTATTGCCATCATACACGTAGCAAGAACTCACAAGCATTTATCACTCCGTCCTGTTTTTTGTAACAAAGTCTACGAAGCAGAAATAACAAAATTTGGTTTACTTTATGACAGCGTTTACATGTATAGAGAGTTTCGTAATAAATCACTTTGTTGCTGGTTGTGCCTGATGAGATTTCCCAAAAACATCATACGACAAAACATCTGATTTATATTGCGGCCATGAATCATTTATGCCTGAGCGATTCTTTCTTATACATTCAAAAGGTACACACGCCTACACCGAGCCACAATAGCTTATATTGCCCTTTTTTATATAGATGAGGTCACAACAATCTGATTGCTATGGTCTGCTAGATTATTACATGTTTTGTGTTTGTCGCGTTACATCCCTGAAACTTTACCAAGGCTATAAGACCTGTAACCCTGTCGCTGATCCCAGTCATTTGACATGGGAAATATATATTGGTGACTTTGCAACTAATAATAAAGTTTAAATTACATGCTCTGATCAATAAAGGCGTCAACTACATAAAAGCAAAAAAACGTATTGCGCTATGATATAACTGGAGTTAGTTGGCTTGATACAGGTTAAACAATAACTATGAAAAGAATTCCGCTCCCTCGCCGCAAAATGCAAGCACTGTCATAGTTACCCCGCGCCCACATCAACCATTAAGAATCTCTCGAAGGAGGTGTAGTTCTTGACGAGAAAGCACAGTAATATCAGCTTTTCCCGCTGATATTTTATTGTGTGTGCGTCACGAGCTATGCGTTGCTCGTGGTATACAAAAACTGACACTTGATCGATCATCTGCGCACGCAAGCTGCCTACACGAAATGTTGCTCTGTGGAGATTGTGTACGTTAAGGTAAAACATTAATCTAATTACTACACCAAGCGAACATTCATCATGTAGGAATGACTTGCATAGTAGAAAACCCTGCCAGTGCTAGCATGCAAATTGCATGCTGCCTCATACTTCAGGTAGGTGGATGGATTCGCTAAGCAGAATATTTTCTCTCTGTTTCCCGCAATGATGCATTGCAAAGATGCATTGACCTCAATGTAACCGAAGAACCGAATATTGTTGCATGAGAGGCATTCTTTTGTAAGCGACGCGCAAAATGCTAATGAAGCGCCACGAGCAGAGGATTTATGAATTCAACGTCCAACTGTGAATGTATGTAACTCCTGATAGGTGGGTCAGATTCCTAATCGCTTGTTATCCGTTAAAGCACAAACCACGTCTTACAGCTAGTGCTCAACAGCCTGCCAGTCTGGCTGGTGAAGTGGGAAGTATTGTTAAGATGGATGAAACACTGCTTATCAGCTTTCACATAAGTAGGAGTATGATGGATCAATGTTCCACCTATTACGTTTAATAACACCGTCATGATAATCAGCAAAATCATAGCACCGCTAACTGAATGTACATCAACTAACAATTATATAGTATTCGGAGTTTTGATGGGTTAAATACACCCCGTAGCACCCGGGCTTGTGCAACGCACAATATATAAAATTATGGATTTATTTTTTACCTTTTCGACAGCTTAATTACCTCTTTATCCCATGCAAATAGACTAATTTGAAATAATAATGACGATGTCGGCCTCTCGCATATGACGCTCATAAATATGAGGCCACGAGCATCACAAAGTGTCCATGGTGTACTTGGAGTGTGACTCATGAGATTACTTATTATTACGATGACCCTGGCGAATGATATCAGTGGTATCAAATAGGGAACAAATATGGACATTTCGATGTACGAAGCCTTTGTGAGATCAATTTCCTGTGCTGGCTCAAGCATCTGCCATTCTACAATGCGTTTTGATAAAAGTTATTAATTTTTTCACTGTGCGTGTCCTGTCAACATTAATCAGATATCAACCAATGGTACTGAATTTCTAGAATGTACAAGTTGTCTGAGACCATTTGGATCACCATTGACCCCGTCCACCTTGACCTCTACACTGTCAAATCGTGCAGCTTAGCGGGGTTTAAGTTAAATGTTCTCATAACAAAACCCAATGATATTCTTCAAAAATGCGATGCTTAAATACATAGAGTATATCTAAGTTTCGTCACTTTATATAACGAGGCCTGTATGGACACATCAAATCATTTAAACAGAGTAAATGAAATCAAGCAATCGTACTGAATCATAAACTATTTGCTCGATAAAGATTGCAGAATGTTCAAGGACAGATGGTCCAAGGTGACGATCGACGACATAACTCGCGGATGAACCCTCTGGCGGGCAGTCTCCCAAGGACGTAATGAGGCGGCGTTGCACGAACATATGATAATGCAACTAGAACGCTATACTTATTGCATAAGTGTATAGGTCTTATTACAATTATAAGTTACCACTTATTTTGTACCGACGTCTTTCCTTAACTTGCATATTCATAGTTTGTGTTATGGCGTGATTATCTACACCACACTACCACAATAATATAATAAGCAATCCAAGTCATTTATATGGTTGCTGGAGAACAAACATTTTCCTTCACAAACCCATTCGTCAGTGACTGGCAGGGATATGTATGAGGGCGCCATCTAAGGGAGAACATAACTTCGCCGTGTTAAGACACCGGGGTTGAACAATGTCGTTTAAGTTAATGAATGTTCATTAATGTGTAGATTAATCACTCATTTGTCAAGGCTAAGATGCTTGCTTCTACGATGACCGACCATAAGTGAAGTTTATGTATTGTTTTACCCTATTTTATACCTTGGGTTATCGTCAGTTTTGATCAATTGTAACGTTCTGTATCGAGAATACTGGCAGCTTCGTCTATTTGTCCATTCATTCACTGTAAATGTCAACTTTGTCATGCAAAATTATTCAATTATTAGGAATTCAAGTTATCTCCGGCTTAATGAAATTTAAAATCAGTGATCAACTATATTTAGCTGGTCAGAATGCAATTAACGTACACACCAAAAGAGAAACATATCCCCCATGATGTCATTATTCATGACGGTAATATACCCAC
Organism: Urechis unicinctus; assembly: GCA_034190875.2. Lineage (NCBI taxonomy): Eukaryota > Metazoa > Annelida > Polychaeta > Xenopneusta > Urechidae > Urechis > Urechis unicinctus. The sequence goes on along the minus strand of CM067344.1, from coordinate 64,707,077 downwards.
CTAACGACCAGGGGGTGATTAATTTTAGTTTGAGAATAATTGACATTTTGAGGTTGTTTCGCTAAGGGAAAACAATCACCGACAAGTTCTTTAAAACCTCTTTCGTAGTCAATCCGCTAAATCTCACGATCGATGACCGCGTATATGATCCAAGGTTCCACCAACTGTTCAACGGTGTCAATGAGGAATATGTAGAAGACTATGCCAGATAAAACCGAGGAATGTTTTGGGGATAATCAGATAATGGCTGTGCTGTCATAACCGTGGTTAATGGCGGGCGCATAACGCTGTACTTAGTCCCAATGAGCAAAAGCGTCTTGCTGCAAGCAGTTTAAGTATATGGTATGATATGTCGACAAGATTCACCCGGATACATGACTATTTGTCATATGGTTTTGTGATCACATTTCCTTTAACAATATTTCCACTAGAATAGCTGGTTTGTATTGTGGACGGGCGGATGTTTGTTTATTTGTGCGTATGAGTAATATGTTTACTTGATGTGTGTGCGTACTATAATCTAACATTGATATATTACATTTGCAATAATATCCATTATAGTAATGCTGTTTAAATTTATTGCGATGGAACGGCAAAATAAATGTATGGCATCATGTTAACTACTCGCACCATTGCCATGCTGTTATCAAAGGCAAGCACACTTTTTAATAACTACGCACTCTAAACAAGCGACCCTGTCGTGATATTCTATGACACACTAGTGCCTCGCGAACCTACCTCACAAACAGATGTATGATTGTGAGCCACTTATGTAGCTACCGTCAAAACTTTAATGAATCAGTCCAAAATAGAGATAGGATTATGAGGACGAAGTCATTATATAAAGCAATTTCTAGTAAAACTATGCTGGTGACTAGTAGGATTGTAGCCGTCACGCGCAAGCTGCCATAGTTCAAGGCCTTATAGCCTTAATACATAAATGCACAGCTTGCTGTTTAAACACAGACTGTGCCTCCATGTCATCTGCGCCATTTGCAAAGCGAGAGACAAATCTAGACACGGAAGAGATATGTATGGCTTTATAATGAAACATATGGTGTCATTTGTCATCAATCATGGTGAATAAAGCATCATTTTGGTGACTGATTTCCCGTTGATCACATTGTGAATCCCATTAATATTGACAAAATACCACCGACATTGATCGCTTGCGTCGCCTAAAGTTCAAGTTACATGAATCGCCATACCATACATTATATCTAATGTTAAGGATTATTTTGTATGGTGTAGGTTTGTTGTGATGCTTGGAATGGACGTTGTGCAATTAATTCAAGCCAATCCATTCAACCGGTTAATCGGACCAATATATATGGATAAGCATTGTCGTTAACAGTGTGTGAAAGTTTTTGATTGGAATTACAGCAGGCGAGCGTTTGACTGTCACATCGCAAGTAAAAATGCTCAATAAATGCCACACAGCCAGTTCCGGTACTTTTGGATTTCCTCAACTTGCCGATAAATTTGCATATTCGGTTTAGATTGTCTGCGGGGGAAACGTCAAGTGTTTGCACAGAGGTAGGTCAAGCTGTCCAAATACCTTCGATTGCTGCTCTGACTATTCAATCGACATAAGTGGCATGGTCGAATCGCATTACTTGGAAAGTGTATTTACTGATCATCAGGAATACATACAGAATATTTGAAATATTAGTTTAATAGTACATATGGCAATTGTATGACGACAATCGCTCTACTTCAAAGACCAGTGATTATAACTGTAATGCCACAACATTTCAATCACAAATACCCTATTATAATGTCAACGCCAATACTAGTTTTCTGGAATTGAGCATACGCGTTTTGTGCTTTCCTTTTGGCTATCCAACAAAAAAAGCAAACATCTGTTAGATGCTGGTGTTGATAAATGTAAAATGTGGCTGTAATTATACTCTTCATGTGTGGCAGTTGGCAAATGAAGAAATGTATTCGATTGATTATGATGCATTCAACCGCAAAGGTGATAAGAACAAAGAATTACGGGAAAGAATATGCCATAGAAATCAGTGAGTAATGCCTCTCCTTACAGGTTTTGAAAAAGGTGAAATGAGTTAAGCAAAGCTGACGTTTTGATAACACTCAACCCCTAGGTGCAAGTCGATTTAGCATCATTCCACTTTTTTATGTCGGCGAGTGTAGCAGTATATATTGTGTTACATATTGTGTTTGATGAATCATGTGCAATACAAGTGCATATGCGGCCGGCAAACTCTTCACTAAGTGACAGTTTGTACTAGTTTCGCTAGAACAGACTACAAAATACACAATGTAAATTGATACGTTTTCAAGTAAATGCTAATGGTTTTACCCGCGATGTGGCACAGCATCAATTCCGCCGTTAATTGCAAACAAATTCAATCAACCGTTGTGCTTAATCAACCCGAATAACCTAAGGAGCAGACTACTTTTCCAACGAAATAGTAATCAATAGAATAACTTTTACCTGTATGAATATCAATTATGTTTCAAACGCATATCCCTATCAATAAATTTAATTAGGTTTCAAAAAACTGCAAATGATTCTAACCAGGCATACCAGAGCAAAACATTGTCATGCAATTGGATTTGAGACTGAAACTATGACACACGTTCACCATAGTTTGCACTCCAAGCGGCATGACGCGACTGATACGGGATATATTCTGTAATATTTCAGAAATAGTTTCGGAAACATTCGAAACGACAAAGCATAAACGCTTGCAACACAAACACAACTAAGGTAATTACAACAATACATGTGGTGCAAAGAACACTGTTAATATGATCAATCATAATAACAGTCAATGTGAAGGCACAAGCTTAAAAGAACCAATGGACTTGTGCAACGTGGTGTAAATAAACTGACAATGAACGGCAGTGTTATTAGAATTCAGCACTAACGATAAGTGTAGAATGTGAGCTACCAGTAATGCATAATGTGAGGGTAAGAGCAAAAGAAGATATACTGAATTAAATCCGCTTATAAAATACAAGTACAATGCATTTACCACGACGATTGCTTAAACTTCTAGCAAATCGATACAAGAGCATTATTGTATTAATATCGTTTTGGAAATGTTTTAAGTCCAGTATCGCCAAGCTAGTCCAACATGGTGAACTGTGTCAAGCATTTGTTACGTTTTCCAAATATTGGTGATGGTTAATCTATAGGAACAAAAAGCCTCTAAACAATTAAATTCAACGTCGATTCAATCTGCATGGATGCACGACTATCTATGGGGATGTAACCTTGTGGAATCCTCGAGGATGTTACGTGGAAAATGATGGATCCCCCTATCCACCACATTTCTACCGGATTTCCATGTGGATTCCATGTGCTGTGCCCAGTCAATAGGGCTTCAGGATCAATAATACTCACTGGTTACAAACTAGGCTGTTGTCCTGTATCACTTACACCAAACACTAATTTAGTTGATTCGGAATAGGGCGTCAAACTGCTTGTGTGTGCAGCCTTGATCCACTTGGTTGACCTATTGATATTGATGGTTCCTACTAGAAAACAAGACATGTAATGCAACTGCATTGTGTTTATGTTTGAAATAATTATACGAGCAGTCCGTTTGTGGGTGGATGATAGCAGCCAGTGTCCCTTAATTTTCAATATCCGTTATTAATAGAAAAATAGCGGTAAACGGAAGCTGTCAATCGGGGTGTATAAAGAAGCTTTACGCTAAGTTTATCACACATTTAATGTTCAGTATGTTGTACATATGCTTAACGTCAGGACTCTCCCCGAGCAGCCATCATATAAACCTTTTATGTGTTGGTATAGAGTTGTAGGCTGAACTTCACAGTCGTACAATGCTATGTGATGCTCAATGTTACTTTATAAATGCGGTCAATTAATGGGTTGAATATCATTTTAAATGCACTTGCCATCTTGCACAAATGTCAAGATGTGGAAACAATAGCTCGTATCACCACTTTGGGTGATCTTTAGTTTATACGAGGATTTGTTGGAAAATGTAATGTAGCCATGTAAAGCTTTGTATTTTTATTTAGTTAGTAATGTATATAGAAAAATGCCAAATAGCTCTCGATAAACAAATCCGTCACATTTACACTATCTAGCTCCATTCAAGGTCGAAAGGTATACCCCAGGGGCTTGTATGTCAGGGTGATCTCCTATGGCAATTGGGGTACTTTTTCGTGCAAGAATAGGATCTCTTTACGACCTAGCACTGTTGTCGGGGTGAATGGCTTCTATTTCATCACATAATACCATGAGAGGTTTTTTATGCCGCTTACTGCAATACATATTCTTGATCCATATGAGTTTTTTTTACCCCGTAATGTGACTTCAATGCAAATACAAATGGTCATAACGCAATGGGAACTTCGGCTCGAGGAGTCATAATGTATTCAACCACGTTATCCTAAAGTTAAACTTTCGCATGAATATCTTGCATCGCAAAATGGCACTCAAATAGGTAGTAGTGCTTGTCTAGCCCGTAATGTTAATCGAAAATAGAGTGCCTATTATCGATCATGTCAAGAGATACACTTTGTTATTTATGACTACACTGTGAGATGCTGTATTGTATATTACTCGGCGCTATACAAGGGGATAGGAAATGAAATTGATGAATTAACTGAGATCCACCGCCAGGCATCAAGGGTCATCTACCGGCGATCCGATCAGAATCAATTGATATTTTATTGTGTGTGCGTCACGAGCTATGCGTTGCTCGTGGTATACAAAAACTGACACTTGATCGATCATCTGCGCACGCAAGCTGCCTACACGAAATGTTGCTCTGTGGAGATTGTGTACGTTAAGGTAAAACATTAATCTAATTACTACACCAAGCGAACATTCATCATGTAGGAATGACTTGCATAGTAGAAAACCCTGCCAGTGCTAGCATGCAAATTGCATGCTGCCTCATACTTCAGGTAGGTGGATGGATTCGCTAAGCAGAATATTTTCTCTCTGTTTCCCGCAATGATGCATTGCAAAGATGCATTGACCTCAATGTAACCGAAGAACCGAATATTGTTGCATGAGAGGCTTTCTTTTGTAAACGACGCGCAAAATGCTAATGAAGCGCCACGAGCAGAGGATTTATGAATTCAACGTCCAACTGTGAATGTATGTAACACCTGATAGGTGGGTCAGATTCCTAATCGCTTGTTATCCGTTAAAGCACAAACCACGTCTTACAGCTAGTGCTCAACAGCCTGCCAGTCTGGCTGGTGAAGTGGGAAGTATTGTTAAGATGGATGAGACACTGCTTATCAGCTTTCACATAAGTAGGAGTATGATGGATCAATGTTCCACCTATTACGTTTAATAACACCGTCATGATAATCAGCAAAATCATAGCAACGCTAACTGAATGTACATCAACTACCAATTATATGGTATTCGGAGTTTTGATGGGTTAAATACACCCCGTAGCACCCGGGCTTGTGCAACGCACAATATATAAAATTATGGATTTATTTTTTACCTTTTCGACAGCTTAATTACCTCTTTATCCCATGCAAATAGACTAATTTGAAATAATAATGACGATGTCGGCCTCTCGCATATGACGCTCATAAATATGAGGCCACGAGCATCACAAAGTGTCCATGGTGTACTTGGAGTGTGACTCATGAGATTACTTATTATTACGATGACCCTGGCGAATGATATCAGTGGTATCAAATAGGGAACAAATATGGACATTTCGATGTACGAAGCCTTTGTGAGATCAATTTCCTGTGCTGGCTCAAGCATCTGCCATTCTACAATGCGTTTTGATAAAAGTTATTAATTTTTTCACTGTGCGTGTCCTGTCAACATTAATCAGATATCAACCAATGGTACTGAATTTCTAGAATGTACAAGTTGTCTGAGACCATTTGGATCACCATTGACCCCGTCCACCTTGACCTCTACACTGTCAAATCGTGCAGCTTAGCGGGGTTTAAGTTAAATGTTCTCATAACAAAACCCAATGATATTCTTCAAAAATGCGATGCTTAAATACATAGAGTATATCTAAGTTTCGTCACTTTATATAACGAGGCCTGTATGGACACATCAAATCATTTAAACAGAGTAAATGAAATCAAGCAATCGTACTGAATCATAAACTATTTGCTCGATAAAGATTGCAGAATGTTCAAGGACAGATGGTCCAAGGTGACGATCGACGACATAACTCGCGGATGAACCCTCTGGCGGGCAGTCTCCCAAGGACGTAATGAGGCGGCGTTGCACGAACATATGATAATGCAACTAGAACGCTATACTTATTGCATAAGTGTATAGGTCTTATTACAATTATAAGTTACCACTTATTTTGTACCGACGTCTTTCCTTAACTTGCATATTCATAGTTTGTGTTATGGCGTGATTATCTACACCACACTACCACAATAATATAATAAGCAATCCAAGTCATTTATATGGTTGCTGGAGAACAAACATTTTCCTTCACAAACCCATTCGTCAGTGACTGGCAGGGATATGTATGAGGGCGCCATCTAAGGGAGAACATAACTTCGCCGTGTTAAGACACCGGGGTTGAACAATGTCGTTTAAGTTAATGAATGTTCATTAATGTGTAGATTAATCACTCATTTGTCAAGGCTAAGATGCTTGCTTCTACGATGACCGACCATAAGTGAAGTTTATGTATTGTTTTACCCTATTTTATACCTTGGGTTATCGTCAGTTTTGATCAATTGTAACGTTCTGTATCGAGAATACTGGCAGCTTCGTCTATTTGTCCATTCATTCACTGTAAATGTCAACTTTGTCATGCAAAATTATTCAATTATTAGGAATTCAAGTATCTCCGGCTTAATGAAATTTAAAATCAGTGATCAACTATATTTAGCTGGTCAGAATGCAATTAACGTACACACCAAAAGAGAAACATATCCCCCATGATGTCATTATTCATGACGGTAATATACCCACCTAACGACCAGGGGGTGATTAATTTTAGTTTGAGAATAATTGACATTTTGAGGTTGTTTCGCTAAGGGAAAACAATCACCGACAAGTTCTTTAAAACCTCTTTCGTAGTCAATCCGCTAAATCTCACGATCGATGACCGCGTATATGATCCAAGGTTCCACCAACTGTTCAACGGTGTCAATGAGGAATATGTAGAAGACTATGCCAGATAAAACCGAGGAATGTTTTGGGGATAATCAGATAATGGCTGTGCTGTCATAACCGTGGTTAATGGCGGGCGCATAACGCTGTACTTAGTCCCAATGAGCAAAAGCGTCTTGCTGCAAGCAGTTTAAGTATATGGTATGATATGTCGACAAGATTCACCCGGATACATGACTATTTGTCATATGGTTTTGTGATCACATTTTCTTTAACAATATTTCCACTAGAATAGCTGGTTTGTATTGTGGACGGGCGGATGTTTGTTTATTTGTGCGTATGAGTAATATGTTTACTTGATGTGTGTGCGTACTATAATCTAACATTGATATATTACATTTGCAATAATATCCATTATAGTAATGCTGTTTAAATTTATTGCGATGGAACGGCAAAATAAATGTATGGCATCATGTTAACTACTCGCACCATTGCCATGCTGTTATCAAAGGCAAGCACACTTTTTAATAACTACGCACTCTAAACAAGCGACCCTGTCGTGATATTCTATGACACACTAGTGCCTCGCGAACCTACCTCACAAACAGATGTATGATTGTGAGCCACTTATGTAGCTACCGTCAAAACTTTAATGAATCAGTCCAAAATAGAGATAGGATTATGAGGACGAAGTCATTATATAAAGCAATTTCTAGTAAAACTATGCTGGTGACTAGTAGGATTGTAGCCGTCACGCGCAAGCTGCCATAGTTCAAGGCCTTATAGCCTTAATACATAAATGCACAGCTTGCTGTTTAAACAGACTGTGCCTCCATGTCATCTGCGCCATTTGCAAAGCGAGAGACAAATCTAGACACGGAAGAGATATGTATGGCTTTATAATGAAACATATGGTGTCATTTGTCATCAATCATGGTGAATAAAGCATCATTTTGGTGACTGATTTCCCGTTGATCACATTGTGAATCCCATTAATATTGACAAAATACCACCGACATTGATCGCTTGCGTCGCCTAAAGTTCAAGTTACATGAATCGCCATACCATACATTATATCTAATGTTAAGGATTATTTTGTATGGTGTAGGTTTGTTGTGATGCTTGGAATGGACGTTGTGCAATTAATTCAAGCCAATCCATTCAACCGGTTAATCGGACCAATATATATGGATAAGCATTGTCGTTAACAGTGTGTGAAAGTTTTTGATTGGAATTACAGCAGGCGAGCGTTTGACTGTCACATCGCAAAGTAAAAATGCTCAATAAATGCCACACAGCCAGTTCCGGTACTTTTGGATTTCCTCAACTTGCCGATAAATTTGCATATTCGGTTTAGATTGTCTGCGGGGGAAACGTCAAGTGTTTGCACAGAGGTAGGTCAAGCTGTCCAAATACCTTCGATTGCTGCTCTGACTATTCAATCGACATAAGTGGCATGGTCGAATCGCATTACTTGGAAAGTGTATTTACTGATCATCAGGAATACATACAGAATATTTGAAATATTAGTTTAATAGTACATATGGCAATTGTATGACGACAATCGCTCTACTTCAAAGACCAGTGATTATAACTGTAATGCCACAACATTTCAATCACAAATACCCTATTATAATGTCAACGCCAATACTAGTTTTCTGGAATTGAGCATACGCGTTTTGTGCTTTCCTTTTGGCTATCCAACAAAAAAAGCAAACATCTGTTAGATGCTGGTGTTGATAAATGTAAAATGTGGCTGTAATTATACTCTTCATGTGTGGCAGTTGGCAAATGAAGAAATGTATTCGATTGATTATGATGCATTCAACCGCAAAGGTGATAAGAACAAAGAATTACGGGAAAGAATATGCCATAGAAATCAGTGAGTAATGCCTCTCCTTACAGGTTTTGAAAAAGGTGAAATGAGTTAAGCAAAGCTGACGTTTTGATAACACTCAACCCCTAGGTGCAAGTCGATTTAGCATCATTCCACTTTTTTATGTCGGCGAGTGTAGCAGTATATATTGTGTTACATATTGTGTTTGATGAATCATGTGCAATACAAGTGCATATGCGGCCGGCAAACTCTTCACTAAGTGACAGTTTGTACTAGTTTCGCTAGAACAGACTACAAAATACACAATGTAAATTGATACCCGCGATGTGGCACAGCATCAATTCCGCCGTTAATTGCAAACAAATTCAATCAACCGTTGTGCTTAATCAACCCGAATAACCTAAGGAGCAGACTACTTTTCCAACGAAATAGTAATCAATAGAATAACTTTTACCTGTATGAATATCAATTATGTTTCAAACGCATATCCCTATCAATAAATTTAATTAGGTTTCAAAAAACTGCAAATGATTCTAACCAGGCATACCAGAGCAAAACATTGTCATGCAATTGGATTTGAGACTGAAACTATGACACACGTTCACCATAGTTTGCACTCCAAGCGGCATGACGCGACTGATACGGGATATATTCTGTAATATTTCAGAAATAGTTTCGGAAACATTCGAAACGACAAAGCATAAACGCTTGCAACACAAACACAACTAAGGTAATTACAACAATACATGTGGTTCAAAGAACACTGTTAATATGATCAATCATAATAACAATAAATGTGAAGGCACAAGCTTAAAAGAACCAATGGACTTGTGCAACGTGGTGTAAATAAACTGACAATGAACGGCAGTTTTATCTTTCTCAAGTGTTATTAGAATTCAGCACTAACGATAAGTGTAGAATGTGAGCTACCAGTAATGCATAATGTGAGGGTAAGAGCAAAAGAAGATATACTGAATTAAATCCGCTTATAAAATACAAGTACAATGTATTTACCACGACATAAGATCGATTGCTTAAACTTCTAGCGAATCGATACAAGAGCATTATTGTATTAATATCGTTTTGGAAATGTTTTAAGTCCAGTATCGCCAAGCTAGTCCAACATGGTGAACTGTGTCAAGCATTTGTTACGTTTTCCAAATATTGGTGATGGTTAATCTATAGGAACAAAAAGCCTCTAAACAATTAAATTCAACGTCGATTCAATCTGCATGGATGCACGACTATCTATGGGGATGTAACCTTGTGGAATCCTCGAGGATGTTACGTGGAAAATGATGGATCCCCCTATCCACCACATTTCTACCTGATTTCCACGTGGATTCCATGTGTTGTGCCCAGTCAATAGGGCTTCAGGATCAATAATATTCACTGGTTACAAACTAGGCTGTTGAGCAAAATTTGCTGTCCTGTATCACTTACACCAAACACTAAATTAGTTGATTCGGAATAGGGCGTCAAACTGCTTGTGTGTGCAGCCTTGATCCACTTGGTTGACCTATTGATATTGATGGTTCCTACTAGAAAACAAGACATGTAATGCAACTGCATTGTGTTTATGTTTGAAATAATTATACGAGCAGTCCGTTTGTGGGTGGATGATAGCAGCCAGTGTCCCTTAATTTTCAATATCCGTTATTAATAGAAAAATAGCGGTAAACGGAAGCTGTCAATCGGGGTGTATAAAGAAGCTTTACGCTAAGTTTATCACACATTTAATGTTCAGTATGTTGTACATATGCTTAACGTCAGGACTCTCCCCGAGCAGCCATCATATAAACCTTTTATGTGTTGGTATAGAGTTGTAGGCTGAACTTCACAGTCGTACAATGCTATGTGATGCTCAATGTTACTTTATAAATGCGGTCAATTAATGGGTTGAATATCATTTTAAATGCACTTGCCATCTTGCACAAATGTCAAGATGTGGAAACAATAGCTCGTATCATCTCTTTGGGTGATCTTTAGTTTATACGAGGATTTGTTGGAAAATGTAATGTAGCCATGTAAAGCTTTGTATTTTTATTTAGTTAGTAATGTATATAGAAAAATGCCAAATAGCTCTCGATAAACAAATCCGTCACATTTACACTATCTAGCTCCATTCAAGGTCGAAAGGTATACCCCAGGGGCTTGTATGTCAGGGTGATCTCCTATGGCAATTGGGGTACTTTTTCGTGCAAGAATAGGATCTCTTTACGACCTAGCACTGTTGTCGGGGTGAATGGCTTCTATTTCATCACATAATACCATGAGAGGTTTTTTATGCCGCTTACTGCAATACATATTCTTGATCCATATGAGTTTTTTTTTTTACCCCGTAATGTGACTTCAATGCAAATACAAATGGTCATAACGCAATGGGAACTTCGGCTCGAGGAGTCATAATGTATTCAACCACGTTATCCTAAAGTTAAACTTTCGCATGAATATCTTGCATCGCAAAATGGCACTCAAATAGGTAGTAGTGCTTGTCTAGCCCGTAATGTTAATCGAAAATAGAGTGCCTATTATCGATCATGTCAAGAGATACACTTTGTTATTTATGACTACACTGTGAGATGCTGCATTGTATATTACTCGGCGCTATACAAGGGGATAGGAAATGAAATTGATGAATTAACTGAGATCCACCGCCAGGCATCAAGGGTCATCTACCGGCGATCCGATCAGAATCAATGGTCCTCTCGCAATACAATGTCAATATTATCATATGATGTTGAATTACCGTAAATTGCAAGGATTACGAAAATCATTGGAAATGCACTCTACAACATTTATTATAAAAACATCTAAATTATTTTTAACAGATTACCTACTACGTTTAGTAATGATATCTAAAAACTCTAGCCCGATCGGTGTCCCCCAGTATGTTTATGTCTTTTTAAAAATTAGATTTCTTATTATTAATTGGACGTAAATTTTGGCACGCGGCAATCGCTACAATTCATCCGAAGCTGAAAAGTAGCTGCGCAAGTTATTGGTCCAGATCGTTTTCGTTTGAATATTTGGGCTCCAAATAGCAAGAACGGATTGTAAATGGGCCATTTAAGCAACTACATAAATTTCATCTACTCGCCACAATAAAAAGAAATGAATCGTTCTTTCCATTTAGCATGTATATTTTGTGCCCCATCGTTGTCTTTGTGTTGCATCAAGCATAGTTAAGGAAACATACATTTAGGTTTGAACGAAATCATATTTAACAAATATTGATAGTCTGTGCGTAATAAAAGTTTGGAATACATTTGTATATACTAGTATGTATATATATTTATATGCATGTATATTATATATATATATATATATATATATATATATATATGTATAAATATATACATATAAATATATATAAAAAAGGACATATATATAATAATATATATGTATATATATAAAAAATTTGAATATATTTATATATATATATCGAACTTGGTATACAAAATATATATATACATATAGAGATATAAATATAATTATTTACATATATTTGTATATATAACAATATATGCAAGTAATATACGTATATGAATAAAGATGTAAAAATATTTATATTCATCTACACATATATATATATATATTCATGTATGCTAAATATTTATACATACATATATATGTATGCATATATGTGTGTATATGTTTATATATGAATATACAATGCTATATACATAAATATAATTGTACAAATATATGTATATATATATATATAAAAGCATAAATATATATGTTTATACATATATACATATATATATATATATACACATATGCATACGTACATGCATATATATACATATATATATATATTTACACATATATAAATATATATGTACACAATATATATATATATATATATTTATGCATAATACAATACATATATATGTATCCAAATATATTGATATATATCTACACACACATATATATATATCTATATATATATATATATATATATATATAGATACATTGATGTATATATACACATACATAGGATAATATGTGCTTATAGTGTATAAATGTACATATATATATATATATATATATATATATATATATATATATATATATATATATATATTATATAATATTTATATATATAATATATATTATATAGTATATATATATATATACATATATATATGTATATATATATATATATATATATATATATATATATATATATGCAATATATATATGCATTTTTACATATATATATATATATATATAGCTTATAATATATATATATATATAATATATATATATATATATATACCTATAATATATATATATTATATAAATATATATATATATATTTATATAATATATATATATATATATATATATATATATTATATGCACATATATATATATATATATATTATGATATATATATATATTCATATATATATATATATATATTATGTATAAATATATTTATATGCTACATAATATATGTATACAATTATATGTATATATATATATATAAATATACAAAGCTATAATAAATGTACAAATATATGTATATATATATACAAATATAATATATATGTATACATATATATGTATAATATATACATTCATATTTATATACATATATATATTTATACATACATATATATATACAGATATATATATGTATTTACATATATATATATTTATTCATACATATATTTATATATATATATATATACTTTTGTATATATATTTAAATAAATATATACTGTATGTATATTATATATATATATGTATATATATATATATGAATATATATATATATATATATATATATATATATATATTTATATATATATATATATATATATATAGTTTTATATTTAAAAATATATTGATGTATATATATAAACATATGTAAGATAATATGTATAAGAATATTACTTACAGTGGCACTTTTCTATGCGTCCCTGATGCGCACTTATGGTAGACTGCTGTGTAATTTTTAAATATTTATAAGTGGGCCAAAAATAAACTTGAGAGTCAAGTTTACAGTTAGCGGGAGCAAAATAAAGACCTTTTAGTGAAAGGGCCTTTGGGGGAGGCACATGATTCTTAATGGGCAATTGATAGGTTCCACAACTATAACTGCGCCCACCTGTGCCATGATCCGTGCTGCTCTAAAGAATTGTTTCGCTGTAGAATGTTACCGTTGCCTACCAGGAATCTGTATCGGCATTTATACGATGGCTTTCAGTGTGGTGTATAATAACACTTGCAACGTCCACGCAAAATACGAGGGTGACCTTCGGTAATGAATCATATTGTAACCCCTTATATGCTAACAGCGCCATATTATGTCCCCATCCCTTCGTAAACTTAGTGTATAATTGTACGTAATTAGGGTACCCTGTAAGTGTACCCTAATGGTGTCCTTACAATGAATAATATCAATGACACTATAACATGACACGTAATTAGGGTACCCTGTAAGTGTACCCTAATGGTGTCCTTACAATGAATGATATCAATGACACTATAAGTTGGCTGAATACGAGCTGGCTGATGAGATGCCAATACCAAATTGCGGGGTTGAGGAGACATTATGATTATTTATGGTTCGACAAACCGTGGAAATAACACAACGCTCCATTAGCCTCGATGTACCGTGCAAAATACAGTAACAACGACTCCATTAGCCTCGTTACCTGGGATAACCGTCATTTTTGTTCGACAAACCGTGGAAATAACACAACGCTCCATTAGCCTCGATGTACCGACAGTGCAATGTGTGAATGCAAAATACAGTAACACTGCTACTGACGTTACTGTTTCATAAGTAAGGCACCATAAATCAGCCTCACTACTTAAGCCCCTTACTAATGTTAGTTACCTGGATAACCGTCATTTTATCGTCAATGTAGTAATGATTGATACCTAAATTGCAAGCACCGTAGCAGTCTGCTGCACGCAGGACGACGACACTACATTTGTTTTGTTTGAAATGCACATAAAGAAACACTACGTGACAAACGATGTACCGAACATTCAATAATATCTATCATCAAACACAATGAGTGCAATGGGGTGTCAACTTGGCGAGTAGAACGTCATCGGCTTCTAATCTGCTTCGACGATGAAATTATAAAACAATGAGGTAAATATTACCTATTAGGGCATCACGTGATTACGTAAATATACACGATATAGCAAACAATATCCGATATTCTCTTTTTGACAGAACAGTATTGCCACAGATGGCGAAATAACAAAGCGATCGGAAGTTACCGCGCGAACTGTAACAGTAATCTACCAAATTATTGCCTGGTGACATCGAGTTTGCAAAATAATTGTAGATTACTACTCTCTGATTCGTTAGTACAACAGCGGACGTTGGCCGATCCCTTCGAGGAAAACCATGCCTTATTTTTGTGTATTATTTTACCTTTACATTCTTGTACCAACTGTTCACACGCGGCGTATGACTGCTTTGTATTTTATATTTAAATTATGACAAATCACCAATTTGCATGTCTTATTATAGTGGCTGGTAGTCGGTTCCGAGGAGTGTACAAATGTACTGAATGAAAGCATGATACATTCATACAGATGGCAGTTTTAAAACAAACATGGGTGGTTGGTTTGTTTAAACATAACGTTAGCTGATATAGATAACAAGAATGTTTACGGAAACAAAAGCAGGATCATGGTATGAGCAGTCGCTCGCGAGATGCTGCCGTGGAAAAGTGAGCGAAACAATAAATGTTGTATCCGCTAAAGGTAATTGCAAGCATGTATTCAATAACAAAAGATGCTAAAGTAATGGTCAGGCGCAAGTTTGTTATGTTGCCTGTTAATGGCCCAGATCTATTTTTTAGCTCCTTTTCGCGATGCCTTCGGTGTCATGCATTAATGCTGCGTTAGGTAACAGGCAGATACTTTTAGCTAGTAGTTAGACTATTCCCAACATCAGATATGCAGTCATACTGCCATAATGTGAGTGCCTAACTTAGCATGTCGTATAACGATCGGTGTCGATTGACGATCGCAGGTTGCTAAGCGAGGTGGGAAACCATTGTCAGGCTGTATCGTACGATATCGATATTCAATCACATGTCTTCGTAGATGTTACCTTGTCAGAGTGTAGGTGACTAGTGGCAATTTGTTCAATATCAGCTATGGCATAGACCAAATTGGGGCTTGGTCTAGCGTAACAGTGGTGGTGAAGCTGTATAAATATTTATTTTGGCAATCTTCTTCAAACGTAAGATTGTGATCGATCTGCTTGTTTGCCGATAGGTCAACACGTTAATGGGTCTCTTTGCAGAGTCGCCTAGAAGTTTAGGAGGATGAAAAACGCCTTCTTAGAGCTTCGGATAAGGATTGTCAAATATATGGAGAGTCAAAAAGATTATCCGGAGAGTGATTTACAACAAGTGCTTACTCTGAAGGATTCAGAATTAGCCTCTATGGTGTACTTCCAGCTTCCAAATACCCGTCTTTATAACATAATAATCCCAAATGACAGAACATAAATTTAGTCGCCGTCTCCTGCCTACATTTTAGTGCCGATGATAAGATATGGGGCCGGTTGAAGACTGTCGCTTCGGAAAGGGTCGAGCGAAATGTTATGCAATATTGACGCTGCCAATCGCTCAAAAATTAACCGAACACGAGTAAGCTGTAACGATATGTAATGCACGACCACGTTGCATGTATATTTATGAATGCATGTAGCCATGAAGTTATGTATAAATGCATGTGCTTATGTGGTCCATGTTTGTACGCCCTGTAAATACCATTGATATCGTGAATATAGTTTCATTCTTTGTAACGCGTTGTAATCGACAGCATTTCAGTCTATTCAGCGGAAATGCTTCAGAAATGCGATGCAAAATCACAAGTTCTAACCGGGATATGATTCCCGAATGCTCCGTCGACACCGAGGCGACCATTAATTGCAATTGCATATCATCTACAGTGATATCATCTATTTGGCTGGCTCTGACGCCCAAACCACTGACAGGTGCACTAACAACATGACCTGTATGGCTGAATATCACCGATGTTATGGATCGCTATTGATACATCTGCACTTCTAAATACACCGACATTAAAATTAATTGTTGACTTCCCCTGTGTTTGAAAATTGGTTCCATCGAATACTTTGGTGTAACACTAGTTGCTGTGTGAAACTGGGTTGATATTCAACGGAGTGCATACATGCGCTCGGATATTCTATGGAATGTAAGCTTTATTCAAACTTCGACCCAACCCTCTATTTGACACAGAATACGTTGTCCTTCTATTTATATTTAACTTAACCAAAGCCCAATTTGACACGACTACGTCCTTACACGTATAGCAGACAGTACTCTGATCAGTCGAGTCGTTTGTTCCTATTTAGCCGAGAAGTTATGATGATAGCATACTCCTGAACTAACAATGTTGGTACGGAGCTTAGTACATTTCGCGATGTTTTAATTTTATATCAATGGTATTCTTTATCGCACAATATATTGTCAGATGGATCAATTGGCCAGTCGGATATTGAATGACTTATATGCGTATGCTTCTCTTCACTATTTATTTACAATTTCGGCCCGAACAATCGGGAATCGTTATTCTGTTAATAAGGATTTAATTTGAAACGCACGCACCAGTGTGTAGCGAATCAGGATACTCGACAGCAGTAACTTGTTTGTACCTGTGCCTAAATTGGGTGAACTAAACGGGAAATTACGAATGGCTAAGCAGCATTACTGACCACACTGGTCAAAACCGTAGGGGGTACCGAAGCCATTTCACTAAACTGTAACTATACACCTGGATTGATGTATATAGGGTAGGCCTCAGTTTGGGTATTTTAGCGGACATGTTTCCGAGACTTTTGCGATTATCTACTCTCCGCTAACGCCCATTAAATTGCATAGGCCAGGATGAGCGCGCCAATGATCACCAAACATAGATGATATTGTAATTGATCCAGACGTTTCCATCGACCCACACATCATTCTCTACTCCGCTTTAAGCTCATGAGTCGCCGTTGAGTCAATGTAAAAAAAGTAAGGTGCTGTAGCATATCACTCGAATCACAGCGCTTATCATGAACCCTCCATTATTTTGGAATTGATTCAATAAAAAGTAGACACATAATATGGAAATTAACGCATGCAGCATGTGATGATTAATGACTAGTTACAGTGGTTATGTCCAAAGGGCATATACATTTTTACGTTTGGAATGAAAAACATATGATCTAAACAATCGAGAAGCGTGTTATGGCGAGGTTATTGCTTTTATGATGCCCGATGATCGATGCCAGTCACGCTCGGTATGACACACAAAACAAATAATGTAATACGTCAAAAACACACACAAAAATCAAAATTGCAACGATTTGGAGCGTAAGAGAGCGTTGCCGAGTTAACATACCATGAGGGGCCAATGCTACTCGTTCAGTAGACAGGCCAACTGCGCGTGATAAAAGAGATTCGATGGCGACATTATAATACCATCGGACATTTCAACAACTCTTCTTATATCTAAACTTAACGACATGTCACCAAACCATGCTAGTAGGGAATATTGCCAGTGCTTGGGTGCAGCAGTACACACCCCATAAGGAAAGTGTTTTAAATGGAAACTGTTGGTTGCATGGTATTCCTTGATGCCGACAAAATAGTGCACGGTATCTGATGTCAATCTATTACTTCTTGAGCGGTTTATCATTTATATGTAGTCTATCAATCAATACACAATGATGGGTGCCAATGATGCATATACAATAATGTGTCGTTTCACATCTTTCGAAACGGTCCATACCTTATCCTGACGAGTAATTCGTATGGCTGTACTGCCTGCCTGCCTGCGTCAGATCATTTAGTTGTTTTTCGGCATTTGAACGTCATCGCTCCACACATCCCATTGTTGTATTAGGCAACAATAAAAATGCGATTTATCATTGGTATGTGAAAACAAATAAACACAAACTCTGAAAAGGTTCTCAACTATCCTGTTAACCATTCGCCATTGAAATGAACATCAACAACAGGTTCGTAGTTATCCTCGAATCCAGCAAAGTTGCTTAGTCAATATGTTCCAAAAGCAAAAGCTCAAGCCTACTACACATGCATTCGTATAATTAGATGAGAAATATGTGTAAAACAATATTACGAAAAACAAGGTTATAAGTCCTAACCTTTATGAATTCGTCACATCATAAACAGTGTGTACCTAAATCTCGACATGGGTTAGATACAATCACTGTGCATGCGAGTAAATTATGTTTATGCAGGTGAATATTAATTTACCTAGATTATCAACGTGCAATAATACCGATACCAAATAATAATTAAATGACTTACAAGAGATTATAAATGCAATATCCGCCGCTAATATTATTCCATCGAGCTAGTGTGATCTACTTGTGTGAATGCAGTACATATCACAGCTTATCCTTTAGTTGGTGCCATGATAGGCGTTGTACATGATTAGTATATTATCGTACGTGATCATGCGTGCATTAGTTGTGAAGATCGTACTTAGATACATAATAAGATTCAGGTGACTGCGACTTTTTCTTTCATAATCTTTCTAACGGTCTAACCACCAACAGAATAACGCTAAACAATCACTCGTTAAAGCTATGGTCAATAGCTTATAGATGCATGCGTACTGTAAGTGTGAGTGTCTGTATGTGTGTACGTGTGTATGTGTATGTATGGGTATGCATGTCAGTTTTGATTGCTACAATGTGTATGGCCTGCGGCATTTATATGGGTTAAAGCAGCATCCAACAATGATAAGTGTGCATTATATTCCCCAATACTATGAGACTGCTGCTTCTCTCTGAATCTGTCTAAGAAAAAGGCCACTAACCAAGTGCATGATGTACAGTCAACATCCGCCATCGGTAATGGTCACGTCAGTGTGTGATTTATTTCGGTGTAATTGAAGTCTCCGCGGGGTTGCAGTTTGACAAGCGAACACGCACCAAACTGTAAGAAAGTAGATGCGGCAGCAAAGTGTGTCTGACACAACATGAAATCCATTCAGTCCGAACTCTTTTTAGAGTGTGTCTAGCCTTGAGATGCAAATACTTCTAACAAATGACATTCATCATACTCTGGTGAACCCTTCATAGCGAGTGAAAACCGTTATGATTATTAGGGTATATCATCTTAAACGTTTCAGGTCTTGACAGTGCGCTTATAAACTAAACAAATTAACCAAATCTGTTTTAAGGGAATATCATATGTAAGTGGCAAAATATGCCAAACAAATCATGACGAGGCAGAAAATGTGAAGATCAGAAAAAATATGGGATCATCACTAGTGCGGAATCGGTGATGGCATAGAATCAGATTGGATGAGGGTTATTTGTCAACCGTTCTTCAAAACCTACATAAATAATCTTGCCAAAATGTCCTCTTTTACCGTAGTTATTACAAAATCCAGGTAAATGGAACAATCAAATTGATGCTTTGAACAGAAGCTTGTTTGGCGAGTTGGTCCGAGCAAGCTGCAAGCGAACGCATATGGTGCGACGCAATATAGCAATAGCAAACTTTACAACTCTCATTACAGTGTTAAAATATTGCAACACGAAGTTGTGTTCATGGGCCGACTGCTACTGATTTTTTGTCAGTTAATCATGAAGGCAACAATACTCAGTTAGCCTGAATGGTATAGAGATAGTCGAGGATTACGATGGCGGAAACTCTTGTCATTCTCTCTAATGAACTCCGCCACTGCAATTTATCGTTTATTTGCCTGGCTAAGCCGTTTATTGACACTTTCTTTGAATGAACACCTTGAGGCAATTGGATCAGCAAAATGGATCTGCGTTCATGATGTACTCACATCTCCGTAGTGACAAATGAGCCGCTGTTCGAGGTTGAACACCAAAAGTATAAGAATCGCTCTCTCTATCTGTCTCTATATCTACCTCTCTCTCTCTATATATATATATATATATATAGAGAGATATATATATAGATATATATATATATATATAGATAGATATATATATAGATATATATATATATATATATATATATATATATATATATAGAGAGATATATATATATATATCTATAGATATATATATATATATATATATATATATAATATATATATATATATCCCTATATATAAATATATATATATATCTCCCTCTCTATATATCTCTATATATATATCTCTATATATATATATATCTATATATATATATATCTCTTTATCTTATTCTCTCTCTATCCCCTTCTCCCTCCCTCTCTCTCTCTCTCTCTCGCATTACTATCATATATATTTCGTGCGTCATTCAATTTATTCGTGGTGAAGGCCCTAACAGTTGATACTAACATCGCTCTGTCACTGATCTAGGAATGTGTGAGTACTACACAATTATTGCGTAAATGGATTGTGTTTGCGGTAAAAAGACAGCGATGTTTTTAGTGTGGTGATGTATTACTTGTCGGCTCAGCAGTAATAATCTACATTTTCTTGTAAATGTGCTTTCAATTTCGTGGCTGCATCGGACATGAAATTGCTTCATTTAAACACAAGCATGGGGTATCAAGACGGTCAGATTGCCTCATTTGCCTGCATAACAAATACAGATGCCTCAATCAGTACGCACCGCAGCCAATGTTTGCCCAGCCGTTGCCCGGATTCAAATAACTGTCTGCTATCAGATTACTTTTCGACGAACAGATGCCCCTGCGTAAGTACTAATTATTTACTTGATGATAGCAACACTTTTAATAACGGCACGTTTCTCTTTTCAACATCATTACATGCATTATATATTTCCCACATCAAAGAAAGTGTAGTGTATCCGACATTTCAATGACTACTATCTCTGGCACGTTTGTTTATAACAACAGAGGCGCGGAGCACCGTGACCTGTCCACACCCTTGAAAGGTTTTTCCCCGCTCATGTCAAGTCTGAACGCTGGATTCCGGAACTGTCATCGTTGCAATAGGCTGATGGGAGTGCCTTCCAGTTGCTAGAGGGCGCTTCTGTCATGCTGTAGCGCCAACACGCATGACCGCTGACCGGATATATATCGGGAACCATGTTATAGTAAATAGTTTTCTGTTTTCTGCTGTTTCGGCATCATCAACTTAAAAATTAATGTTAGATCAGCTGCATAAATGTTAAAAGAAAACACGATCACGCTTCACGCTACCGTTAGGTTCTTACCTAACAAATCACAGCGAATCTAACAGAACAGATGCCATAAACCTGGACGACCGCATTGAGACCACAGGCCTCTAACCGCTACTTACTTCGGCCATAAATGGAGGTCAAATGCCTTAATGGTACATCACTTGCATAAATCATGTTATTTGGTAAGTCACGTAAGAAAACTATGCGCCCAGTGCAATGCAGAAACTGTCTGCGTGTGATGTCAAACATGTGAGCCGTGTTACGTAGGGTTATGTCATTCTTTTTACACGTTGGCAGCACGCCAGCGCTGCTCCGTCCATGTCATGGAGCAACTGCCTGGTTGGTAACCCATAAGTTAGCGAACAGAACCACTTTCTTTGCACATTAGATCATGTTACAATCGCAAAAACAATAGGGCCCTGTATCTGACCGTAGACTTAGGCCCTCGATCATGTTGTCGCCGGAAAGGATGACGCCTACCAAGTGTGTTTCTATTGTTAAGTAGGCATGCCAACGTATTCTACAGGAGTTAATTAGATATGGACTCTCTGTTTTCAAACATTCCGAAAAACTGACCGATACCCCTGATATGACACTATTCTCATAGATAACTCCAATTGGTAGTAGCGAATTTACTTCCACAATGATACATTCGTGATAGATAATGCTCTGGTGCAATTCTGTCGTTAACACACGAGTAATTGGCCTTCCATGTTTTAGTTGCTATGTATATTATGGTCAGCGTGTCGCAACTGATATTGACGAAGTGTCGTTAAAATATATCTCGGTGTATTTTTCAAAACGCTGCCTCATATCGTCAATCTTAATCATATCTCGTGCCCTGAATAACACTGTGACGGGCGGTTAGATTTAACAATTGTTCTGGATAAATGTGACATTTTCCGCTTTACGTGGTGACTTCATGCCCCTGGAGCATGGTACTGCTGCTTGCTATGACAAATCTGAATGTATGGTACATTGGACTGCATGGTTCGATTAAGATATGATGGGCTATTCAAATGGCATTGGTCAGTATTTATCGCCTTACTAAATTGTTGCTGTAGGCATTCAATATACCTCAGTTGCACGCTATTCTGCTAGCCAAACAGCAGAAAAACTCGCTTGCAAAATAGTAGCAACCATCGCCCTATAACACTGCTGTAATGCAGACACATTAGTACAAGATAAAGGCTGATGTTTGTCCGATGGTTCTATTGTTAATGTGCATATGCAATTTTTGAATGCCTCCCAATGGAATGGTTTTGAAACAATTAACATAAACACAAGTGACTGAGCATTTAAGCCATCAAAACAATTTCTAGAAATTGATCTCGTGAAAGCATCGTATAGCTATATAACTATTGATGACCCCATCCATGTCAGTCATCTCCTGGAGAGGTAGTATGTCCTTAGAATGTACGGTTTGTGCGCACTATTTTGATCGAAAGAACATATTTAATAGAGCCACTTTCAAGTACACTCATATCTCAGGATTTATTTAGCAACCGATTATCGAAAATACAATGCTGACTACCTTTTAAAATCTCAATGCTGCCCCATCCCCTTACACATTCATAAATTAGTTCGTTTCTGCTGGATTCTAATATCGGGATCCTGAGATAAAGGACCCGATAAAATGATTCACGAGGAACTGAAACTTGATTGAAAACGCTGACTACAAATTACTCCAATAACACCATAGCCCCGGAGTTCATTAAATTTATTAATAATGCGTGACAAGCCACACGAATTGCCCATTATACTCGATTTGCCAGTGTAGCGCACTCATCTTGCTTCCTTTATTGACGGTGTAATGTCTGAATGTAGTCTCACTAGTCAGAAACGGCATCCGACCACAGGCTGCATTACTCCACGAGAAGCTTTATATCTAGGCAATTTAAAGATAGTCGCATCTCAGGATCGATCTTAACGGGTTTTTATTGACTCTTTCAAAATTCAAAATGGTCAATAACGAGCATATTACGTTTTATATCATTTTCGTTTTCATCTTCATAACCTTTTTTGTTATCGCAGTAATGGCTGACGGCTTTTGAACTAACTTACAAACAGCGACATTAACTGTGACATGTAAACGATATATGCCATAGATTCAGTTGAGGTTCAGTTGCTGTTTAACTCCCGGCATTTGCCAATGACCAGCATATACCACTGTCACTTGTCATTCAATGACAGAAGACCAGACCAGAAATATATTCTTGAGCTACGTCCGCACACCCATAAACATATGCTGGTATGGTTGACTGAACCGTTGAGGTTTTAACGACAATTGTATTATTGGCTAACAGTTGTGAACCTAATGGTTAGCTTGAATAATAGGGTTCAACAGAACAGCAACATTTTATTGTGATAACAAACGTAGAGGAAATATGAAGAGAGGAGATAAACCTGAAAAAGAGGCAACTCCACATGGATGAAAATGATTAAGGGAAACAAAATAACCATGCGAACGATTATCTTAGGGTATGTTACAACCAGCCCATAAACTGTAAAAGGCCATTCCGTTCTCTCATCTAGGTGAAATCCTCCGACGCAAGACAAAACCCACAACAAAAAGATTGCCTATTACGGCACGCAGGAGGACACAGTGAACCTATTCTACACGCGGACACACAGTGCAACTAGAATCGCTTGATGGCGTACTAACAGTGCTTCGGAGAACCATTTGAGATGTCAAAAATCGTGCTTACTTGACTTTAATGCAGGAAAGATACGACCAGATTTCCACATACATACATTTGACTTATTTCATCGGACATTAGTGGTGAAATTCACCTGAAGCAGCATACATTCTAGTTTTATAACATGTAGAAAAATTTTAATGACATTCAGTCAATTTGACAAAGTATACTGACCAACTTCTGTTGTTGCAATCAGACCGAATAGACCGCAATTCATAAAAGCGAAATCAGACAGATAACATTTGATCGTGATATATCACAAATTTGGCCCGGATCAAAGTCCGCTTTGCGTCGTCTCAAACAAATCAACAATTACTTCAATTGTCGATTTTTTATATCCGAATGGTTGTTGATCTTTGAGACAGACACAAGAAAGATATAAATAAATGACATGGCTTTCGTAACGTACCGTATCACCTTTTATGTTATGTCACTATTCGGTCGAACTTGTGCAAAAGAGGGCCGCGCCTATACTGTGTTTTAGTGCTATTCCCACAGAAATCGCAATGTTGCTTAATTTCTACCATTTCTCATTTCATTAAATTTAAAGCATGTAATTTTCTTGCCTATACAAAACCAAACCTTATAATGAAAGTACACTGCATGCACGTTAAGACCCTACTTGAATGCTACCTCTTGTGGAGGTTTAGGTACGTACTAACGAGCTATTTCTAGTCTCATGGATTGCTGATGAAATATAACCTCGCCAGATGCATGTGACGTACTTTGGTGAATCAAATATCTGTCTCTCTTTGACTAGTTTTGACTGCCACACAATGCTGATTGCTTAGGCTGATTGCTTACGTTTCAGGTATACTCTTGTCGTAAATATGATCGTATATCCTCAGTTTTTCGGAAATTTGCGAGAAGTTTAATATCTGCTTTTCAAAATGCCCCATTGTAGATTTAATCGTATTGCCGTATAATCAACAAATTATTTACGAGCGGCTGAGACGACTCGCACACGGTGATTTTTATCGTACATTTACAGTCAAAATGGCATTCCTCTTGCTGCGCGAAAGTCAAACGCAATTATCCGTTCTCTATTGGAGTAGTTTATTACTTCTAACACAATTATAATATTGTAGTTTCATATCGAGTCCAACCTTAGCGTTTGGTTCTCATCGGGGAGCGTGCATAATTGCAATTGCGTGATGATACAGATTGTAGGACTTACACTCGTGATGTAACTAATACCGAGCGGTTGTGGTTATATTTATATTTGGCTTAAATTTCCCATGCAACTGCCTCTAATTTGTGATGTGAAATCTTTTGCTGTGTCTGGCGCAGTGATAAGTCACTTTTTTGGCTTTAGCACAGCCCAGGAAGTTGAGATAAAACAAAACAGCAATGATTGCCGAACACGTGCATGGAATCTTTATTAATCATGTATTTGTAACTGAAGATGTGACTGGTTGCGATCCACACTGCCTCATACAGCCTGCCATCTCCTGACACTAAATTACAATGGTTGATGGCAAGTTAGTCTACATCACAGGTGAAATAATTTTGTATATCAAATGAACAGTGTTTTCAACAATTGTATGAAAAATTGAATAACTGAGCCCAATTAAGTGAATCTCACAAATGCTCCGTACGTCTAGATTCCGATTTCTAATCCCTATCTCAAATATAGCACCGTTTAGCCCGGATATTTTTGTCGATCTGAAGTCTCATAGGTAACACGCGATACATAATGATTGCATTTTGTTTGGAAAAACCGATAAATCGTTTACTTTACTATGTTGCTTCCACGTTCTTTTATACATAAATGCAGAAATGACACTAATCTTAACCATCGTAAAAAAAATCCTCGGCGTGGGCGTTGAATTGATTTATTGCAAATATATATCATAGCTAATTACTCCAACTATGATACTAGTTATGTCAGTATAAATCACGAAACTTGTTTTCTTTATTCCCTAGAAATAGTCTCATTAATCAGCCGGAGCATCCGGCTGCAGATTTCATGAGAACGCTGAGAGCTCTCAGAATAGACACTGTGAGCAACAGATTCAAAGTAAACTGCGTTATTTTATCTTCTCATGTATCCGATTAATATTTTATAATTCATGAAGGGGAATTTAATTTTGCACCCTTTTAGGCTAATTACCTTTGACCTTACAATAACGCGAAAACAACTTTCGCTTTTCATACATGGTTGTCTGAGCAGTAAACCGATGAAGTAGTGACCAATTGTGATGTAATGGATGGAAAAACAACAGAGGTACGATCACATACAGTGAATCTATGCATTTTACTACCTACTGTGGGTTTTGTTTGCGTTGAACTGGGGCGAAATTGGTCTGAAGCCGCAGTGATACTTCATTGCTGACTGATAGTATTAAGTAAGATATGTCACAAAATAGTATTGAGGCCATCCGGGCGTACACGTCAGCGCATTCTGTAATTCACTCTTTTTGTTTGTATACATGGAGTAGACAAATGGAATGATAGTGTTGAAACATAGAATGCCCATAAAGTGCGTCATTACTTCTGAATTGTAATCTGAACCGCCATATCATGTGTGCATCATACACAGCGAGTTTCGCGAGTTTTAGGGATGTGTGCTACAAAGCGTATTAGAGTATTGCGGCGATGAGCATGCTTGGTCAGAACAGTTGCCCGCCACTTTAAATGTGCATGTCATAAGATATCATCACAATTCTGATGTAAATCTGACCGATCCTCTACTACTTGCGGCACTGATATCCGTGGAGCCGGGTCCATTAGGGAATCACGCGTATTTTTATGGCATTTGTATTGTCCGATTTTATATTTTTAGACGGGACCTGAAATATAGCCAATACAAACGCATTTACCCAATACAGAAGCCGTTATAATGAAGCAGTCGTCAACCCAATTCTACATGAAAATATCCCGCAGTATTTTCCGACTGTCGTTTTCGATCCTATCGAGTTGCTCAGCTGATCCCAAACGTGTCATTATTATTTCCAGTGATATGGTTATGTTCCTAGAGACAAGTGTACAGCATTATATGACTGCATTATAGCAACTGCAATGATGATCACGACATGGACATTATCAGATGAAAACAGTGTCGCCCACTCGAGCAGTCCTCGATAAGAGCGCATCACTGGCGCATTCTGGAACAAATCCCTCTTTATCTTTGATCCTTACCTCAGTCATTGCTCAGTGCATGATAACAGTAATAATGATAATGAAGAGAAAAGTAAGAACATGAAGAAAAAGATGATGAAAAAGAAGAAGCAGAAGAAGAAGAAGAAGAAGAAGATAAAAAATGAGAAGAAGAATATATTCCAGGTACCAGTCTAATGGTATGTTAGCCATACATATACGATTCACGTCACTGCATTTATATCACATATCAAATACGGTACTAATTGGTCAAAATTGCACCAGCAAATACCATTCAATGATTGGATTAGCAACTATTTTGAGAGTTCGTTTAGCTTGATCAACGTACATATCCTTGCAATTCCGAAACACGATTCGAGGAGAACATAAGGCTGGCAAGGTCTGTCTGTCTCTTTTTGACAGATCTTTAATAACGCCTTGGTATGATGTAGTAAATGTGTTTCGTCCTGTTGAGTTTTATGTTATTAATACTTCACATGCACGACAGGTCATTAATTATCCCACAATATTTTCCGTCTGTTGCTTTCGTTTCTACCGAGATGCTCAGCTGATCCCCAGCGCGTCATTGCTAATTGAAGAAGAAAAAGAAGACGACGAACAAGACGAAAATATGTTTCAGGCACCAGCCTAATGGTATGTTAAGCATGCATATACAATTCACGTCATGGTTTGTATATCACATATCAAATATGGTATTAGTTAGTCCATATAACACCAGCACATACATTCAATGACGGAATCAACAACGCTTGATCAACGCACATATCCTTGAAATTACGAGACACGACTGGAGGCGAACATACGGCTGGCAAGGTCTCTTTTGGACAGACCTTTTAATAACGCCTTGGTTTGATGTAGTAATTGTTTCGTCCTGTTGAGTTCTAGTTAAATGATATTTCACATGCACGACAGAACATAACTTATTTCCTGCCTGATACACACATTTAGCGTTAACACGCATGCTTTAAAAAATAAAACGTAGCCCTCGCTGAAGTGGCTTCATTGCAAGCGTGTTGGGGTTTCATGACAATCGGCAGCCCTGCGTATCGATCAGTATTCCATCAGCGAACAATAAGATGTGATAAATACCTTGCATAAGCAATGCTCGCGTCTGAACAAATGAAGGCTTATATAATACTTTTCTGGTAGCCCTTTCTCTACGGTAAGAAAATTGTAAACTTAATGACTGAAGCACCCAAAAAAATATTTTCCTTTTAGCCCACCACGGATGTAAGGCTCATTTATTCAATCAAAACTTAAAGAAGGGGGTCCAGCCTTATATTTAGAACAAGATTGCCTAGAAAACTGCCGAGCAACCACTCCCCGAGAACCATGAGTTTCAAATTTCCAGACTTTTAGTCGCTTCGCAACCCTGTGGTATTGCATGTTGGTATCATTTGTGTGAAATGCGATGGTTGATAGAATGATTAGAACTCGGTGACATTGATGACTCATCCTTACTGACCTTGCTAAGGGTGACTGGCCCATTCTTTTGTGAATTTTCATGAACCTAGCAATTGCACTGGGGCTGCGTAGCGAAGACAGCGAGGTTTCTGTTTCAACCTCTAGCGCACCACATTTGCTGTCAAGTGAGAACAAATACTGTGCTCTAACTTTTATCGTATAAGATGGGAATTATGTGATTACTAATTAGCTTGCGGGTGTAGCCCACAAATTTAATAAGTGAAGATTTGATGAAATCTACATTTTGGTACCTTATCAAAAGTATACTGTCAAGTGAGAACAAATACTGTGCTCTAGCTTTTATCGTATAAGATGGGAATTATGTGATTACTAATTAGCTTGCGGGTGTAGCCCACAAATTTAATAAGTGAAGATTTGATGAAATCTACATTTTGGTACCTTATCAAAAGTATACAGAGCAGTAGTGAGTTGGTTGTTAGCCACGACTCATGCGGTTCTTGGTTTAAGAGATGTGCCATTTATCAATAAACCAATACGACAAAATAAAAGACGCATTTTACTGCACACCATGTGTAGCCCAGGCTCATGATAATGTTAATATTTTTTGACTAAGTGAAATTCTTCACACAAAAACCATCGTTATTCAGTTGCTGCGCTAAACCTAGTAATGTTGAAACTTAATGAACCCTGGTTGCCTTACATAGGGCTTGACCCCCTCTTAAATAGCCGCGTTAACGGCACATTAGTTGTATGGCTTAACCAATATCAAGACACATGCGACGCAATTGCAAGTACGATAGTTACTATGGCATGGATTGTTTTATGCAATGCACCTGCTTGCAATTATCGATTACCAAGTAAGCGCATCGTGCATAATGCATTAACATGGAAGCTAACGTCCGCAATGTCAAATGGTCACAGAAGCGTGCGCTTTAATCGACGTTACTGAAAACGGAAGTGCATTACGAATTACGAGCAAACAACCAAATGCAATTCCGCTTTTTTGAAGTCTGCATTATATGATAGCATGTCCAAAGTACATTTTCGATATCTTCCCTAATGTAGTTTAAAGATTAATGTTATATATAAGCATTACAAATGCGGAATAGGGCTGCTCCTAAATCACATCACATTGGGCATATATGCTGGCAAATGCGAATAAACAACAAGCAAACTTGCTACACTTGGTGGGGAGCGGTTATGAAAAAGTTTGTCTCAGCACGCTCCATGTCACTGCCTTTAAAATATACCCTGCCTTATGCATATTGGCCCTATATATATATATATATATATATATATATATATATATATATATATATATATATTATATATATATATATATATATATATATATATATATATATATATATATATATATATATATATATATATATATATATATATATATAGGGGCATATATATAAATGTATGCGACTTCTGTGGCAATTGCAATTGTGTGACCGAAAGCAAATATATATATGCATATATGTAGACTTATACATCCGTATATATATGCAAATATATAATATATATATATATATATTTATAAGTATGAAAATACATATGTATATATATACATATATATGTATAAATAAATATGTGTATGAATATAATACATATGCATATTATATACGTATGTTAATACATATAGTATATAGATGTATACATATGCAAAAATATATATATATATATATATATAAACATAACACATATGTTAATATATATATATATACATATATATATATATATATATTTATATATATGTATATATATATATGTATATACATATATTTACATATATATATATATACATATACATACATGCATATATATATATACATATATATTTACATATATATTTGTATATATATATATGTATAAATATGCAAAAATATATAATTATATATATACATATAAATATATTTATATATCTGTATATGTATACATAAATATATAAAAAAATATATAATATATACCTATATATCATTATGTATATATATATAGAATACTATATATATATGTATATATATAGAAATATATATATGCACATATATATATATATATATATATATATATATATTATATATATAATATATATATATGCATGTATATAAACGATGCGACTTCTGCGTCAATTGCAATTTTGTGACCGCGTGACAAATATATATATGTATATATATACTTATATATACCGTGTATATAGTAAACATATATAGATATATATGTATATATATACGTATGAAAATACATATGTATATATATATATATATATATATATATGTATTTATGTATATACATATATATAGATGTAGATATATATATATATGTTTATATATAGATATTCATATGTATATATATAAATATACTGTCTTCAGATATATACAGATATATACCTATATATATACATATTTGATAGATACATAGTATGTATACTTATGCATATGTCTATATATCTATATATGGAGAGATATATATTAGTGATATAGATTATATAAATACATATATAGTCTATATAGAGAGGGTAAATTTCTAGATCTCTCTAGAATCTATCTATATCTCTATATCTCTCTCTCTAGAGATACTATATCTCTATCTCTATATCTACTCTCTCTATATCTCTCTCTCTCTATCTATATCTAGATATCTATATATATCTATATATATATATATATCTATCTATATATATATCTATATGCTTGGAACTGTTTAGTTACATTTGCGCTTAGTTAACAGTTCGTTAGATACCTAAGATACCTTGACCGTGGGTAAGGTTTGCATTTGTTACGTCTGCGCTGTCAAAGTTTTCCTATGAATGTTTTGCTTTTTTTCATTATATTCAATTTTTTTTTCAATCATACTACTCTGAAAATTAGCGTGCCGACTAATGGTGTCTAGAGCCGCTTAGATACTTCTTTTTGTCATTCATCGAAGATATTTTGTCCGTTGGATAGGCAGAAAAAGCAACACATTTTGCAAACCGTTTGTCATATGCATATCTGCTTGAATATGCGGCTATTGGTGGCGGTCCATTGTCTGTGTGATTGATTGAACCGTAACAACGCTACATCATCGCTGTTCAAGGCATGGGCGTAAAAGAATAGCACTCGTTGACTTGTTGAACATGGTTGGAATCTGACCAATTGGTCATATAAAGAACGTTTCCATTGTATTTTGTTATAAATGCCCATGTCAGGTACTGTCAATTCGCATCTGGTTTCGTGGTTGTTCTGCTACACCGGCAGCATATTATGGCAGACTGAATCGATCTTTCCACATTATGTGGCATTAGGTTTGTTGGCGTTCAGCACATAATGAGCTTGTTTTTAGCGCTTGTATAAATATTCGAGCTGCTTTTGCCAATTGATCATCAAGGTACGGGAGTTAAAAAAACAGTAAAACGAGCCTTTGTCGCATTAGGAAGCGTGCTTGTTACGGTTGTAATTACACCGAACAGCATTCAGTATATGACTGTAAACCAAACGTTGCAAAACTACGCATTCTCAGCCTAACTTGTAAGGTACGATGCCTCAAAGAAGACACGTCGATCATATGTAGCTACCGTAACGACGTATTTGTGTTTACTCATCGTGGTTGCCACAACCCTCGCCCCTCGCTTGATGACATGTTGTGCTGTTTGCGCGTTATTACATGCATTATGCCAACATTATGCAGCGGCATCACTGTGTGTTTGTTTTTAAAGCTGGAGCCAAGGCGTCGGAGTGGAAGAGATTCAGCGAATTCAATTTATTCACAATATGGTTTCTCTGATCAGCCAAAACATTCTTCCACCGGCAGCCACAGATACCCTGATAGCAAAACGATTATAGGCATTGTAAATGGTTTATATGAAGTACTGATAACCCGCTCCCGTTCATAATATTTCATGTGTTGTGCAATGCCAGTGTTTGTTCATATATAATGCGATGTTTTTTATTCAGTACGTTAACTGGTCATTCCGCTGAAAATCTGGCCTCGAAATTGATTGAGTCCATTGCAAGGAACTGCACCTTTGGATTCGCGATAAAGCATGGCATGCTACAAGAACTGCTTATGATATCTAGTTTGTAAGCTTGCAATTAACGTAATAAATGCTACTTCGCATTCCTGTTTTCGGTTGAGTTGCTATGGCACTCCCGTGGAAATCATCTGCATATGCTTCTTCAACTAGTAGCTGAATGTGCAATAGAATATCAAAGGAGAAAACGCATGACTTCTTCCAGAATAAAAGCTTGGCAGATCCAATTTCATAAACCAAATGGTGTACACAAATTGACAACTTCGTGAGTAGCATCACTTCCGCTAACTGAGCACAACACCGTCACCTGCTTATCCTTAGAAAAACAGTTCAGTATGTACAAGAGCACCCTGGCAATTTATCGTATCGCATCATATTGTAATGCACCCTTTATGTTCGGAAAAGCCTCAAATCAGATAAAATTAACAAAATAACTGTAATGAAATATCGGACATCTTGCACGGTATATTATGGTTACAAGCACTTCTTTTGATCACCTAACCTCTATAAGTGATTGGTTTGCACATAATTAAGTCATCCTGGTGTTATTCGGATATTTGCTGAGCGACGTGTGCACCCAGACACCACATACCAAATGAAAACGTCAGGTCGGGCGGCATGGTAATTCGTTTACAACAGGGAATGCAATTGATGGCGGTAGATGTTGCCAGACGCGTATGCTCAGTGGACATTGGGGTATCTAGGGTTGAGTCATATATCAAATATATTGTTTGATGGATTCACTTTTGCTCAGGTGAGAGACGTGTTCACTGTATGGAAGCAGATGAAGGAGGGAGGGAGGGAGGGGGAGGGAGGGAGGGAGGGAGGGCAGGGAGGAGGGAGGGAGGGAGGGAGGGAGGGAGGGAGGGAGGGAGGGAGGGAGGGAGGGAGGGAGGGAGGGAGTTTACTTGTGAAATGTATTTTCAGCTACCACGTTTTTAGCTCTCGAGTCCATTTGTTACATTATTGTGAAGCGTTTGGCAATTATCAGAAGTACATTGGGTCATGGAAATCTTACTCCCCAGTAGTTTGATTGACAGCTAGGGTAAAATGAACACTTTCTGCATTCATTCTCTATGAGCCCATGGTGAAGACCCGTACAACCGATTAGTCACCGATCTTACTCCAAGCTCAAGCACAAATGAAGCGTCATTTGTAATGTGCAAACCAATATTCTCTGGCACGAAAACCGCTATTTATTCTGAAGCGAAGTATAAATGATCGATAATTTGATTTGTGAATCTTCATGGCTGAATCAGACGGGAATTAAACACCAACATATGGTATCGGGACGGACAGATTGTTTTATTGGCTGTCTAACATCGTCAGATGCCTCAATAAGTATGCGACGCAGTCAATGTTTGCTCGGCAAAGATTGCGGTAATAAGTACCAATTTTCAGCTTGATGATACCTTTGAACTGGTCGAGTTGCTTGCAACCCTATTATGTTTTAATTATGAATTGGGTCTATTCTCATCGTTACAGCTTCCCGTTTGCAACCCATACCCCAGTTCAATATCATGTATATTATGAAAGGTCATAGGATGCACACACATTATATGACTTGTCTGTGGCTTATTTGACGATCTACCAGAACGACAAAGTGGTTGAATGATTTGCCATCACAAGAACGCATTTGTCTTCTTTCTTCTTCTTCTTCTTCTTCTTCTTCTTTCTTCTTCTTCTTCTTCTTCTTCTTCTTCTTCTTCTTCTTCTTCCTGCAGTGTGACATATCAGAAGGAGTACAAATGAATTCTCGTAGCCGGTATGTCTAAGTAAGGTTAAGATCGAAGATTGCGCTTGTTAGGACTGACATCTCTTAAACACGACGTCTTGGCTGGGACCGTATACAGCTATACAAAATGATCAATCGGTTGAATAACATTAGTGTTGATTCGGTTTAATTTCAGGGTTGCAGAGCTTAATACATTTGTACATTTTGACAAAACCTATGGTTAGGACAGAATTAAGAACAGCTTTTAAAATAGCATTGGAATAGTGTACCAGCAAAGATCGTTTTTGCCAGGACATTGAATATCTTAAAAATCCCAGCTCGATGTGTGTTTTAACGACAAATGTTTTAAGTTATGATTAAGTGTACCTAATTAGACGGCAATTGTTGATGACCAAAGATAAGGTACCTATGGACCTTGTGGTCGTTTTGCCCTGACCATCCATCACAATAACGAATTGGGTAAATCACATCATCTCCCGTAGAACCGATATGTTCTTAGAACCACAGTATATTCCTTCACTTGGTCCCCATCCCCTAACCTTTTTCTATATTGATCATTTTCTTTGGGATGTTAATCAGGCTATTGTGATAAGGAATTCGCGGATATGATTCGCAGAAACTAAAGCATGGTGGACAACTGCCAGCTATTTCATTGACACGTTGGCCCCAGAGTTCATTACGATTTAAAACAATGCATATCCGGCCACATTGTTCACTAGAGCTTGATAAGCTGTTGAATTTCGCAAGGTAGTCGTATCTTTTCATTGAAATTAATGTGTATCCATTTAATCTTTTAGATTGTCAGCATATGCCACTTCAGTATATCATTCACTGATATAGAAATTGGACCAGAAACAACACATTGAGCTGCGTCATTATCCTCATAAACCAATACCTGCTTTGGCTGACTGTATCTATAATGTTTCGACTGAAGTTGCACTTTTGGCTTATAGTTGTAACTCGGATCATAAGATGGTTGTGCAAGATGGGGTACGATACCAAGCTCGCTTGACTTTAGCACATAGATACCCTGAAGCCATAAATACGATAGAATTAATTCGCAAGATTTTCTATCATTTTCACGTTTATCAAAGAGCGTTGATTATAATCATATAATCCATTACAAACCCTAAAGCTGATTGAGAAATATTGAGGATAACCAATAAACCTATCAGCGGTCGTCTCTTTACGGCATAAAATGAAACGACGCTGTATACAAGTAAACGAGCCGTACCACATGCAATGGTTTTTGTACTTTCTAACAAGTTACTTCCAGCCGGATGGATTGCTGATGATATGGAACCTCGCCAACTGCATGTCACATACGTTGTTGAATCGTATATTCCTCTATCGCTGAATATAGTCAACCGTCACCCAAACGGAATGGTGTAAAGCAAAGTGATTGTTTAACTGTGCGTCTAGGATATAACAGGGAGCAGTATGCATTGTAATATGCGGACTCTACAAGCGCATTCACCTCGATGACCCTCATAACACATCAGTGGTCGCAGATCTTCAACCCGCTCGTACTGATCGTGTAAATGAGCGGGGATGCAACGAAAAAAATGTATTAAGACAAAAGCTCTATTGTAGCCCATTGCAAGCAGCAGATCATTATATGCGTTTTCATGAAATATCTGCAGTATACGCAGCAGCAATGCCGCAACACAGATGGGTGCATCCCTTCACTTATACATAAGCACTCAACCATTGCCAAGCCCTTAGTTATTTTTGCTGAAAGACTGTCTCTAATACCATGTTTATTTTCTGCCCATTAGATAAGAGTGTTTGAAGTCAGTGGACATTGAAGAGAGGGCGCGTTGCAACGTATCTATCTACTCAGTGTCTCGTAGAGATAGATTGCTTAAACAATATGTATGTAAAACCCAAGACATACAATCCATCACTTTATGCGTCATTCTGTAATCAATATGTGCAGATTTGCAGTTTATTGTGCTTCCAACTTTATGATAACGCGGTTCGGCTGTCTATAGCATTGCATATTTACGACCTATATTTTGAGCTGTAAAACGATAATCCAGACAAGTGGCCGAACAGCATTGCTGTAAGGACGGGATACGCATAGGGCTAACTGGCTAAGCATTAACCAGCACCATTTAACTGGGTAGTTATTACTTTACATTCCTGATGTATTTTTTGGTCAGTGAATCCAGCTTCATCCTGCAACGCGTTATTGTGTTGACCATAGTCTCATGAGACAACGACATCATCACGAGTGGCTATATATCAGACACAGATACTCTTAATCTTAATCTGACGTGTTTTGGGAATAGAAAATTTTCTGATAAATTATTTGGAACCACCACATGTAAGCCATGATGGCGTAAATTCACGGGGAGTTGGTATTGCTTGCAGAGTGATTTGGCAGCATGATTTGACGGTTTTGGGCGATATCACTGCATGATAGCATGATTTGTGTTAGGAAACAAAAGTGTATCGTGCGCGTTTTTCTGAGGCTCTCTTCCTCGTTCCATAATCGTGTGACTGTTTGCCATTTTGTTATCTGATAGCCCGCACGCGCCTTTGACGAATCTTGTTGTGCTACTTCATTGTACGGGTACAGGTAAATTGCTACCGAGCCATCTTTATGCACACACACACTCACACGCACACACACACACACACACACACACACACAACCACTCTCACAAACACTCCCACACACCTACGTTCTCAATCACACATGCACGTGAGTGCAACGCGCACGTTCATTATAGACACACGCATGCACACACACTTGATATACACCTAAACGTACTCAATTTATCACACAAGCACATTCGTTGGCTTGATTCTATTCGCACTGACGAGTTCAATCATATCGAAAATTGCACAGCTTATTGCCAGTATCGCATTGCTGCATTTAGCTAGGACACATGTGCAACCTTATTCGACTTAATGCGTCATCGGCGATGACGTCAGGGCCTCTTTCACAACAAAACAGCGTTCGCGTGCCAAAGCATTCCTATGCCATTCCGCACCTTCCTTTTTGATCAGTTGAGCCCTGGCATATTTATGCTTCACACGCATGGAATAGCGTAAATTACTTTACCGTGCTCTATATAAGTAATAAGTAGTCATCGTTGAACTGTGGTTTCGCGGACTGAATATAATAGAAGCTACTCAGAATTTGGACATGGAAAGCAGCTTTTAAATGTCCTTCATTAACAAGCAACACACACTAATCAGCGAAATAGCTGATTATGTGTATACAATAACCGCAAGAATGAAGGTCTCTTCGATTAGAGTTTGTGTGTTTAATGAGTCATCGCAACATATCATGCAATTTCCTTACGGTATGTGAGCTGATTGCATTATGCCAGATTAATAGAGATGGATTATTGTTAATCGATACTTCAAATAACTATCTTTCATTGATTCAAACCGACCTGATTTATATGTATGGATAATATTGCGTGACCTAAATGTTTCCAACTAAAATGACCGTTGTGTTGCTATTGAAAACATTCTCCATTAAGGCGATTGCGTGCAAGGCGTCTTAAGCGCAGCAGTATTCATAAGTTATAAGAAATGTCAGATTCATAAAAGGGTTTGCGAGAGAGAATAACAAGTTTATAACAAAGGGCGGAGCGAATGTGTGGGTTTTCATGTATATGTTCATGTTTGTGTGCGTTTGATTGTGAAAAAATATAATAATTTAGAGCGGGTATTGGCGCATGTTTTTGTTTGTGTGTGCGTTTTATGGTTAGTGTGTGTATGAGTGACGATGTGAGTATGTGTGCAAAATGAAGGGAATGGCATAGCCCACCGTCGAAAACCACTTTACATTTACCTGGGCACATTTTTTGATAAAAGTGAGAAATTCCAAAACGTGAAGGCATCAATGTGATACAGTGTAACGTGATTGAGGTACAAATTGAGGGAAGACACTTCACTATACATTGTGGGTGATTGTTGCAATGATTGCTGCATTCTATCGTAAATATATGTGATCGCGCGTTTTATGAGTGCAAACTTAAAGGCTTTTACTTTCATATCGCATATTATTCAAAGCAATACATTTTGTTGAATGACTCGAGTGGCTTAGTCATATATTAATAATTATTGCCACTTAATATTAATCGGTCGTTCATTGGCCTTTTGTAACTTATGTATAGACTTTTGGGATTTTTTATAGCGATATATAAAGACGATCGCACATGACCGTCAAGTAGCGGGTTGCCAAGGTGGGAAGACGAGAATGCAAAAAAATGGCTAATTTGCTATACAACAAATGCCGATTTAAATATTACTTTAAACAGTTCTCGTTGATCATCATCTGATATGAGCCCCTGCAACTGTTGACATGATAAGCATTTGTAATTGTATTCAGAGGCAAGCGCTTTTATTGAGATATGCATCAATCTCCAGGGATTGGAATGTCCATCTAGTTCCATTACCTCCACATGTGGCGCTAAATGATTGTCTGCGAAGGTCGCAAGTAACAGCTGAGTTGTACAGTAAGTGCGCGAAGACGTTATCTACAAATATGAAATCATGTCATGTTTATGTGTTTATATCGACGATGTAGACGATTGCGCTGGAAGTTAATTAGTTTGGCTTGCAATGTATAATATACGTCATCATAAATTTAACACTTTTGTTGGTCACCGGGCTCTTAATGGTAAGGAAATACATCCATTTCATCTTCTATTGATATGTTTCCGGATTAGGATCCCATATAAAAGCAGTTCTCACATAATTGACCTCTAATCTATTCCTCTCGAAATTTTACACAAGATGTGTTCCGATATGGACGCATCTTTCATTTGACTCTCCAGCAAAGTGTCAATGTGAAGCAGATTGAAAGCATGCGCGCATGCAAATAGTTCCCAATGAATAATTCACGAGTGTACGAAATATCGAAATGCTATTTGTGGGGAAGAATCGTTAATTTTCTTTTTTTGTGATGTATTGACGTACAGATTTTATTTGGGCTGAATAACCAATATCGCAAAGATGGTACACCGACAGTAATTTTACAAGACAAAATGCTAAATTTGTAAGACGCACTAGTGTTACCTTATGGCAGTTGTTTTGTTAATTAACACTAACATATTTCCAGTTGGTCTAGATGACACCTCATCCTTGCTTATACTTATCTGACAGCGCTTAAGAAGACATCTTCCAAGGGGCGGGGGACAATGTTTCACTCTTTTCGAACAAGCTAGGTTTAGCTATGCTTGCTTCGTAATGAGTAACTTGATTCTAATTGGCCAATGCGTATGCTACGTATGCGATTGCTATATTTGGTTCCATTAAGCGTTGGAGTAGCATTTCGTTTCTTCACTTGTAAACGACTAGCACATTTAAGTGACTCCCACTTATATTGCTAATAAACTGGCAAATGTAATGTTTACAACCTCACTTCGGGTATACTTTGTCTTGTAATTAACTCTACTTGTGATGGAATGTCTATCTAAAACAAATATATTTAACGAGTCACGCATTGTGTAACTCGAACACGGTTTTACATCAATTGACAAAGGATATTACAATTCAACAACACCTAACATCGCAGCCTCAATCCTTGGTAGTTTGTACCGCACACACATACGTAATTCGTCCAGGCACTGTCACATGTGAATTGAATTGTTTGGGTTTCACTCCAACATTCAGGGATGCTTTCCTTATGCCTAATAATTTAATCTCGACCAGTCAGAACCAATCACTACAAAGAACACTCAACAACAGTTTTTAAAGCGTTCATTGTGTAATCACTATCTTGCGATAGCACCAATGAGCCTTAACTTTAGATGCTGGCAGCAGTACTAAGGACGGCCAGCTGCTGACTTTGCTATGGCTATCTTGCTGGTGCATATGCCGAAAAGTGTTTGATACTGCCCATACTCTTGATATATAGCAGCTTTAGCGCGGAACACAAAACGTATCCAAATTGTTTTTCCGTCCGGTTCATCTCCACAGATGTTACCATCACCTCTGTCATAGCATTCGCCCCTGTTTTGCACAAAGAAAAGATACTTGCATGCCTATTGTGGTACGCACTTCTACTAGAAGCATCATCATAACCCTGATAGCACGGTCTCAACTGCAAATCAAGTGCAATATTTATGATTTCGCCTCATTATTCGAGCCATACGAACATTCAGGGCTGGTCGATGAAAAAATATCTCTTCGGCTCATAATGTAAAATAATTAATCTAGTTGTATAACCGGTGACTCGTCTCATACATACATACATACATACATACATACATACATACATACATACATACATACATACATACATACATACATACATACATACATACATACATACATACATACATACATACATACATACATACATACATACACACATACATACATACATACATACATACATACATACATACATACATACATACATACATACATACATACATACATACATACATACATACATACATACATACATACATATACATACATACATACATACATACATACATAATACATAAATACATACATATATATACATGATACATACATACACATAAATATATATATATATATATATATATATATATATATATATATATATATATATATATATATATATATATATATTATATATATATATATTTGTATATATATATATTTTATACACAATCAATGTATATATATATATATGCATAAATATATATATGTAATATATATATATGTATATGTATATATATATATGTATATATATATATATATATATA
Organism: Urechis unicinctus; assembly: GCA_034190875.2. Classification (NCBI taxonomy): domain Eukaryota; kingdom Metazoa; phylum Annelida; class Polychaeta; order Xenopneusta; family Urechidae; genus Urechis; species Urechis unicinctus. Next base: position 64,665,302 of record CM067344.1, on the reverse strand, counting down.
TATATATATATATATATATATATATATATATATATATATGTATATATATATATATATATATATATATCTATATATATATATATATATATATATATATATATATATATATATATATATATATATATATAATATATATATATATATCCTATATATATATATATATATATATAACATCTTTATGCTGCGAAACTGAATCTGCAGATAACCTAGTATCGTATCCTTGCAAACATAATATTTATGTACTGCATACGTCATAACGTCTTTGTCAAGAGTGACGTAATACTTCACTGTGCGCAGAATAAGTTTGGCCTCAATTGGTCTCAGTCGTGAAATGTAATGCTCTTGTAACAAATTGATACCGCAAAAATTTTTGCAGGACAGAATTCTTATCAAATTAGTCATATAGGTGTTGGTGACATCATTTATTCCACTTATTGCACGTTCGTACAGAGACGAGAATTTCCAGGTTTTAATTACTCGAGCTGGCCACCTCAAATGTATGGTCGAGGCAGTTTATTAAATGCATTGTGATATATAGGTATGAACCAATTGCCTCTTCTGCGCATTCAGCTGAATAAAGTAATTGTTATGGCATGACATAAATCGGCATTTTAGTAGGTCGCTTACAATATAATTCATTAATGAATATTAGACAACACCGAGCAAACCCTTAGTCATGGCCATATTATGGAAAGCGTTGGGAATGTTGGATAGTGCAGATGTGCTTAGATGACTGACTACAATGACGCAAAATGTTCGATGACTATTGATTTGGCCATCAAAAGGCACTTGAAACAGTAGTTTCGTCTGTGTTATCAGTTTGTGTCGAGGATTTTGCCGAGTTCCAATCATTCTGCCCTTAAAAGGCACCAAAAACAATCTCTCCTCAAAGATTTAGGCATGGAATTCGAACTTGCAAAATTTTGGTGCGCACTGTCAACGTCACGGTCAACGTGTTGTAACACCACACAAGGCTGTGCTGCTCTCTGATGATGCGATGCTTTCTGGGTGTAGCGGAAAAAATGAAATAGGATACAGTGGGCTTATTTTGCCCCGTGCTAACGAGGGACGCTAAGTATAGGGAGATGTTCACTGCTCCATACCAAATCGCACAATGATCCCAAGGACCGACCCAGGTGGGTACTTGTAATTATTCGACCACTAGGAGCAAACAAATCAGGCGTGCAACTCGATCACGATTGGACAAATGGTAGATTTTGTTATAAACGGGAAAACTTTATAAGTTTCCTGTTATTTTCTTACACATCAAATAAAACAAGTGCCCTCGGCACTCTCAGGTACACTTACGAATGCTTACAGATGCGCACTGTAGCCGGCTTCTCGGGCAGGCAACAGCGCTCGTCCATGCTATTCAAACCTTGACCACGTACGGTGTCAAATTTCTCAGCAAGGCTTTATGGGTTTGTGTACATGTGGAAAGACTACATTTAACACGGATTTGTTCAACTTAATGGCTTAACTTTATTCTGACTCTCTGATAAATGAACACATAAATATGTATTCTTTCTGGAAGAGAAGGATAATTTATATTGACGCCCAGTAGCATAATATGAAAGGTATCGAGTCAAGATGATATATTTCAGGCAAATAAACTATTTACCTGATGAATGAATCACAATCGTACGATTACTTATTATCAGGTGATAAGCAGTATAACATCAGCTACATATGTTATAGATTATCCTGATTAGGATACTATATTAGGCATTTGTAATCACGAACACAGATAATAATGCTTGGTTGATTTTTCTGTGCAGAAGGAGACAGGCAATACTTCCCAGGATAGCCACTGGTGCAGCATGATCTCTGTCACAAGCCACGAATTAACGAGGAAAGACAGCAAATTCGGTTGACTTTAACATCTATCTAGCCAAAGAAAATTCCACCTCAAATTGTTCTATATAGCAGAATCTTATTGTGCTAGTTTTGCCCCAATCGGTAGTATACACATGTTGATGGTGAAGTTATTTCCTGGTATTAATTGACGTCATGACTCGTTCTGCAATTCATGCAATCACCTAGCTCGAAATATTATCATATATCACTGATAAGTTCGCAACAAATGTTACTTTTCATTCAATAAGTTTAATCTATACCATGGTCCATTTAAAAACATGTGTAATTTGCACCTTAGTTGCAACATGAATACATCATAGCTATAAAAAACAAACAGTATACCATGTCATTAGTGAACAGCGAATGCAGATCCCAAAGCCACTGTAGAACAGGAAACAAATACGCCTGTTAATGTACTGTCAGTCAGTGAGAGGACAGTGTTGGGTTCAACTTTACCGTTAATTGACAACATTTTCCGCTAATCCTGCTCCATCAAAAATGAAAATGCCAATAAGACATTGATTAAAAGGATGTTTAGCAATGCACACCACTCTATAATTTATATTCACTGCTTCGTAGTATGACCAACATGTCATTAGAGCAACAACTTGTAGCACCACATTTGCAAACCTTTTGTGAACTGTGTGTCGAAGAACTACTTTTTGAATTATTTACGTAGTATTCGCAACTATTAAGCTTATTCGTGACCCTTGCATAACACTACAATATGCATCATGATTTTCAGTGAATAATTACTCCCAAAATGTATAAGAACAAACACGTAGATCGCCGCATTAAGCAAAAGTGCAAACTGCATGTCCGCTATTTTACCATTTGTAATATCGTATAAAAGCCGGGTATAGTTCCAAAAGTTTCGCGCAGACACTTACAATGACAACTCTTTACAAGTAGACTGTAAACCAATCAATAGAGCCACGGAAATGCACAAACAAATGAGCTTGTTTGTTCAAGCCTAGAGTGTTTATCGCACGAAACAATCACGGGCATTTTTTCGCCAGATTATGGAAATATAAGCCATTCGTACGGAATCTGGAAATGAATCAGCCGAGTACATGCGCACTTTCATATCTAAACGTGGTAGCAAAGAAAATTGGCGCGTCGAATTGTTCCTCATAGATTGTAGCCTGAAATAGGATAGGTTTGCCTTGCGCGGATAAGCCTGCCCAGAGCAATGGGCGCTGGCAGACAAAAATTTGGGTAAAATATTGCTGATCGTATATGCGCCAGTTCATCGTAAATGAGTTGGCATGTAATGAGAGAAATCAATCTATTAAGTTTACAAATGGTAGCAGCAAACATAAAGCAATGATCAGCTTAGTTCAGGTTATGTAGAAAAAAGTATCGTAAACGTTATATAAATCACATAACAGCACGAAGCAAATAGCATACAAACAGGGTTTAGCTATACATAATTATTCAATATCAGACAGCAGACGTGATATAGCGTCAAGTGTTTATCCAATAAGGAGGCAGAACGGATTCATGCAAAATGATGGACTGGTGTGCCTCAATGGTTTGTAGACGATCCAGCCACACCAAATATGCACAGGTGAATAAATCGAGCACATCAATGGAAATTGGCCCATGCCTGGTAATTTCTTGCATGATCTAAGTATCTGGCCTGTCGGATAGGTAACAGAATCGCTGAAAACGCCAGGATCTGGAATGGACCATGACTGCCTCAAAGAAGGAAGAGTAAGTATTATTAATCAGTTAATAAATAAAAATTTTGCGAATCTTATCAGATACGGCGGCTAATGGGTTGGTTTCCATTTTCATTGAGGCGTAACGAATTGATTCCAGAGAAGTTCCTATAACCGTGTATAGGACCATATATTAACCGTTTTGCCCCAATCAAAATACTGGGGGACGTCGTACTCACAAAATCTGTAACATCATCGTGTGACGATCTATGTGGCTACAAAATGCGTCGATAGGAGAGCAGGCTTTGTAACGAAAATATTATGGCTGACTATGTACATAAAATCCGCTTTATATTATAGTACCTGTTTCAGGAAATCTTGGTAACAGCGTTATCCAGAGTATTTGTAATCATATTGATTGAATACAATGGCCGATATTAGCCAGAATCAACGATCTGCTATATTGGTAAAATCAAGATCCAATTCACAACGGCACGCAATATTGTGCCTTGACTTGTCAGCTAAAAATGTCCGAGTTTCGCATGCCGCTCATTTACGGCAGAATTGTTGGTTATTGAATTTCGGCTTCTGTCCGATGCTGGACTTGTAGATTCATCGCAATCGATTAACATATACCATAGTGCAATGGCTAGTAGTCAATTTATAATGCGTCGAATAAACCATATAAAATACAGACATAACGACAGTTACTGACATAATCTAATGTGCCGATTACATCTTGCGATTAGCCGTTTTATTGACGCGCATATATTATAAAATAATCAAGTAATACTGGTGTGAAGAGATTGTCAGTCATAGAAGGCCAAGGAACCATATAGCACAATATCATTCAATGAGGCTGTTCGGAAGCCTGCTTGGAATATGCTACATCTTCTCCCCGCAGCAAAGTCGGGCTGAGAGTGCGGTTCCTTTTTGCGGAGAAATTTATATGCATTTTCTCCATAATGCCAGTGTGAAAGTACGTTAAGGTAAACGTGCTCAGGTAGTCAATCTTCTGCATTTTCAAAAAATCCTAGCTGATCAACCGGCGATTTGGGTGAGTAGCTATATATAGTCAAGAATCGTGGCCAATAAAAATATATTTTGAGCCATTTTTCACCAGTTTCTTACAGAATCACAGCATCCCCGCCATGATGGCATCGTAATGGTCGTTAAGGCCCTTCCCTAGCCCACACCACAACCCAACCCAACTTACCGCCATCAACCCATCCTTATCTCCGTCTTCCCTTTCCGATATCCTCGCCGAAAGTTACTGACCTTCCACTGCACTTTTAGCAGCCTGGTGCCTTATACTTGGTAAATAATTGTTTTTCCCTGAAGGCAGTTTTGGCAGTGATTGCACAGTGGCAGATTTCTAGTGAGCCGTTGAAGCCATGGACAATTCTGCATTTGCGTCATCTAGCTATGCTCAATACTCTTATCTATTCAGACACAATCAGTCTGCCAAAAGAATTGGAATATAGGTATAACTATGGCAGTTGATAATGTCATAGCTCATGCATATTGATCAGTATTCCATCAACGAACAATAAGATTTGATAAATACCTAGCATAAGCAATGCCCGCGTCTGAACAAATGAATGCTGATATAATACTTTGCTGATAGCCGTTTCTCTACGGTAAGAATTATTTTCCTGCCGGCGCTCTACGGATGAAAGGCTCATTTATTCAATCGAAACTTAAAGAGGTTATCCAGCCCCCTATTTTGAGCGAGGTTGCCTAGAAAGCTGCTTAGCAACTGCTTTCTGAGAACCATGAGTTTCAGGTGCCAGCCACATCACATTATCCATCTTAAATCAAAACAGCGAATGTCGAACCTTTTGTGTTGTAAACCATCTCCTGATTATATACGAAAAAATAATTTGATAACAGCGACACATACCTTAACGCGCGTGCAATTTACGAAATAGATGCCACTTTGCATTCCTTTTTTAGGTTGAGTTGATATGGCACTCCCGTGGAATTCATCTGCATGTGCCGCTTCAACAAGTGGCTGAATGTGCATTAGAATATCAAAGGGTGAAAACGCATGACATCTTCCAGATCCAATGTCATAAACGAACAACAGTTCAGTATGTACAAGAGCACCCTGGCAATTTATCGTATTGCATCATATTGTAATGCACCCTTTATGATCGGAAACGGCTCAAATCAGATAACATTAACAAAATAACTGTGGTGAAATATCGGACATCGTGCATGGTATATTTTCGTTACAAGCACTCCTTTTGGTCACCTAACCTCTATAAGTGATTGGTTCGCATTTAATTAAGTCATCCTGGTGTTAATCGGATATTAACAGAGCGACGTGTGCACCCAGACACCCATACCAAATGAAAACGTCAGCTCGGGCAGCCTGGTAATCCGTTTACAACAGGGAATGGAAATTGATGACGGTATATGTTGCCACACGCGTGTGTTCAGTGGACACTGGGGTATTTAGGATTGAGTCATATAACCACTATAGTGTTTGATGGATCTACTTTTGCTCTGGTGAGAGACGTGTTAAATGTATGGAAGCGGATGAGCAGTGTTCAGAAAGATATCGGATTCCAACTTATGTAGCAGGTGCGTAATGGTCAATGTGCGTCAGATTGCGTTCAGATATAGAACACAGAACACTTAGCTAGTTATTATTGCCGTTTCTTACGTTGATTAACGATGAGTTTTCATCCCATCAGATTTTCATTGTGAAGAGAGCGTCATTGAACATAAACGCCAAGTGAGTATCATGAGCGGAAAGTTGCATCTGTTGTGTGTCGTTAAACATTATATCGGGATTGGTGCTGCGTTGAGATCAGCATCTGTGGCCTGGTATATTTAATATCGTAATAATGATTGCAAGGTGGCTACTAAAGGATGCGCAAGAGGACTAACATTAGGACCTGAACATCGCGTTGGCTCAAGAGAATAGTTTTTGCCTGTTGAATTGCTAATTAAACCCTTAAATAAACAAAGATTGAAAGCAGCCACTGTGCGGCTATTGATGGCGGTCCATTATGTGGATTATTAAGCAAGGTGGATGCACCAGGGTGAGTGCGATGAAAAGGAATTGTGTCATTGGGAATGAGTGATATGTAGATTGTAATCACAATACATAGCTTATCAGTCGTAACATTGCTTGATTCCTTTAATGTATGACCTGGCAGATAGTATGGGATATTTACTTTGCTACACAGAAGGACGCACGGTTGCTTGCTAATATGCTATTATTGGCACTATATTCCCCGTGGTTTGCGTAGTGCTTCAGTGCCTACTACCATACTATTACTAATAATTCATGGGGTTTTATTCGCTATTAGAGGTGAACACCAGTTAGAATGAATTGATGAAAATTGCAAAGCACCGTCTTTATTTGTGTAATGTTAAGACAAAAATATGCTGTAGTATTGCAGCTTATAGATGACAAGAATTTGTGCTAGACAATTAATATTTGAGCTAATGCACCACATGATAGGCCCGCGGGATATATCTTATTTGCAATGCAATAAACTTCATTCCAGAAATACCATGGGAGCTGAACTGAGATCACCCCACAAAACTGCTATGCGCTAATGTCACAGCGCAAAAGCGATGTATAGAGAGAGTGAGGAGAGAGAGAGATAGAGAGAGAGAGAGAGTGAGAGAGAGAGAGAGAGAGAGAGAGAGAGAGAGAGAGAGAGAGAGAGAGAGAGAGAGAGAGAGAGAGAGAGAGAGAGAGAGAGAGAGAGAGAGAGAGAGAGAGAGAGAGAGAGAGAGCGATAGGGAGAGGCATATATTCTAGATCGGGTAACTAACGAAAAGCCGGTGTCGGCAAATGTTTCCTTGTGAGCTTTGGTTTAAGCTACCACGTTATAAGCTCTCGAGTCCATTTGTTTGCATTATTGTGAAGCGTTTAGTAATTATCAGAGGAACATTGGGTTATGGAAATCTTACTCCTCAGTAATTTGATTGACAGCTAGAGCTAGATGAACACTTTCTGCATTCATTCTCTATTTGCCCTTGGGGAAGACCCGTACAACCAATTAGTCACCGACCTCACTCTAAGCTCATGCGCGAATGTGTGACTAATGCATATATAACCTCAAATGATGCGTTATTTGTAATGTGCAAACCAACATTCGCTCCCACGAAAATCGCAATTTATTCTGAAGTGAAGTATGAATAATCGATCATATGATTTTTGAATCTTCATGGCTGAATCAGGCCGAATTGTTTTATTCAAACACCAACATAGGGTATCGAGACGGGCTGATTGTCTTTAGACCTGTGTAACACCTTCGAATGCCTCAATAAGTATGCGAGGCAGTCAATGTTTGTGGTAATAAGTACCAATTACCAGCTAAATGATACCCTTCGAACTGATCGAGATGCTTGCAACTCAATCATGTTTTAATTATGGATTGTTACAGCTTCCCGTTTGTAGCCCATAATCCAGTTCAATATCACATCTAATATAAAAGGTCACAAATACCATAGGATTAACAAACATGATTTAACTTGCCTATGTCTCTGATGACGAGATACCAGAGAACGACAAATTGGTTGAATGATTTGCCATCACACGAACGCATTTGTTTGCTGGCAAACACCTATGCCACTAATGATTAGTGACAGCCAAATATTTACTCGGCATAATAAAATAAAAGCGAATAATCTGGGTGTGCGGGTGTGGGGGAGGGGGGGTGGGGAGGGGGTGTCATTGGCGGACAGTTCTTACAGCTGTAACGCATACAACATGAGAATATACCGACTTCGAAGCAGCTGGCATTGTTTGTGAATGAAGCATAATGGTTTTACAATAGCACGCTTGAATCGCGGGGCTTAATTTAAAGTGAAGTGCAATGTTGTATAACTAATCTTGTCCCAATTAACGCAATATTGCATCTGTCTGTATAGGTAGAACGTTTCCAACCTCGTTGTTATCAGGTGAAGTATATACTATTACATTCCACAGGAATACTTACGGCGCCCTTTGTAACTGCTAGGCCATATTAAGGGAAATTTTGTGAAACGAAGCGCATTTCTGCTAGTGGTTAGTTTTCCCATAGTTCGCTGCTCGTACCGCTGTTGCGGTCGAGTGTTGTGAAAAATGAAAAGGAGCAATCAACTTTGACCGGATATGTTATTGTTTTCTATATGCCAGTCATGATCGTTCTTACTGATGGATCCCAAATGGGAACCTGCCAACAACAGATGGCGATATACGGAGCGGCTGACTGGAATAAGAACGAGAAGCAAATTCTGATCGCATCGTCAATATGGAATGATTATAGAATGATTAAAAGTTGCACACCGCTCCATAGCATTAGCTCAATCACGACTATTGCACACCGACCGTAACTCTTGCTTACACCACCACCACCCGATGCCCAGTAATAATATACATTATACTTTGCAATAATTCATCCCTATTCAACCTACGGCATATAAGCATGGGACAATGCCAGGCCAAGCATTTGACAACGCACAGCTATTTTACAAAAAAGTGGGTTGTGATACATATGTAAAGCTTTATATAATAATCATCCCGACAGACCCATTAAAAATAATCATATTTAAAATAATAATGACTTTTCTGAATAATGCGTGGTGAATTTCATTTAAAGATATCAGTCTGATATGGTGCCGAAGTCATTCATTATTATGTTCACGCAACAATGGGATATTAATCCAGTCAATGCAACAAAAAGTGTCTAAAACATGCATCAACCGCTTGCGTCTTCTGTATTTGTCAAATCAGTTACGTACTTTGAATTATTGAAGCATGAGTTTGCTCTATTCAATTTGTATTCATAATTTTGCAGGGCGGTGGGAAGTCATTACAGACAAAACCGTCTCTTTTCTATCGAACTTTTTCTCTCATGCTTTTTCAATTTTTGTTTATTGAGGGAAATAATAAATTCTACTTCTTCTATGTCTTCTTTTTCATCTTCTTCTTTTTCATCTTCTTTTTTTTAGCTTCTACTTTTTCTTCTTTTTTTTTTGTTGTTGTTGTTGTTGTTGTTGTTGTTGTTTTGTTCTTCTTCTTCTTCTTCTTCTTCTTCTTCTTCTTCTTCTTCTTCTTCTTCTTTCTTCTTCTTCTTCTTCTTCTTCTTCTTCTTCTTCTTCATATTCATTTCCCTCTTTGTCCACACGCTTCCGAACAGAGCAGCAGCAGAAACCCTATCTAACTTAATATAGTCTTTCTTACCTGCCATCTTTGCATAACACTGCCACAAAGCAGTCAGATTAGCATAGTTTCTCGTGACACTACAGCCAATGTGCTGATGAGGCGATTGAATACTTCGCAATGAGGCACCTAACAATGTATGGTGTGTACACTAGTTGCTCTAAGGAAGCATTAGGCATGCTACAAAGCTCGTAGCTGGTATGTCTAAGTTTGGTTAAGAAAAAGATTGCGCTTGTTATGACTGACATCTCTTAAACACGACGTCTTATTGGGGACCTTAAACAGGTATACAAAATGTTCAATTGGTTAAATAATACGTGTTGATTTGGGTTTTTTTCAGCGCCGCAGAGCTGGAAACTACGACATTTGTACATTTTGACAAAACCTATATTTATGACATAATTAAGAACAGCTTTTAAAATCGCGTTGGAATAGTTTTCCAGCAAACCTATTTTTAGCCAGGGCATAGAAATATCGTAAAAACCCTACTCGATGTGTGTTTTAATGACAACTGTTTTAGGTTATGATTAACCTAACTAGAAGGCAATTGTTGGTGACCAAAGATATAGTACCTATAGACATTACGGTTTTTGTACCCTTACCACTCATCATAATAACGAATTGGGTAAATCGCATCATCTCCTGTATAACTTATATGTTCTTAGAACCACAGTATATTCCTTTACATGGTCCCCATCCACTAACCTATTTCTATATTGATCACCTTCTTTGGGATGTTATTCAGGCTATTGTGATAATGAATTCGCGGATATGATTCTCGAGAAACTAAAGCATGGTGGACAAGTGCCAACTATTCCATTGACACGTTGGCCCCGGAGGTCATTACATATCATGGCTAGCTACTGTGCTATTGGGCTATCAATAATTCATGACAAATCAAACGATCTGCCCTGATGCTTGATTACCTGTGAAAAGCACTCATACTGCTCCCCGATTTAAAACCATGCATATCCGGCCACCTTGTTCACTAAAGCTTGAGAAGCTGTTGAAATTTGCGAGGTAGTCGTATCTTGAAATGAAATTAATGAGTATCCATTTAATCTTTTAGATTGTCAGCATATCCTTCACTGAAGTAGACATTGGACCAGAAACTACTCATTGAGCTGCGTTGATATCCTCATAAACCAATATTCTTATGGATGCTTTGGCAGACTGTGTCTTTAAGATTTTGACTGAAGTTGCTGCATTATTGGCTTGTAATTGCAACTCGGATAATAAGATGGTTGTGCAAGATGGGGTACGATACCAAGCTCGCTTGACTTAAGCACATTGATGCCTCGGAGATTCGATTGCATTGTCACAAAACGTGATTGGATATCTTGCTTACATGACGTTAATGCGACGTAGCCATAAATACGATGGAGTTAATTTGCAAGATTTTCTCGTGTGTTTCTCATTTTCACGTTCATCAAAGAGCGTTGATTATAATCTCAAAGCAGCATTGATAATACTTCCCAAAGCGAAATATTGAGGGTAACCAGTCAACCTATAAGCAGTCGTCTCATTACGGAGTACAATGAAACAACGCTGTATACACGTTTACGAGCCGTACTTAAATGTTTCCACATGCAATGGTTATTGTACGTACTAACAAGTTATTTGATGAATTGCTGATGAAATGGAATCTTGCCAACTGCATGTCCCATACGTTTTTGAAACTTATATCCATCTATCGCTAAATATAGTCAACCGTCACCCAAACGTAATAGTGTAACGCAAAGTGATTGCTTAACTGTGCGTCTAGAATATAACAGGGAGCAGTATGCATTGTGATATGCCCCAACAAGAGCATTCGCCTCGAGGACCCTCATAACATATCAGTGGTCGCAGTTCTTCAACGCGCTCGCACTGATCTTGTTAACGAGTAGGGTATGAAACGAAAAAAATGTTTAAGACAAAAGCTCCTATGTAGCCCATTGCAAGCAGCAGATCATTATATGCGCTTTCATGAAATCTCTGCAGTATACGCAGCAGCAATGCGCATCCCTTCAATTATACATAAGCACTCAACCATTGCCAAGGCCCTTAGTTATTTTTGCTGAGATCATCACGAGTGGCTATATATCTACCACAGCAGCACAAGGGTAGCTGTCGGGGTTTTTGGGGGGTGGGGGCTCGAAGGGGGGCTCGAGTAGGTCGAAGAAGCCTGTTTTCCTGAAAAAACCTGTTATTCGGGCGCCAACCTTCTTTGAGAGCGTACGTTTGGTCATACATTTGTGGCCTACATGGGGCGAGCCTTGTCCCCAGCCTCGTACAAAGGTCGTTTTGGAACCGCAGCAAGCCTTCTATACCACGGGAACCTCCACATGCAGCCAGCCAACGCAGCAGGCCGCAACGGGTCAAAGTCCGCTCCTCTGTGACCATTTTTGACAAGCATTTTGACTAATGGAAAACATATGGTATGCGCAATGACTCATGCAGCGAGAGCAAAGACCGTACGCAAAGATTTGGAAGCAAAGACTGGGAAGCGTCCACCGTATGCCTCTTCTAAGACAACCTTGGAAGAGCAGAAGGCGCAGTTGAAGGCCCTAGGCGATTCTGACCCCGCGCAAGTTCGAGCGACACAAATGACTCATGCAGAAACAGCAAAGGCCGTACGCAAAGAATTGGAGGCAAAGACTGGGAAGTGTCCACCGTGTGCCTTTTTTAAGACAGCCTTGGAAGAGCAGCAGGCGCAGTTTCAGGCCCTAGAGCTGCAAGAGGTGGTCCCGAAAGTGTGTAATGAGATACCGCCTCCACAAGACGCTCCATGGGACACACGCATACGAAACTGCCAAAGATGAGTTTGACCTAGATGACGTATCGATGCTTTGGACAACCTGGAGCACCAACGCGGGCTCCGACGCCGGGCTCACCACAGAACGCGCAAAAGGAATCCTCGAGAAGTTTTCCCCAGGCAAACATATACTACGAATCAGGTTTCTGCAGAAAGACCGAGGGGGCAAGTGGCAGCTCAGAGATAAATATCTGCCCGTGCGGGATAAGAATAAGAGGAATCGTTCTGCTGACAAAAAAAACACGCCCAGGGGTCTTGGTAGGAATCATCCAGAAATACTATAGGCAGGCATATCCGGTGACGGCAGTCATCTACGGTACATATGCGGTCCGTGAGGCAGATGTCCAAAAGCTCTCCCCGATGAAAGAGAGCACAATAGTCAACTGCGTGGCCAAGCGAGTCCTGGAGCATTACCTGCGACAGCAGATTGGCAACGGATTGACTGAGAAAAGAAAAGAAAAGATTCTAGAATGGGAAGAAGGGGTGCACGACGCCGGAGCACAGTTAGGTGATCTACCTGTGTTAGAAAGCATACTTTCTCGCAGCATTGTCGTTCGTGACATTGCCGGCGGCAAAATATACCAGGGCACAAGATATAAGCACTGGACTCCCATTGGGATCGTTCTTCACAATGGCCATGCCTGGTCGGCCAATCTCTCGTTTCCACGCACCCGCACCGTAGACTTCTATGAAGGCAACATCTGGCAATCAATTCAGGAAACCACCAGGGATCGACCTTGCACAGTGTGGCTTCTGGGGCCCGGTGACGCCACCCTGACCATTGACCAGTACGTACTCGAGGACGGCACTCTCTATCGACCTCGGGCTCTACAAAAGCATATACAGACTGCGTGCACATCTTTTGGGGCCTCTAACTTCTCCGGTCGGGCTGTAGGTGCTAACCACGTAGCCAGCATACGTGCACGTGAGAAAAACCAATGGCGACCTACTCCTTTTGGATGTCTCCCCGATCTTAGGGCTGCCTGTGTAGAGTATAGTAACGGCGGGGTGTGGAACAGCATGGATTACAAAACAGAGGATGTGACCGAGATCGACATGAAACACTGCTATCCAGCGTCCATCCAAGGACTGGGTGATTGCGCTCCCTGGTTTGCCCGCTTCGGTCACCCACGCCACTGGTTCCGACGAGTGGCCATCAACGGACCACTGCCTGGGCACGACGCCACAGGATTTGCAGAAGTGGTTGCATGGGAGTTTGCAGCAGGAGTACATCCAGTGGTCGTGCACTGGGTAGGTGGTCATTTCAGAGCAAAGAAATGGGTACAACTGGCGCTACTTGCCTTCTTAATGGAACGCCGGGTCCTCATTGTGAGAGGCCAACATATTCTTTGAAAAGCAAACAGACGTGTGGATGCCTTTCGACAGAAATTTGGGCCGTTACCTGATCGGGAAGCTCACACAGGAACAAAGCGTAGAGTGCAGAAACCTTACCCGACGCCTGGTCACTTGCGAGGCTGAGAGACTTCCTTGTGCGTGATATGTCCCACCAACGGAACTCTTGTTGGTCCGATCGCTGTCCAATTGGCTGGGTGCTGACACATACTACGACAGCAACCAGTACTCATCTCCGAGCCAGCATGCTAGGCTATGTGTACATCAACCTGATATCCATGCTACAACGCTTCCAGCCGGACGAAGCGGTGCGAGTGGCCACCGACTCCATCTACATCTACAAAGAAAGCCTGGCAAAGATCAGCCGCGGGGTGCCCAGCTATGCCAGCAGCGCGACCGGGGCTCTACCTGGTCAGTGGCGAGACAAAAGCGATAGACCCAAAGCAGCAGCCACATATGCTTTCTATTCTCCTAGTATAGAAATGCGGGCGAACGTGAAGCTTCCACCGCCAGTGCTGTCTCCATCCATCTACGATCACCTGTCCACAAAGGAGCTCTCCTACCTGGCGGGTGGTGGTGGCAGTAGAAAGACCACAAGGGCAATAGATCTATTCAAAGACGTCCAGCCACTGGTGCTCACGCCTACTCATCGCCTAGCCAAGAGCATGAGAGAGTGGGGGGCAGATGCACAAACCTATCATAGCTTCTTCCGGCGGTGTGGCGATAAAGACTGGTCACAAGAAGTGATGGGGAAGAAGTGGATTCCCTGAGTCTTGATCTGGGACGAGATCTGCACTGTGCCTAGAGCCCAGCTTGAAATTTCCTTGGGTGGCTGCGAGAGAAAGGCGCGCAGGTCGTATGCTGTGGGGACCCAGGACAGCCTCCTCCCATCTCTGGCGAGCGCCTACACCAATGGGTGAGAGACCATGCCGACTACTACGAACATGTGGAGACAGACTATAGGGCCAAGGACCCGGCACTACAAAAACTAAAGCAATCCATACGGTTAAAATCCAACGCCACACTGTGTAGGTTGACACGGAAAGCAACGAACCTGTGGAAATGAGACGACTTTGTCCAGCAGTGGCATCCAGGGGATATGGTCCTAGCCTCGCGTATAAAGAAACGCGACCAGATCACAGAAATCCTCTTGGAACGGCACAGAGTTCTATTCCCCAACATACCAGTGCCGCTGATATATCACCCAAAGAGCATTCATCATCAGAACAGGCTTGTTGCCATACCCGGCGGTGGTAGTTCCAACCTTGTTGTCAACGATGTGGTGGTGCATGTGCCGCTCTCTGTGGTAGGAACGCCGGCCTGCCCCGAACCTGGCGTCCCGTCAAAATGGCGATATGGATACGCCAACACAATTCATAGCACCCAGGGCCTTACCCTCCAATCACCGCAAAATGTGTGACTCGTTGACGACTACCTCGCCTAGGCAAACTTGGCGTATTTGGCCATATCTAGGGTCGAGTACATGGAGTAGCTGGTAAGGGTGTGTGTGCCTCCACCAGGCAGGGGTGTGGTTGCAGCGAAGCTAACAAAATATAAAAGGCAAGTTGCAAAGTGGGGGCGCCAGACGGACGTGGATGTGGACCATGTGCTGGTCATGTGCGAGGCGCAAGAACGGCGATGTGCCAACTGTAACATTCCTGTGTTGAGGGAGGGCTATTCGCAGTGAGAAGAATAGCAGTGGACGCTGGACAGAAAACATAACTCAGAGGGTCACTGCGTTGGTAACCTTCTTATCACGTGTCTAGGATGTAATAGGTCGCGTGGGTGGAGCCGCGTTGGGGGCGGGTTCGGAGATTAGTTGCTGGCGTACACTAGCAATCGCTGGGCCATGCTCTAGTAATGGAAGCCTAGTATAGCACTAGACTGGGTGGGTTTGTGGGGGGGATACTGGGTCCTTGTGGGTGGGCTGGGTCGAGAAGACTGGGTGGGTGTGGGTGGGCTGGGTCGGTAAGACTGGGTGGGTTGGTGTAAGTGGGTGGGAATACCTTTTGAAGCTTTAGTCTTGGGTACAAATACTATGCCATCCACAGAACACCTCTCCAAAGAAGCACTGCAAAGCCTACGTGCAGACAAGGGAAGAATATCCTTTGCTGCCGCGAAAAAGAAGTATGGCATCGGATCCACTAGGCTATCAAAAATATTGGCAACAGAGGGACCACCTAGCTCTATGGAGGACTCTGAGAGTAGCAATCCAAATTGCCTCCCAACCAAGGTTACTAGAAGCAAACCCAATGGGGTACTGACCCTCCCACCAAACTCTACGACAAGTATTTCGAAAGTGGCCCAACCCCGCCACAATATGAACCACCCTCTCTATACGATTTTCTTCTATACATATAGAGAAAAAAGTGAACGATATAGAAAAAAAGGTAAGACGATATTGCAGAATCCTTAGAGGAAGAAATAGACGATAATTTGTCGGTTCTGGAAGACGATACCCAGTGGGCACAATACGTAAAATCCACGTGGAAAATACGTGGAAAAACTGGTGTAATACACGTAGTAACTTCGCGTAAAAGGCAATTTGAAACCACGTGGATATAGACACGTGGAAAAGACGTGCGCCCTTCCACCTAAATTCAGCGATACAAAATTTATGTATTCAGGTGGTTTTTACTTCCTCTTTGGTCACCTTAGTAATGCTACAATACAATCATTTTGTTTTTTAATAGTTTCGACAAGATCATTGAACCAAGTACATTTATTTCTCAGAAATATCCAACTATTAGTGCTACATGATCACAAATAACGATATTAAACATCTTTTTTAAACATTACGAGTAAATGTCAACATAAAAAGGCAAAGAATTAGTGGGAAAAGGCAGGTTTGTTCATAAACACATTAAACCAGTCACTACATGCATGAGCATCATGAATCTACACAGATATGACATGATTTACTTTCACCCTAATAAAATGCAAATAATAAAATGTACTTAAAAGGCCACTGAAATGCACAACAGAATTTTTATCTAATTTTGACGATAATTTTTAAGTGACACTAGTATGACCAAAATATTTCGGTGTGACGTCGCCTAATTGACATAAAGCAGTCAAATACGTCTAGGTAAATGGCTTTCATCAGTAAACCACTAAACGAAAGTGAGTGAATGAGTTCGATGACTTCATACAGGAAAGTCTGCGAGTTCGATCGGTAATATCTCGGCAACCAGTTATGACATCTCAGTTATACTAGTGTCAAAATGTCACAAAATCATCTTCAAAATTAGATGAAAACACAAATTTGAATTTTGCATGTTAGTGGCCCTTTAACCCTTAGCCTGCTGTATAAGTTTTGTACCTCTTTTACCCTGGTGCTGCATTGGGTCATGGGAATCCCTCTCTCAGCCAATGACAGTGACAGATCTACGAACACGCTGTCAACGTCATTACAACCCTCGGTTATACACAGCATGTTTCAAAAACGACATAAGTCGCGTGCCGCAGCGGGATGTCAACAATCCGAAACGACATATGTCGCATACAGCAGGCTAAGTGTTAAAGAGACTGTTCAGCCCCATATAAGGAAAGTGGTTGCCTAGCAAGCTGCTTGGTAACAGCACCTTGGAAACCAAAAATGTTACATTTTCAGACTTTCAGTCGCTACGCGGCGCTGTGGTCTCAGAAAAAAGATCCTTGCTTCGACAGTCGCCATTTATGTTGTCGGACATTATCCTTTCTGCTTGTCGGTCTAATGTGTGCACAATTATGCCCACAACTTGAATGAGTGAAGATTTTATGAAATCTACATTATGTAACTAAAGCGGAAGAATACACATCGTTAGCGAGGTAAATTCAGAGCGCGTTATGATTTACAGCTAACATTCGTGTAGTTCATGGTTTTAGGGAGGCACCGTTATCGATGGAACGACATAACTAAATAAAACAGATCTCCACAGTATATCATGAACATTTCCTGTCAAATAATAATGTTAAAAACTTATCAACATAACTTCCATCATGTAAACTCGGCGGCACAAATTAGAAGATGTCATTACTTACGTCTGCGTTAATCGTAGTAATGTAATAACGAAATGATCCCTGATTGCCTTATATGTAGCTGAACAGTCTCTTTAAGTAAATGATCTAGTCAAATCTATTAAGAATCTATATGTGTGAGTATATCAAGAAAAATTACCAATAGGCAATATTTAAACTTTTTCTCTTGGGTGCATTCCTTAGTCGGTTGGCTAGTAAGATATTAACAGCAGCCTCGGTGAAACCATGACTCTTCACTACACTATCTGCACAGTACAAAGAGGACAATTTAAGATATCTAATTTCATACATCGTACAACTGACTTTCATTCCTTATTGTGTATCATTAAATCCATATACTATCATGGACTTCCAAGTAATTAGCCAATGGTGAACCTATCAACAATTAGTTTGCAGAGTGCCATTTTCTCAAAGCTGGCTTTGTCACCTCTTGACCCTTACATGTTAAGCTTGCACTGAAGGGAATTAGTGATAAATCTGCAAACAACATGTCTGAATGAATACAATTGGTGCATGGAAATGTCTTAAACATTGCCAATGCGGACAAAATGCATATGTGAAAGTTGTTGGGATCATTTATGTACACATCATATACATCTACAGAGTGAGAGAGAATCTCACCTTGCATGTCAAATTGTTCACCATATCCCGGACACTGCTAACACCAATTTTCATACACTTCTGAAACTGGCACAAAAATGTGACATTTACCCAATGTGTTTGAATTAACAGGCTAATTTAAAATGTTGGTTCAGAGTATTCTTTTGCATTTATATATATAAGATTATATATGATTATTTATGCAAAAATAAACAAGTCAGAATCATTCAGTAATAGCAAAGTAAATGACCACAAAACCACAAGGAATGATTCAAAAGCATGTTAGTTGAATTGGGTGTAACAGTCATTCCAGACAATTCAGTTTATGATAATATGGAGGCATTTTGTGGAAAATATTTCATTGCTGTTTAATAGATCTGACACCGACTATTCCTTAACAAAACTGCAATTTTACATACCCACAAATTCTTTCTCTGGTTGTCCATCAACTGCTCATTGAAATGTTGAAGTTCCTCAGTGCTATTCATCTGCACAGCTTCAGGAAGCTGTTTGCCACTATCGACCAGCTCTCTCCTCTCCTGCCAATTCAGTATATCCCTGATTTTAGGAGATATAGGCAGCGCTTCTGTGCACACACAAATTATGCAGTGTTCAATAACTATGCTGCTGACTACAAACTTGTAAATAATACTAAAAAGATACTTTTTCCTTTCTCAATAGCAGCATAAAAATAAAGTAAATATTAAAAGAGTAAAATATTCACAAAAGTGCACTTATGTTAAAGGAAAACCATCATTGCTCAACCGACGAATGCCAGAATGAGTGACAGAGGGGCCATGACTGTGGGACTGAGTGAGAGATGAGCGATGACCACTGTGTTAAATGGATTGACAGGTGAACGATGACTGTGAGATGGACTGACAGATGAACGATGACTGTGAGATGGAGGGACAGATGAGCGTGTGTATAAGATGGTTGTGGTGTAATAAGAAGCAAGCCTCCCAATACGCACGAGGCGTACCTACAGCCATTCCGCTGCAACGGTTGGCACTTTGTTGAGAGCGATAACAGAGGTTACAAGCATCAATGAGCATAAAATTATGAACTATGAACAAATTATATACGGCAAGCAGTTTTTGCACAACCACTTGAGTAAACTTATTTTCATTTAAAGAATAACATTTAAATACGACTCACTTGTAAACTTAGAAACTGTCAAAAATATAGCAAATGAATTCTCAATTTTCAGCAAATCGCTCCAATCGAATGTTACGAACAAATTAGTTTCATATTTGCTTTACTGCTCTGAATCAAATCTTTCTAGATTAGTTTGACGCATAAAATCTCGTCTTCAATAATAATAATTTATACCGTGTACCGTGTATTTTTCGATATTGATCATAATTATGCAAAATAAATTGGTAGAAACTGAAGCAAGGAAAGCGGTTTCTCAAGAACTCGATGAGGCTTATGAATGCACTCTCAACCCCCGGCCGGGTCTCCACCACGGACCAGGAGGTCAGGGGTTCGAGCCTCGCCTACGTCTGGAGAGTATCTCACCTGAATTTCGACTCATTATTCCAGGAGACCCAGTCACGATAGTAACCAATCAGTTGAAAGCCACAAACCATCATCATCCTCACAGCTCATCGATCGATAGCACCAAAAGTTATGAAACCCACTATATCTTGTCATACCTAGATCATGCCTAGCTGGGGCTGTCAGATTAACATATGCCCATATTTCTGGTATAAACTGAAAAAAAGAATATATAAATGATAATTTACAAATGGGTCCAAAAATTCTCCGTCTTTTCCACGTGTTTTTGACACATGTATTGCACGTGATTGATACTCGTTGAATCCACGCCACGTGGATCCACCACTTCACCAAAAATACACATGATTTCCACGTGTTGTGCACACTGGGTATAGAAGAGTTTGGAGCCAGTGTATTCAAATTTGCAAGCCTTTTCACATAGCTTGTGTGACCCCAATCTAGGCCATGCACAAGTGTTGATAGCGCGACGGGTAGGTTTCTGTAATCCACATGCCACTGTGCATACCACATCATTAGTCTAAATGCTTGTCAAATATGGTCACAGAGGCGCGAACTTAGTACGAGGCGGGGGCTCACTCCATGTAGGCCGCAAATGTATGACCAAAAGTACGCTTTCAAAGAAGGTTGGCACCCGAATAACAGTTTTTTTTCATGGAAACAGGCTTCTTCGACCCACTCGAGCCCCCCTTCGAGCCCCCCCCCCCACCAAAAAAAAACGACGTGCTGCTACCACAGATACTCATAATCTTAATTTGACGTGCTTTGGGAATAGGAGATTTTCTGATAAATTATTTGGAACCACAACATGTAAGCCATGACGGTGTAAATTCACGGGGAGTTGGTATAACTTGCAGAGTGATTTGTCAGCATTATTTGACGGTATTGTGCGATATCACTGCAGGATAGCATGATTTGTGTTAGGAACAAAAATGTGCATCGTGCGCGTTTTTCTGAGGCTCTCTTCCTCGTGCCATAATTTTGCCATTTTGTTATCAGATAGCGCGCACGCGCCTTTGGCGAATCTTGTTGTGCGGCTTTATTCCATGGGTGCAGGTAAATTGCTACCGGGTCATCGTTATGCACACACCGACACGCACGCACACACACACATCCACTCTCACAAACACTCCCGCACACCTATGTTCTCACTTACATATGTCTGAGAATACACGCACGCATGCACATGCTGCAACGCACACGTACATTATAGACACACGCATGCAAACACACTTAATATACACCTAAACGTACTCAATTTATCACACATGCACATTCGTCGGCTTGATTCTGTTTGAACTTATCGAGAATTGCACAGCTTATTGCCAGTATCGCATTGCTGCTTTTAGGTAGGATACATGTACAACCTTATTCGACTTAATGCGCCATCAGTGATGACATCAGGGCCTCTATCACAACAAAACCGCGTTCGCGTACCAAAGCATTCCTATGCTATTCCTTACCTCACTTTTTGATCAGTTGAGCCCTGCCATATTTATGCTTCACATGCTTGGAATAGCGTAAGTTACTTTAATGCTATAAGAGACCCTTATCGTGTTCTATATAAGTAATAAGTAGCCATCGTTGAACTGTGGTTTCGCGGACAGAATATGATAGAAGTTACTCAGAATTTAGACATGGAAAGCAGCTTTTAAATGTCCTTCATTAACAAGCAACACACATTGATCAGCAAAATAGCTGATTATGTGTATACAATAACCGCAAGAATGAGGGTCTCTTCGATTAGAGTTTGTGTGTTTAATGAGTCATCGCGACATATCATATGATTTCCTTACGGCATGTGAGCTGATTACATTATGCCAGATTAATAGAGAGGGATTATTGTTAATCGATACTTCAAATAACTATCTGTCATTGACTCAAACCGACATGATTTAAATGTACCTATTGGGTAATATTGCGTGACCTAAATGTTTCCAACTAAAAAGACCGTTTTGTTGCTATTGAAAGCATTACCCATTAAGGCGATTGCGTGCAGGGCATCTTAATCGCAGCAGTATACATAATGTATAAGAAATGTCAGATTCTTTAAAGGGTTTGCGAGAGAAAAAAAAAACAGTGTATAACGAAGAGCAGAGCGTATGTGTGGGTTTTCGTGTATCTGTGCATGTTTGTGTGTGTTTGATCGTGAAACAATGTTTATAATTTAGAGCGGGTATTGGCGCGTGTTTGTGTTTGTGTGTTTTTTCGGGTTGGTGTGTATATGAGAGTGGATGTGCGTATGTGTGCAAAATGAAGACGGGAAATGACACAGCCCACCATTGAAAACCACTTTACATTTACCTAGGCACATTACCTATCAAAAGTGAGAAATTCCAAAACGTGAAGGTCTCAGTGTGATACATGGTGACATGATTGAGGTACAAATTATTGGCAGACTCTTAATTATACAATGTTGGTGATAATTTTAATGATTGCTGCATTCTATCGTAAATATATGCAATCGCGCGTTATGAGTGCAAACTTAAAGGCTTTTACTTTCATATCGCATATTATTCAAAGCAATACATTTAGTTGAATGACTCGAGTGGCTTAGTCATATATTAATAATTATTGCCACTTAATATCAATCGGTCGTTCATTGGCGATTTGTAACTTATGTATAGACTTTTGGGATTTTTGTAAAACGATACATTAAGACTATCGCACATGACCGTTAGGTAGCGGGTTGCCAAGATGGGAAGGCGAGATTGCAAAAAATGTTTAATTTGCCATACAACTAATGCCGATTTAAATATTACTTTAAACAGTTCTGTGATCATCTTCTGATATTAGCTCCTGCAACTGTTGAAAAGTTAAGCATTTGTAATTGTAATATTAGAGATGTGCATCAATCTCCAGGGGGCTTACGCATGGGAATGTCTATCTTGTTCCATTACGTCCACATGGGGCGCCAAACGATTTTCTAGGCAGGTCGCAAGCAACATCTGAGTTATACAGTAAGTGCGCAAAAACGTTGTCCACAAATATAAAATCATGTCATGTCTATGTGTTTATATCGACGATGCAGATGATTGCACTGGGAGTTAATTAGTTTGTCTTGCAATAAATTATATACGTCATCATATATTCAACACGGTTGATCCTCCTAATTGTAAGGAAATACATCCATCTCATCTTTTATTTGTAATTTTCGAATTAGTTTTCCATATAAAAGCAGTTCTCACAAAATTCATCTCGAATCTGTTCCTCTCGAAATATTACTAAAGATGTGATCTGACATGGACGCATCTTTCATTTGACTGTCAAGCAAAGTGTCAATGTGAAGTAGATGCGCGCATGCAAATAGTTCCCTATGCATAATGCATGAGAGCGTGCGAAAAATCGAAATGCTATTAGTAGGGAAGAAGCGTTAATTCGGCGTTAATTAATGTCCATTTCGAGTTATGAATGTTATCTTTTTTGGTGATTTATTGGCGTACAGATTTTATTTGGGCTGAATAACCAATATCGCAAAGATGGTACACGACAATAATTTAACCAGACAAAATGCACAATTTATAAGACACACTTGTGTTACCTCAAGGCGGTTGTTTTGTTAATTAACACTATCATAGTTCAAGCTGGTCTAGATGACTCCTAATCCTTGCTTATACTTATCTGTCTGCGCTATAGATGCCATTTTGTCCAAGGGGTGAGGGACAATGTTTCACTCTTATCGAACAAGCTAAGTTTAACTGTGCTTGCCTCGTAATAAGTAACTTGATTCTAATTGGCCAATGCGTATACTACGTATGCGATTGCTATATTTGGTTCCATTAAGCGTTGGACTAGCATTTCGTTTCTACACTTGTAAACGACTACCACATTAAAGTGACTGCCACTTATATTGCTAACAAACCGGAAAATGTAATGTTACAACATCACTTCGGGTATACTTGGTCTTGTAATTAACTCTATTTGGAATGGAATGTCTGTCTAAAACAAATATATTTAACGAGTCACGCATTGCGTAACTCGAACACGATTTTACACCAATTGACAAAGGATATTACAATTCAACCACACTTAACACCGCAGCTTCAATCCTTGGTAGTGTGTACCGCACACACATGTATAATTCGTCCAGGCATTGTCACATGTGAATTGAATCGTTTGAGTTTCTCTCCAACATCCAGGGATGCTTTCCTTGTGTAAAATAATTTAAACATGACCAGGCAGAACCGAACACTAGAAAGAATACTCCACACGTATTTTTAAAGCGTTCATTGTGCAATCACTTTCTTGCGATAGCACCAATGAGCCTTAACTTTAGCAAGAAACCACAATGCTGGCAGCAGTACTGAGGTGGGCCAGCTGTTGACTTTGCTATTGCTATCTGGCTGGTGCATATGCCGAAAAGCATTTTATACTGCCCATACTCATGATATATAAATAGCAGTTTTAGTGCGGAACGCAAACCGTATCCAAATTGTTTTTCCGTCCGGTCCATCTCCACAGATGTTACCATCACCTCTGTCATAGCATTCGTCCCTGTTTTGCACAGGGAAAGATACTTGTATGCCTACTGTGGCACGCACTACTACTAGAAGCATCAACATAACCCTGATAGCGCGGTCTCAACTCCAAATCAAGTGCAATATTTATGATTTCGCCACATTATACGAGCCATAAGAACATTCAGGGCTGGGCGATGCAATCATATAACTTCGGCTCAAAATGTAAAATAATTAATCTAGCTGTATAACCGGTGACTCGTCTCATACATACATACATACATACATACATACATACATACATACATACATACATACATACATACATACACATACAGACATACATACAGACACAGACAGACATACATACATACATACAGACATACATACATACATACATACACACATACATACACACATACAGACATACATACATACATACATACATACATACATACAGATACATACATACATACATACATACATACATACATACATACATACATACATACATACATACATACATACATACATACATACATACATACATACATACATACATACATACATACATACATACATACATACATACATACATACATACATACATACATACATACATACATACATACATACATACATACATACATACATACATACACATACATACATACATACATACATACATACATACATACATACATACATACATACATACATACATACATACATACATACATACATACATACATACATACATACATACATACATACATACATACATACATGTATACATTGCAATGATTGAGTGAGTAAACACAATGATGCAGGAACAAATCACTTACCAAATTGCATTTGTTCCATTTTACCGAATATCGATATGGTACAATAAAATGTATCTGATTGCAAAACTATATTGTCGTCATTTGATAAGAAACCTGGACCAATCTTGTATTCATCCAATGACCGTGAGGTCAATTTAACATCTTCGTTATAATTTGTAGGCCAGGGCTTAATGCTCATCATAACGTTTTTGCATTTGCACTTTGAAAGGCGTACTCATTATGGAGCTCTACTCTGGAGTGCATGGTTCATATTTCCATAACATCTTAATGCTGCGAAACTGAATCTGCTGGTAACATAGTATCGGCGATGATATTGCACCAAATCATATCCTCGCAAAGATAATACTTATGCAATGCATGCTACATAACGTCTTTGTCAAAAGTGACGTATTATTTTACCGCGCGCAGCATATGTTCGGTCTCTAATAGAATTTGGTCTTAATCGTGAAATGTAATGCTCTTGCAGGACAGCATTCTTATCAAATTATTCATATAGGTGTTGGTGACATCATTTATTCCACTTATTGTACGTTCGTACAGAGACGAGAATTTCCAGGTTTTAATTACTCGAGCTGGCCGCAGTGAACCTAAGAAGTATGGTCGAGGCAGTTTATTAAATGCATTGTGATATATAGGTATGAACCATTTGCCTCTTCTGTGCATTCGGCTGTATAAAGTAATTGTTATGGCATGACATAAAACGGCATTTTAGTGGGCCGCTTGCAATATAATCTAATAATCAATATTAGAATGCACCAAGCAAACCCTTAGTCATGGCCATATTATGGAAAGCGTTGGGAATGTGGTATAGTACAAATGTGCTTAGAAGTCAGACTACAATGACGCAAAATGTTCGATTACTATTGATTTGGCCATCAAATAGCACTTGAAACAGTAGTTTCGTCAGTGTTATCAGTTTTTTATCGAGGATTTTGCCGCGTTCTTATCATTCTGCCCTTAAAAGGCACCAAAAACAATCTCTCCTCAAAGATTTAGGCATGGAGTTCAAACTTGCAAATTTTGGTGCGCACTGTCAACGTCAAGGTCAACGTGTAGTGATACCAAGGCTGTGCTGCTCTCTGATGATGCGATTCTTTCAGAGTGTGGCGGATAAAATGCAATAGGATACAACGGGCTTATTTTGCCCCGTGCTAACGGGGGACGCTAAGTGTTCACTGCCCCATACACATGGATATTGTATTCAAGTGAACACTATGTTATCCCTAAGCCTAGTAAATGTTAGATTAATGAAAAAAATAAGCATCAGATCTTAAGTGACGACGAGTCAAAGCGACCTGCAAGTGCATCAATAAACCAAATCGCTCAATGATTCAATTGTTCGACCATTAGAACAACCGAATCAGGCGTGCAACTCGATCACGACTGGACAAATGGTAGATATTGTTATAAGCGGGAAAACTTAATAAGTTTCCTGTTATTTTCTTACACATCAAATAATACAAGTGCCCCCGGCGCTCTCTGGTACACTTACGGACGATTACAACATTTGCCGCTAATTCTGCTCCATCATGAATGAAAATGCAAATAAGACATTGATTAAAAGGATGTTTAGCAATGCACACCACTATATCATCATTTATATTCATGCACTGCTTCGTGGTATGAACCACATGTCATTTGATCAGCAACTTATGGCACCACATTTGCGAACCTTTTGTGGACTGTGTGTCGAAGAACTACTTGTTGAATTATTTACATAGTATTCGCAACTATTAAGCTTATTCGTGCTATCTATTGCCCCTTACATAACACTACAGTATGCATCATGATGTCAGTGAATAATTACCCCCAAAATGTATAAGATCAAACACGTAGATCGCCGCATCGAGCAAAAGAGCAAACCGCATGTCCGCTATTTTACCATTTGTAACATCGTATAGAAAGCCGGATATAGTTCCACAATTTTCGCGCAGACACTTACAACGCTTTACAAGAAGACTGTAAACTGATCAAAAGTGCCACAGAAATGCACAAGCAAATGAGCTTGTTCGTTCAAGCCTAGAAACATACATAAAGCAATGATCAGCTTAGGTCAGGTTATGTAGAAAAAAAGTATCGTAAACGTTTGATAAATCACATGACAGCACGAAGCAAATAGCATACAAACAGGGTTTAGCTATACATAATTATTCAATATCAGACAGCAGACGTGATATACCGTCAAGTGTTTATCCAAATAGGAGGCAGAACGGATTCATGCAAAATGATGGACTGGTGTGCCTCAATGGCTTGTAGGCGATCCAGCCACACCACATATGCACAGGTGAATAAATCGATCACATCATTGGAAATTGGCCCATACCTGGTAATTGCTTGCATGATCTAAGTATCTGGCCTGTCGGATAGGTCACAGAATCGCTGAAAACGCCAGAGTCTGGACTGGACCATGGATGCCTCAAGGAAGGAAGAGTAAGTATTATTAATCAAATAATATAGAAAAGTTTGGCGAATCTTATCAGATACGGCGGCTAATGGGATGGTTTCCATTTTCATTGAGGCGTAACGAATTGATTCCAGAGAAGTACCTATAACCGTGAGAAAGACACTTTATACTCGTTATATGACCACATATTAACTGTTTTTCCCCAATCAAAATACTGGGGGACGTCGTATTCACAAAAGCGGCAACATCATCGGGTGACGATCTATGTGGCTACAAAATGCGTCGATAGGATAGCGGGCTTTGTAACGAAAATATTATGGCTGACTACGAACATAAAATCCGCTTTATATTATAGTACCTAATTCAGGAAATCTTGGTAACAGCGTTATCCAGAGTAAATGTAATCATATTGATTGAATGCAATGGCCGATATTAGCGAGAATCATCGATCTGCTATATTGGTAAAATCAATATCCAATTTCCAAGGCACGCAATATCTTGTAAGCTAAGAATGTCCGAGATCCGCATGCCGCTCATTTACGGCAGAATTGCTGGTTATTGAATTTCGGCTTCTGTCCGATGCTGGTTTTGTAGATTCATAGCAGTCGATTAACAGATACCATAGTGTAACGGCTAGTAGTCAATTTATAATGTGTCGGTTTAACCATATATAATACGGGTATAACGACAGTCACTGACATAATCTAATATGACGATTATATCTTGCGATTAGCCGTTTTATTTACGCACATGCATTATGAAATATTCACGTGATACTGGTGTGAAGAGATTGGCAGTCATGGAAGGCCAAGGAACCATTTAGCACAGTATCATTCAATGAGGCTGATCAGAAGCCTGCTTGGAATATGCTACATCTTCTCCCAGCAGCAAAGTCGGGTTGAGAGTGCGGTTCATTTTTTAGGGAGATATTTATATGCATTTTCTCCATAAAGGTAGTCAATCTTCTGCATTTTCACAAAATCCTAGCTGATTATCCTGCGTTTTGGGGGTGATAAGTAGCTATATATAGTCAAGAATCGTAGCTAATAAACATATATTTTGAGCCATTTCTCACCAGTTTCTTATAGAATCACAGCATCCCCGCCATGAAGGCATCGTAATGGTCGTCAAACCCTTCCTAGCCCGCCACAACCCAACCCAACTTACCGCCATCAACCCATCCTTATTTCCGCCTTGCCCTTCCGATATCCTTGCCGAAAGTTAATGACCTTCCACTGCACTTTTCGGTGCCCGGTGCCTTATGCTTGGTAAATAAATGTTATTCCCTGAAGTCAGTTTTGGCATTGAATGCCCAGTGGCAGATTTCTAGTGAGCCATTGAACCCATGGACAATTCTGCAGTTACGTCATCTAGCTATGCTCAGTACTCTGATCTGTTCACCCAAAATCATTTTGTCAAAAGAAATGGAATATTGGTAAAACCATTGCGGTTGACAAAGTCATAGCTAATTCACACATTAACTCTACAAAGCTTCGTGCATATTGCCTCCATGTCCAATTTGAATCAATGATCTCTGAGTCTACATTTTGCGGGTAAGCATTAGGGGCGCATACAGCAAACAAATGCATTACATTTGACTTCATTACGTTTGTCTTGCGATTTATGCAAGACGCAATTACCTAAATCTGTTCACATCCTACAATCATCAGCAATATCTGACAGAAACGGCTATTACAAAGAGTTACTGAATCGGATCCGCACAAGCTGCAATATAACGATGATTGCATATAACCATTGAACCTTGCGGATCAAGGAACCAGACAGTTGCTAACGTCGCTGCTGACTATAATGAAGTCACTATACGAATGCAAAAATAGGCCAACGTATATAATTCTATTGTTGTGTGATGCGAACTTAAGATGTGTCTTTGCCATAAAGTATGATTAAAAAAATAGCCGATGATGATGTGGTCCAGGCTGTGCTATGTATTAGGATGCAACCTAGCTATAGGCAAAGCTACGGACCAGATACTGATAACGACTTGTAAAGGCACAAGTCAGTTTCGTATACTGTCGCGAGTCATTGCATATGTGCCGGATATGACATCAATCAGTTACCCACGGCATCCACATTCAACTACCGCAATGGCCCGTAAGTGATTAAATACGGTTGCATTGAAGACTCCTTTCAAACGTTTTCAACTTCCTTCTTGTTTGTATATAAAGGTGTCGTATAGATTTGACACAATGGCAGCCGATTAAATAGCATAAACTGCCACGCATAACTACAATAAGGTACTAGCGTGCAAGCTAGTGCTGTCCCTGACCCACCTACCACCCCTCTGGGCTGTCATTAGAAGCAGAGTTGCTGGTTCCCGGTTATTGAATTTCGTGGCCGTTCCTCTTGCGCTTCGATGGCTATATTGGCACGGCAGGATCACGACACAACTGAATCTCAAATGAATTCGTTCAGCGAGTGATGTTATTGACTACCAAATCAGCATACATACATACATACATACATACATACATACATACATACATACATACATACATACATACATACATACATACATACATACATACATACATACATACATACATACATACATACATACATACATACATACATACATACATACATACATACATACATACATACAGACAGACATACATACATACATACATACATACATACATACACACATACATACATACATACATACATACATACATACATACATACATACAGACATACATACATACATACATACATACATACATACACATACATACATACATACATACATACATACATACATACATACATACATACATACATACATACATACATACATACATACATACATACATACATACATACATACATACATACATACATACATACATACATACATACATACATACATACATACATACATACATACATACATACATACATACATACATACATACATACATACATACATACATACATACATACATACATACATACATACATACATACATACATACATACATACATACATACATACATACATACATACATACATACATACATACATACATACATACATACATACATACATACATACATACATACATACATACATACATACATACATACATACATACATACATACATACATACATACATACATACATACATACATACATACATACATACATACATACATACATACATGCATACAAACAAACATACATACATACACATATGCATACATACCCTCTTGAAAATAGTAGAGATGTTTCTTAGTCTATGCCTTTTGTATTCCTGCATCTAGTGGTGCTGGTTCTGGCTCATGAGCATCACATAAGTCTTAGCGTTTCCATAATTAAGACATTGCAGCAGGTGCAGACATATAAATGCTGAACATTATCTATTATGGTCAATATATCCAGCATCAGCTCGCATTGCTATTGCATGGTTTGCTAGTTGTGGATGTGTGTATGTTGAGACTGACGCAATAGAGATTTGATAACATTCGTCATCCATTTTAAGGTCGTGAAAAATCACACGTCTGTTGATAGGTTATCCCAAGTAGGAACTCCAGGTGTGTACTTACGGCACGACATTTTAATGCACTTGATGTTATATAATGACAGATTTTCTATTCCAGCTGTCCCATCGGAAAATAAAATTTCTATATCATAAAGTCATGGTACTCTAGCGTTCTTGGTTCAATTGTTCCTGAGTGTAATTACAGGGAAATTTGTTTTAATTTTTTTCAGGACAATTAGAATAGCAGATTCATAAAATCGAAAGACATAAAAGACTACCCCCATCACAATTGTGATATGGGCGTCACGTTTGTACCTATCCAGAATTTGAATCAGGTGCATTAATCACGGGACCGGGAGTCTAATTCAGTTGCAGTGGTATTTCGGTTGCCCTTCGTTGTACGAAGTATCGTGCGATTAAAATGACATTATGTTTCTGAGGTCAATTATTCGTCATGATATATTGAGTGAGTGATATGGTACGCAGCTTTTTGCGCGTAGTATGGGTGCATCGACTCATGAGCCATGCCAACTGAAGCTGGTTGATTCATGGTACATCTAAATTGAGTTTGTTGTTACGCCATGTAATTTGCGCATTGGGTGATGTTATGGCCAATGAACAATTATTAAACATTTAGGATGTGATTGTTCATCCTTTTTATACTCCGCACACGTTGGCGTATTAACTGCATGACGGCAGATGATTGCTTGGCATATTACTCATTGTATGTATGTTGATTTGTTGTAATTCCTTATGCTGCATCATAATTGAAGGACCTTGAATTCTTCGGGCGTCATATATTTCAGATAGCAATATTAGATATGGCTCCGGAAGATAATGGTAGTCTCTACTCAAATGAATACCATAACCTGTCAAACCAACCGAGGGTTACTCGTAAAACGCTCACAAATATAACGGGATTTCAAGGTAGTCATGAATAAATTGAATAATATTGGCACTTTCTGGGTAAATTTGTGGAGGCCTTTATGGTGACACACAAGTAACGTTCGTTGATGATCCCAATTTTTTTAATACACAAATACAGCTGCTTCAGCGCGCGTCGCTGTTTATGTTTATGCAGCCATTGTCGGGATCCCGATACCTGTTTGCTTTGGTGACACTAGATTATTCCCTGACAATCAGCTTCCCCTGCGTAATGACAGTTCGACATAACTTTACAATCAACGCATCCACGTGGTATTTAACCATTGAGCCTTGTTCATTGTTGGCATATAGTTGACTAAATCCACCACTATTAAGTTCTAGTGGCGTCCATAATCCCCTGTGTTGCCCATCCCATGGACAACCAACATGATCAATTTAATAACGCAAACGTCGTGAAATACGTTACGCTGATTGCCCATGACAAATGTTATTCATTTGCATGAAACGATGAAATAATCAGGGTACTAATGTTTTCATTTGACATGCTCACCTTGGTGATTATCAACATGTGAATTGACCTGCCTAGTGGCTGCTTGTGTGCTGCGATATGGTTTGTCAAGAAATGCTGACTTCCATACTTACTCACTACAGAATACAAAGCACACATGGACTACTATGATTAGGTAAATATGTGTAACAAGCTTGTTTGATTCACAAAAAATATTCTGATGCTGTCTTTTTCAAAATACTTTAACATATATTACAGTCTTCCTACGTCACCCAGCGTAAGATACTTCGACAAAAATCATTGGACGAATCTTATTATAAGAACAAGACTTTCATTGGCTATAGTAGTGGTTTTATTAAGAATGTTTGCTGATAATCGTGGTGAATAAAACTAGGAAACCTCGGTTGAACATTATGTTGAGCTGGGAACAAGTGCTATTACAAATTTGTTGAATGTCTTAAATATTATGCTGGCTATCGCAAATGACAGCAATGCATATTGTGTTAAATAAAACCGGTTATATAGATTCTTCTTTCTGGCACAAAGACTTCTTATCTAAGGATATGGAGATGTGAAATATGCATGTTCGCATGGTGCAATGAAAATGTTTGCTATGGAAGGACGCCTTTGGAATTGGAGCTTTCAGGTCTAAAAGGTTTATTGCGTGTTTTCTAATACGCACTTATTAACCGCAAATCTGATAACCAGCATTTCTACCAGGAAATATTGGGTTGTTGCATGTTTCGGTGTCTTATTAATTTGTTCGTTGGAAGCATATCTCGAGCTAGGTGAGGACTTGATCCAACGCTAAAATGTAAGCATTCTTGTCTTGGATGTACAATCGCAGCAGTGCGGTGCAGAGTTCGATTGATTAATGATCATTTAAGTCTTATCAGAACGTATAATTATTATCAGTGCCCATTGGCCCACTTATAACCAATTTATATGCAACCTGGTAAGTTGCCTTTTATATTGATGTTTAAAGCTGGTTAGAGCAGCTATAATCGATCCAGAAATGCATTGACATAATACTTGCCAGTCTGCTTGTAGTATTACTGTGTGTGCTCGATTAAAGGGGCTATCGCCAACGGCATTTTATAAACACATTATGTATTGAGCCGATATTACCACAGCAAACACCATTGAGTGAACCTTCCTATCAATATGGTTACATATGCATTTTCATGAACACAACAGCCTCAGCAGTGGCACACTTTGTAATTCGCCCTATATTACCTTGGGAATATGTAGCAAACACAGTCGACGTTTTTGTTCATGATGCCGTATTTAAAATAGGACGAACAATTTCTTAATGTGCTATTTGCTTCAACTGTGGTTCCTTGTTTGACGAATAGACGTACCCTTCATAATTATTCGGTACCATCATCAGATATGGTTTTCAGAGTGGTCAGTGAAGAATTTATTAGTCAAACTAATTGTCAAAGGTTATCCGTGGAACACTCATAAATATAATGGGATAATTAAGATCTCTTGAATCCGATAACATTTTCAAGTAGGAACAAAGTTACTGGCATCAAATCCTCATGTATATTATTGATAAACGAAAGAATATTGGCATTGAATATTTGAACAAATATCCACGTTAGTTGTATTACAGAATATGATAACAAAATTAATGTTCTGAATGCATACCTATGTTTACGATTCCTTTGATGCTCATACGTGGACTAAATATTATACACACGTAATGTTAAACTAGTCATATGAGTAGTTATATATCGTTCGTTACTAGTGCTTCCTCATCTTGTAGTCGCTCAAGTTACCGTGCGCTTGATATGACTTATGGCTACAACTGAGCTATTGCAATTCTGACTATGCCTAACTGTTCCAATAGGTCACTTAATCGCAGATTGCCATATAGCACTTCCTTTGTAGATTGACAGAAACATCAGAGACAACACAAGCTACGTAGCGTAAATTTTTACGCAATTGCAGTTACAAGTTGAAATACAACTCTACAAATATATTGACACTGCAAGTTATTAATGATGCAGGTGTGTTGACAAAGTAAGTAATAGCTAACCTGCTAACCATATATGTATTATGAGCTGAAACCCCGTCTTAGGAATGGTCTGTACAACTATTTGCAACCAAACCTCTATGAATAGAGAACCTGATAGAATATATACATCCGAAATCTGACCATGTAATACATGCACATTTTAACCTTTTCATCCCCATGAAATTAATCGATGTAAATAGTTATATCTCTTGATAACACATATATGGTCTACGGGGTATTAAAGAATGCTAGCTTTGGTAATTGTATTCTTTATGCACGCATTGATATTTGCTCAACAAGCCACTTAATGGATTTTATTGCTCAAGTATGTGCAGCTGCACAAAAGCCGTAACACACATGCACTACTCAGAGCCGCCGTTCATTTCGAATGCAAGTGCTGTTTTAGTTGACCCAAGTGGATTCGAGTCTGACGAAACATGTGCACGTAGATTAAGCTGGTAGGGAATGTAATTTATGTAAACAAATGATACATCCTAATGCAAATTGCGTATTGCGTTTCTGAGCTCTGGTAGAACCAGACTAAACCATTGTCGTCCCCTGGAAATAGTACATTAATATAATATGCCGCCCCCAATCTCCATTAATTATTTCAAAATAATTCGTAGGTAGGCGTAGTGGGTATGTTATCTCTCATGTGTCGTAATCCAGTATATAGACGATTTCATTTACAGTGGCCGCCGGTGGAAATATAGTTTTGTCAAATTGGAATGATTTAGCAATATCTAAGCCTATGTGAGTCTAAATATAAACTGGCTTACGGGACAAAGCTACTTCGTTCGGCGTAATGTAGTATTTTACCGTGTCATATATTTTCTCGAATCCCATTCTTACGCATAAGGCAGTTACATTTATTTGCAGGGGAGTCAAAATATTGTTTTAACAATGAACTAATTTCGGGGTTAGTTACCTTATTGAGCACAATTCCTGCTCCTTTGGGGGGCAATTCAGACTGATTACAGATTACACAGTGAGAATACACGAGACATGAACGTTAGTGAATAGACAGTTCACTCGATGACAGTTATACGTTTCTGTGAATGCGCTGCATTACGATGGGTATGTGCACATAGTGGCTGAATAGCAACAACAGAACGCAGGACAATCAGTGACACACATTGTCATGCCGGTCGTATGGCCAGAAATATATATCATAGGATAATTATGGTATTGGACACAAGAACGTAATATCTCAAACATTGGTTATATGGAGTGGGAGTCGATACAATTTGCGTTGCACCTGACCCTGACCTATATCGACAGATAATCGTACATATCTTGATATATAAGCGATATACACTATTTTAGATCATGAGTATTCCACTGTAATCAACAACTCTTGGTATAGAATGCATTAAATTGGCCATCACTGTTTTACTATTTTGTGTATCTCCAATGTAACACTGTTGGTGGAAGGCTATTATCCCTCCCTGCAATTTTTAGCGGCGCATTAGATCAATCATTGTGGTATATCAATATCAAATGTCAGCTGCGTTGCCCAGCAGATGCTCAGCATAACAATTCATTATTCACCGTTTCGACGCTGTTAAGTATGGTGCAGCATAACCTTTCGCATAGCCACATTATCCTTGCTTTCCATAATGCAAGCACCAGAAATCCGTTCTTGATGACTAATTTGCTCGTAATACTGAGTTTTTGCTGTTGCTATTTAGTGTACTTAGTACCCTCCATTAACCGACACAAACACTTATCCAAACCAAACTTCGTCTAATGCATCTGACTCATAGGCTCAAGTCCTTGGCAGCACTGAACATTTAACAAGTGGAATAATTGATTCTCGTTGCTTAAGTATAAATACTACTATAACTATGCAGAGTGCGATACTATGGCACATCACGCAATACCACTAATGCTGCTCATTACGATTTATAGTAGTTCGGTTGCGTTGCTGGTAAACGATTTACAGGAGTTATTCGCACATACGATATACATACATGTTTTATACATGTTCCTTGATTGAACGTGATAAATTTTGAAGCAGATTATCTACTAAATCCACTTCAAGTAGCATTTGAAAATTATAGAGTGCAAACATATGAAAAGCAAGCTGATTGGTTGAAAACCTAGTCGACGAGTAGTTATATTGG
The DNA here is from genome assembly GCA_034190875.2 of Urechis unicinctus. NCBI lineage: Eukaryota > Metazoa > Annelida > Polychaeta > Xenopneusta > Urechidae > Urechis > Urechis unicinctus. The sequence continues at coordinate 64,628,569 of CM067344.1, read as the reverse complement.
TCGTTTAGATTATGTGTAAATCTTCTTCTTAGCTGAATAGCGCACACATTATTTTGTCCAGGTCATTTTTGTATTCCATAATAGACTATAAGGTGGTGTGGCTCAATGGATTCCTTGAAGCTTTGTTACAAGCCAGACCCCTACTGAATAATGCGTACCATTGCTTCGCATCGCCGTTTCACACTATATCAATTGTGCTGTTTGCATTCGATAGAGACCAGCTTACGAGAAAGTGGACCTTAAAATAATTCAGAACATGGAAAACATACATTTATAATTTTACACAAACATCTACTCTCATAAAATGAAGATACATGGGATCAGTAAGCAAAGGGTAAATGGTGATCCTACATTAAACATTGGCTTGATCAATTTCGTCCAAACGCTAACGCTTGCGCCATATAACCCCATTAAGTTGATTGACCATCTGCGGCAGCTTCCGACGAGCAATATATTGTGGACTGAATGTTTTTTTTAATACGCGCATAAAACATCAGACAGTATCCAATAAGGAGAACTCCAGAGTTGCGATAACTGACATAATTGTAATGCAGCAATATGATATATGGATACAAATATGAAATCAAATATATATTGCCTTACAAAAAATGTCAACAGACGGTACAGGGCACAAAACATTGTCTGTTATCATAATATTCCATACCTGATTCCTACGGCATTGAACGGATGCTTACGTACGCATCGTTAATTCGGGTACTGTCCAAGTTCAGCATGCGTCGAAAGCGGCAGACGAATCATGATTCTGATTGGCCTTTAACAAAGATATGTTCACTTTGAAAGTCACATCACTACACGTTCCAGCAACGAGGACTGTATTTCGTCTAACAGCATTAAAGTGCCTATCGCACGGAAAATCATGTAATTTTTTTCGCCAGTTGACGGAAATATAAACCAGAAGTACCTATTCTGTCTATGTATCAGTCGTCAAAATGCCAGCCCTTGCATATATGGGGTTATTATGAGCAATATGATTGATTGAACAAGGCTATCTTTGTATTGTTCGTTGCGTTCCTAAAACGATAATATGAACATCACACCCAAGCAAAATAACGTGTACAAATGAACAGCTTTTGCAACAAAAAGCTTTAATAAACCAGTTCAGCCTCCTCTTATTGTTCATAACAAAGACATGAAATATATATTTGATGCCGCAACATACGTGTCACGATTTAATGCGTTAGAGCTAGTAAATAGATGGTTCACATCCGATCAATGCTCATTTCACAGAAACATGAGCAAACGCAAACCTCTTTAATCTATATCTTCATATTTGGATGAGGTGTATTGAGCGTCACGTCATGTTTGAAAACAGTTGACTCAAGTGAACATAGCTAAGAATGGTGATAAGATCAAAGCATTTATAAACATGAATAGATTTGCATTATAAGTTTTACGAACTTATTTTGTCAACCTGAAGTGAATATCCAGACAGGCATGTATCTTTGCAAAAACTCAATTTAGTGCAAACTACCGCCCATAACAGCAAGTTCGCAAATTTGTGCCAGGAATATTTTCATCAATGCAGTTACCGTGCAGAAAGAGACAACCTTACACTATCTAAAATTTAATCGGTGTCTTCCAACATCAAACAACTCAAATCATATTTCGATACCAAGTGACCTCCATTCGTCGTTATAAGGTGATAAAAGAAGGAAATGCAGACAGAAGATACCATTGTGCTAGGTACTGTGATTTACAGCAACCCCTCTAGGATCAATTCATAAAATCTCCCGTCGTCGGACGTTACACCTGCGATGTCTTTTTGAAGTAGAATTATCTCGTTCTACCATGCATAGCGTATAGGCCAAATGTAGACATCCTGCATAAACTTGGCTAACCCATACCAGACTTGAGTCGACGGCTTCCGTTGTTCATTTGTTAGCTGCAGACCTGCAGGCGGCCCAATTAAGCGACGATATATACCCCTAAAATCGATTGCTTGATTGACAATGAATTTTTAACTGCTTCGAGTGAGGAGCGCATTCGCTAATTTCTCCATATGTTTATCTTCACCGTCTGTTAGATAATCTAGAAAATCTATCTATTACAGTTTCTTATCGTATGGAATGCATTACGCTGACCTTATTACGAATATTTGCAAAGTCAACCTATCAATAATGGTAGGACCAGGTGAGTGCGTAATTTAGCTCCGAGTGCGCGTTCGTGCGACATTTGAATAACGTATGGTGCCTTTTATTAAATGATTTAGTTACTGAGGCGTTTATGTTTACTACCCCAGCATTTGTAGCAAGTAAACTACCGCCATTGGCGTGATTGCCACGGAACCTGTTCGATTTTATATATTGTCACTAAGGCAAATCAGTTACATCATTTGCTTTTCGTAAGCATGCATAAATATATTCATTTGAACAATACAACAACACTTAAGTGACAACCTAACCATTTATCTTCTTCAATTAACGGATCACTATGCGTTATTACTGGTCCACGA
>CM067344.1:64591096-64621096 GCA_034190875.2 Urechis unicinctus | reverse complement strand
TAAATATTACTAAATCCAATAATATGTCGAATAAACAAAAGCAATTCCATAAGCTGCCGAATATTTGCCACCACAGTTCACTTCATGGACGTGTGGATAAGAGCCAAACATTAGCAGAATATTGCCTAAAACATGCAACTACCCTTGCTTTGCTGTGAGGGGTTCATCACTCCTTATTGTGCCAACGATGTCAGACCATTTATGATATGACAACGACGCAGCACATTGTCATTATTTATTTATACAATGCATATGACTTGCGGCGGTACTAGCTTGTCACAGTGATTACAAATGCTGTTGTGTATATAACATAACAACTGCTTAAACATTTCAATATGTTTGCGTGCGTCGGGAACGAGAGAGAGACAAACCTGCCATCCACTTTGATAAACATATGGACGGAATAGTGTGTAGCTTTATTATCATTAAGACGAAATTGCCTGTCAGGCTTTAAATTTAAGCTCGTCTATTTTATCAGCTACGAAACAATACCACTCCGTACATCAACAGCCTCAAATCACGTGTTCCTGTGTCATCTACACTCATTGTGATACTAGTTTATTGGTCAAGGCATCGTGTTCCTAGGATCTACCAAGGTGTGCGCTTGAATAATTTGTAGTTTGCTTGTCATAGCTTTACAAATAGAAACACTTGGAAACTGAATGTAGCATCTTACACAAAGAACGTCCTGTAACAATGCAGTTTAGATATGAAGACATTTCGAGTAGTACAATGTTCTTATTTTGAACTTGTCGAAATCATCTCCACTATTGTACTAGACAGTAATGATGCTGTGTTGAGAACAGCTAACTTCGAAACATGGCGAAACATGCGTTCATCTTTGGTTATATGCTCATGCGTTGTAATTAACAGTCGGTGACGTGATCGATGTTTGCCGTTTAGCTTTAGCGCATGAGAAAATCTCAATACCATTCGAAGATGGCAGGAACAATTGTTTTTTACGTAATCATAAGCAACCATATGTGATAGGTATGAATGGTGCGATATGAGAATAGAACCCTAAAATAATCCAGTTTATTAACAAAAGGAATATGAAATCGATAAATTTACCTGGTTTTAACACTAAAGAATATGTATTACACGTTTAAATGTTGGATTGACAATTATGAGTCGCATTACATCAAATTAAATGCTAACGTGGTGTTTTGGTTCTACACAGATTTACGTAGATAGTGCGTGTAGTGGAAAATTAGCTACCCAGTTGCCACATCGTGAAGGCATCTACATCAAGGATTCCCTTATGGTACTTAATTGTATTATAGAAGCCCTGCCAATGCAAGAATGCAAACTTTCATGTTGCCTCATATTTTTAGCAGATAGATGGTTTTGCTTAGCAAATTGCTATTTGGTGAGGCGCATTTTGCAAAGAAGCGTCAGCCTCAAAGTGACACACTAACAGAAGTATTTATTCGATGTGCTTTGCATGCAAATGACGAGCCATATGCTCTTGCCAGGATGTAAGTATAACATTTATGTACGCAAAATCTTTTTTTGTGTAATGTGTGTAACTCCTGAAAAGTAGGACTTGATCTCGCTTACAGCATCCTAATTGCTTGTTATCCAACAAAGCTAAGATAATATTATGCGTAGAAACCTTGTCTTGTATTACATGAAGGGAAGGTAACGCTCAACAGCTGGCAAAGCGGCATTGAAAAGTTTGGATTGAAGCTTTGACAACATCACACGATAGACGCGCCTGGGCATATACATTTGCATATAGATGAGAGCATAACTGATTTATGGTATACTTTAAATGCGTCATCACGATGCCTTGGGTAATCTTCCCACCGGAAAAATCCCACGGTTCACTTCAATGTAATATGGGGTACAAACCTCTCTCAAACATTTACCGATGTCTTCTTAAAGTGCACTGTTCCTTTACAGCAGATTCCAGCAAAGCTGTCCCTTTTAAAGGGTTTGGGATAATACGCGGTGAGGATAATTATAACAAGCTGATGTATTTAGATACGATGAACGCGGATAATTTGAACAGCTGTTTGACAATTAATTACCGCAAATAGCATTATGAGAAAACTACAATCCATTACTAAGCTGGTACGCAGACTGTATATACTTATTACTGTAGACGTAGTCAATAACCTTGATTTGTCGGGTAGACAAAGTAGTGGTAGGGTATTTTTTTCAAAATATTATGTTATGTTTGTTACTTTCTCCGACCCATAAACTAAAGGATAATGATGCTACACAATTTCAGTGACGTAATTATTCAAATCGTTCTCATTGAGGCGATGTCCTAAGTGGTAACTGATAACCTCCTTTTGCTGATTAATGACTGGCAGCACGTTGCGGGAAGAAAATGGTTACCCATATAAAACACCATTTTTGTCGGCGTAATGTGTTGCCGTCGTACACGAAGCAAGAACAAACATTTATCACTGCCTCTCGCTTTTAGTAACAAGGTCCACAAAGTAGAAATAAAAAATTTCGGTTTCCTTTATGACAGCGTTTACATGTATAGATAGTTTCCTATTAAATCACTTTGTTGCTGGTGGTGCCTAATGAAATTTCCCCCAAACATCATATGACAAAACATCCGATTTATATTACGGTTATGAATCATTTATGCCTGAGCGATTATTTTGTATACCGTGCTCTAAACGGTTTATTTATGTAAATTCGCCAATTTCTGTGATTAAATGCCCTGTCAAGATGAGCCAATCAAGAGTCGGTCAAAGAGTATCAACCACTGGGCCACATTGGCAAATATGAATGATCTCCATCGAGGCATATTCCTTTCCATTGCTGTGTCTATATACCCCTAATTACGATATCAAAACTTCCTGATTAAAGCTGAATTTGATACCTCAAGTTAATGAATAGATATACATGTGCGAAAGGGTACAATTCAAGCTGCGCAGGCATAGATATCCTTTGCATTTTTTTGTCTTGTCACTGCGGAAAGTTGATTGTATAATCCCCGAATAATCTTCTTACGATGTTTGTTCATTTTCAGAAGGTATGTTTAACCAGCCAAGGTTATCAGAATGGGATACGTGTGCATGAAATGTCATTGTCCAACGACTGATGACCACTTCCTTGTCTGAGGAGTATCATGACGAGTTGCAACGAGTTGGTTCGGGTTCTGTATCTCAAAATTCCAGCCGCGCATAGTATTTTGGCATTGGTGTGTATGCACCCGATCATCTGACTGGACTTTGATCAACCCAGTAGAAAGGCGTGTTGGTTGGGTGGGGTTGTATGTGTCCTGTAAAATCCAGCCCGGTCAAAAGCAACTTGATAAGCTGTACTCTTTAGTTGCAGTCGAGTGATTTTGATACTGACAGGTAACACATCCTCTAAACAACATTTAAAATTGCGAAGTGATGCAGTACATAACAAAGTGATCAAGGGATATGAGCCTTAAGGAAGATTAAATGAGATGCTTGCATTATACAACATGAGAAAAGTGCTCTGATATGCCCCCATCGACATTAAAAAAGGTACACACGCCTACACTGAACCACAATAGCTTATGTACTGTAGGTCACAACACTCTGATTGCATAGGTCCGCTGGATTAATCCATGTTTCGTGCTTGTCGCGTTATATCCCTGAAACTTTACCAAAGCTACAATACCCCATCGCTGATCGTAGTCATTTGACATGGAAATATATATTGGTGACTATAACAAATCATTTAGTTTCAATGACATGTTGTGATCAATAAAATGTTAACTGCCTAAAAGAAGAAACAAACGTACTGCGCCATGATATATGTGGAGTTGGTTCGCATGACAGCGGTTTAACAATAACAATGAAAAGAATTCCGCTCCCTCGCCGCCAAATGCAAGCACTGCCAAAGTTACACCGCGCCCACATCAACCATTCCGAATCTGATGCAAGAGTTGTAGTTCTTGGCGATAACGCACAGTATTTTTATATCTGCTTTTCCTGCTGAGGTTAAATTATGTGTGCGTCACGAGCTTGTGGTATATAAAAACTGGCACTTGATTGATCATCTGCGCACGCAAGCCGCCTTTTGCGAAATATTGCTCTTTAATCGATTCTGTGGAGATTGTGCGCGTTAACCTAATTACTGCACAAAGAGTACATTCATCATCTAGAAATGGCTTGCATTATAGAAAATCCCGCCAGTGCTAGAATGTAAATTGCATGCTGCCTCATTCTTCAAGTAGGTGAAAGGATTTGCTGTGCAGAATCGTTTCTCTCTGTTTCCCTAATGATGTATTACAATGATGCATTGACCTCAAAGTGACCGAAGAACAGAAAATTTTTGCATGAGAGTTTGGTAAACGACGCACAAAATGCTAATGAAGCGCTCAACAGCGGACCAGTCAGTCTGGTGAAGTTGGAAGTATTGTTAAGATGGACGAAACACTGCTTATCAATTTCCATATAAGCTAGAGTGTGATGGATTAATATTCCACCTATTACGTTTAATAACACCGTCATGGTAATCAGACCAATTATCGCGCAGTTAACTGAATACATCTTCAACTACAAATGATATGGTACTCGGAGTTTTGATGTGTTAAATACCGCCTGTAGCATCCAGGCTCGTGCAACTCACGATATATAATCAATGGATTTATTTTTTCACCTTTTCGATAGCTTAATTATCTACTTATCCGATGCAAATAGACTAATTGAAATGCTGATGACGATGTCGCCTCTGGCATATGACTTTCATAGATAGGAGGCCACGTACGTCACCAGGTGTCTAATCTGTGCTTGGAGTTTGACCTTTGAGATCTCATTATCACGATGACCCTTGAGTTCATTGGTATCAAATAGTCAAATATGGACATTTAGATGTGCGAGGCCTTGTGTTGGCTGTCTCAAGCATCCACATTTTTATGATGCGTTATTTATTTTCCCACTATGCGTGTTGTGTCATATCAAACCAAATATTAGCCAATGGTACTGAAGTTTTAGAAGTTGTCCGAGACCATGCGGATTACCAATGACCCCGTCCAGCTCGACCTCGACACTGTCAAATTGTGCAGCTTAGTAGGGGTTAAGTTAAATCGTCTCATAATAAAAAAGCCAGTGGTATTCTTAAATAATGCGATGTTTCCTAACATAGTGTAGTTCAAATTTTCTTCCATGAGAATAGTAAATATGTTGGGTACAAAATGATATCGCAAGATTAATATGTTTTTGTGTTAATTCCGTAGAACGAACCATATAATTATGACATTGCTCGAATTCGCAATGTAATATCAGCTTATGGTATTGTCAAAACACTTCATGCTCGCCCAAAAGAGGCATGTTTTGCGGGTAGTCCAGACGCGTTCAAATTGATGACAGGAAATTACATCGATAATCGACACCAAATAAAGCAGTGCTAGAAACACTACTTCTCCCGCCGTGTGCAGTGAGAGTTTTGGGGCCTAATTGCCGCAATAGGTAAATTAGGACTCAAGCAAAACGAAAGCGGACCTCTCGGCAAGGATATTTAATGACTGCTGACGAAAAGTCCTTTGACTAATCACAATATGAATATTAACGTTCATGCCAAATGTGCGACGTCGTCGACATATCACAATCAATGCGAAGGAATGCATAAATGTGGTCCATTGATTTGAATAGCAACACAAAGAGGCAGCGACAAAAACAATATATCAACAGGACAACAAGTGGTTTATGGCGGGTGCATAACGTTGTACTTAGCCCCCACGTGCCAAAGCGTGTTGCTGAACGCAGTATATGTATATGGTATAATATGTCGATGAGAGTCACTCGGATATATAAATATTTGACAGATGGTCTCCGGATCACATTTCTTTTTAAAATATCGCCGCTAGAATAGCTGGGTTGTATTGTAATTGTGCGGATGTGCGTTCATTTGTGCGTGTGCGTCATATGTTTGTATGTTTGTTTCGCATGCTATGAATGTATATTTGCGTGTATGTGTAGATCATTGTTAATTGCTCACTGTGTGTGCGTGCCATGAAGTAATATTGAAATATAATATTTTGTATAACATCCATTGAAGTAATTTATGGCGATGGAAAGGCAAAATAAATGTATGACATCATGTCGACTACTCGCATCATTGCCTTGCTGTTATCAAAGGCAAGCGCACGTTTGCTAAGTACGCACTTGTTTCACAGTACTCTCAGAGGCCATCATAGCGCGTAGTGTGCTCTAAACAAGCGACCCCGTCGTGATATTCTATGACACACTAGTGCCTCGCGAACCTACCTCACAAATAGATGTATGATTGCGAGCCAATAATGTAACTACCGTCAAAACTTTAATGAATCAGTCCGAAATAGAGATAGAATTATGAGGATGGAGTTCACGAAGTCATTATTTAAAACCACTTCATGCACAAGAATGTTAGTCAATATTATGTAAAACTATGCTGATGACTAGTAGGATGTAGCTGTAACGCGTAAGCGGCCATAGTTCAAGGCCTTATAGCCTTAATACATAAATGCACAGCTTGCTGTTATAACAAACTGTGCCTCCATGTTATCTGTGCCATTTGAAAAATGGGAGACAAATATGGAAACAGAAGAAATATGTATCGCCTAAAAATGAAACATATTGTGTCTCTTGTCGGCTATCATGGCGAATAGAGCATCATTATGGTGACTTATTTCCCATTGATCATATTGTGAAGCCCATTTATATTGACAAAATACCACCGTAATTGATCGCTTGCTTCGCCTACACTTCAAGTTACATCGCCATACCATACATTATTTGTAATGTTAGGGATTATATTTTAGTCATAGGAATGGTGCACGTTTGTTGCAATACTTTAGCTGGACGTTGTACAACTAATTCAAGCCAATCCATTTCACGGGTTTTGTGCTTCCCTTTGGCTATCCAACTAAAACAAGTGAACAGCTGTCAGATGCTGGTGGTGATAAATGTGATATGTGGATGTAATTATGCTCTTCGTGTGTGGCAGTTAGCAAATAAAGAAATGCATTGATTATGATGCATTCAACTGCAAAGGTGATAAGAACAAAGAACTACAGGAACATAATTTACAAAGGCTGTGTCCCTCATCCCATGCTGCTGTAGTATTAGACGATATGCCATAGAAATCAGTGAGTATTGCCTCTCCTTACAGGGTTCAGACTCGGTGAAATGAGTTAATTATGGCTGACTCACGTTCCTAAAGCACTCAACCCCAAGACACAAGTCGATCTAACATCCTTCCATTCATTTTGTGTAACAGTATATATTGTGTTACATATTGTTGTTGATGAATCATGTGCAATACAAGTACAAATTCGTCCACCAAACTCTTCACTAAGTGACAGTTTGTACTTGTCTCGCATATCCCTATGAATAAATTTATTTACGTTTCAAAATACTGCAAATGATTCTATTCAGGCATTCCAGAGCAAATCATTGTCATGATATTGCATTTGAGACGGAAACCATGACACATGTTCGCCATAATTTGCATTAATAGCGGCATGACACGATTGATACGGAAGATGATGTAAGATTTGAGAAATAGTTTCAAGAAGGTCCGAAACGACAACGCAGAAATGTTTGCAGACACAAGTTTAAAAGAACCGATTGACTTGTGCAACGTGGTGTAAATTAACTGACAAAGGAACGGCAGTTGTATCTTACTCAAATGTGTTTAGAATTCAGCACTAACGATAAGTGTAGAATGTGAGCTACCAGTAGTACGTTTGGTAGATGAGGGTAAGAGCTAGAGAAGATATATTGAATTAAATCCCGCTTATAAAATACAAGTTCAAAGCATCTACCGCGACATAAAATTGATTGCAGAGCTGCACAAAGCAGGGATATCATTGGCGTATTATCCATCAATATTTATATAAATCAGTGATGGAATCTTTTCCTACTGTTGCAACAACCTCTGCAAATATCGTTGTGGAATCCTCTAGTAGTCGAATAAACATTTGTTACATTTACAGGTATGGGTATCGCATTATCGATGTAATACCCCAATATCGTTGGCAATGTGGAGTATCAACAATTAATTGACCATATTTTAGTGAGTTATGCTGAAATTATAAAAATAGCGATATATTTGAACAAAACTGACGCTGTCATTCGATTTGGGTGACTTTATGAAAAGAAGCTTTTCGCTACGTTTATAACACGTGTAATGTTCAGTGTGTTACGTACCGTCAGGATTTCCACCCGAGCAGCCATCATATAAGCCGTGGTTGTTTTGGTATTGAGTTTTAGGCTGGAAGGGCAAAATACTAATGTGATGCTATATTATTACTCAATGAATGCGGTCAATTCATGGATTGAATATCGTTTTAAATGCACTTGTGCCACTTGTACTTGCCATCCTGCATAAATGTCAAGACGTGAAACCATATCTCGTATCATCACCTTAGGGCGTTTCTATAGTTCTACAGTTTACACGAGAATTTTTTGGAAAATGTAATTTTTTACCAGGGTAGCTCTCTGCTATACGTCCATGTAACGTTTTGTATCTTTATTTAGTTAGTAACGTATATAGTGAAATGTCATATAGCTCTCTAGCTTTATCAAAGGTCGGACGGTATACCTCAGGGACCTACATGTTATGGAGATATCCTATGGCTATTGGGGATACCTTTTTGTGGCAGCATAGGATCGTTATGACCAAACACTGTTGTCTGAGTAAATGGCATTTTATTACGTTCTACCACAAAAGGTTCTTTATGCCGCTTACTGCAATGCATATCCTTCATCCATACGAGAATGTTTTTGGCGCCGTAATTTGAATTTAATGCAAATACCGATGGTCATAACGCCATGGGAACTTCGGCTCAAGGAGTCATGATGGATTCAACCACCTTTTACTAAAGACATGAATATATTGTTTGGCAAAATGGCACCCAAACATGTGGTAGTGCGTGTCTAGACCGTCACATTAATCATAATAGAGTGCCTATTATCGATCATGTCAAGAGATACACTTCGTTATTTATGACTGCAATGTGAGAAGTCTGGTAATAGCATGGCGGCTACTGACACACGATATATCTTCAGCTTTGTTATTGTATATTACCCTGCGCAATACACGGGAATGGGAGATGAAATTGATGAACTGGCTGAGATTCACCGCAAGGGGGGTCATGTACCGGCGATCAGTCCAAAATCAATGGTCCTCTCGCAATATAATGTAAATGTGCCCAGATGATGTTGAATTATCGTATATCGCAAGGATTAATAAAACCATTGGGAATAGACAAAACCAACAATATTACGTTTGGAAACAAACGACAGATTCCTACTACGTTAAGTAATAAAATCCAAATATTCTAGCCCAATCGGTGATCCCCAGGTATGTTGTAAAATTCGATTCCTTATTTTTTGCGGGACGTGAATTTTGGCACATGGTAGTTGCTACAATACATTCGAAACTGCAAACGACCTGCGCAAGCGTAGTTAATGGTCCAGATCGTTATTCATGCGAATAATTGTGATCTCAATAACATGAATGGAGTCATAAGCAGCAACACATAGCAAAACAAAATTTGCACCTAGTCACCGAAAAATAAGAAATGAAGCATTCTTTCAATTTAGCATGTATATTTTGCATCCAACCATTGTCTTTGTGTTGCACCAAGCATGGTTAAGAATGCAACATTATGGCTTAAACGTAATGGTATTCAACAAATATAGATATTCAGCGCGTGCCTTAAGCTTAGAATAAATGTATATTTATATGCATATACTAACAATGGGCAACTTCACTATTCCCTTTGATTTGGGCAGACTGCGGAGTAATTGAATATTGATTAAAGGGTCAAGACGTGAATACACTCGAGAATCATGTTTACAGTTAACAGGAGCAAAATAAAGACGTCTTATTGAAAGCAGTTGGGCCCTCTAGGGAGGCAAATGAGCCTTAATGGACGATTACTATGTCCCTCAACTATAACTAGGCCCATCAGTGCCATGACAAGTGCTGCGTTTAGGAATTGTTTCCTTGTCGAATGTTATCATTGCCTGCTAGGAATCTGTATCAGCATTTATGTGATGGCTTTTGATCGGTAGGATACTATTTGCGTCAAGAACAATCGTAAGAGACGCCGCTGATTCAAACCAGCTTCTGTTAATGATTGTCTTTTGCTAATGAATGGTGATTTGCGTTGTATTACTACCCCAGTAGACGTCAACTCTTCGCTTAATACGAATGTGTTCTTCGGTAATGAATCATATTTTAACCACATATATGCTAAGAGCGTCGTACCATGTCCCCATCCCTTAGTAGACTTGGTGGACAATTGTACGTAATTAGGGTACCCTGTAAGTGTTCTATTCATGAGTGGTGTCCTTACAATGCATGATATCATTGATACTCTTAGCTAGCCGAATGCGAGCTGGCTGATGAATCTTTATGATTATTCATAGTATGAAAAAAACCTTGGAAAAAAGACAACGTATATACATGGAGATGTCGTCTTGGTGAAAATAATGTCATCAGTTTCTAATCTGCTTTGACGGGGAAATGATAAAACAATGAAGTATAGATTGCCTTATCGCTTAGGTTATCGCGCCAAATTCCAAGATATAGTTAACTATACCCGATATTCTCTTTACTGACAGAACAGTATTGCCACAGATGTCGAAATAAAGCGATCTGAAGCAACCCACGGAAACTGTCAGAGTAATCTACCAAATAATTGCCTGGTGACATCTAGTCTGTGCAATGGTTGTCGATTACTACTCTCGGATTCATTAGTACGGACGTTGACCGATTCCTGCGAGGAGAACCATGATCTATTCTTGTGTATCATTCTGGCTTTGCAATCTTTTATCTGCCGTTTACAGGCGGCGTATGATTGCATTTTTACAAGATGCTTCTTGGTGCCTGCTCTGTATTTTATATTCTAATCATGACAAATCCCCAATTTGCATGTCTTATTATAGTGGCTAGTGGTCGGTTCCGCTCGGTGTATAAGTGTACTGAATGTAAGCATGATACATTCAGATGGCAGTTTTCACTGGGTGGTTGGTGTGTCTGAATATATTCCTACTTAATCTCCCGAAAAAATGTTAGCTGATACAGATAACAAGGTTGTTTAAAGAAACAAAAGTATGATCATAGTATTAGCAGTCGCTCTCGATATGCTGCCGTGGAATAGTGAGAGATATCATGTATTGATTATCCACGGAAGGGATCTCCTCACATGTGTTCAATAACAAAATATGTTAAAGTAATGGTCAGGCGCAAGTTCGTTATGATGCCTCTAACGGCCCAGATATACTTTGTCAGCTCCATTTCGCGATGCCTTTGGTGCTATGCATTAATGCTACGTAAGGTAACAGGCAGGCTTTCAACTATTATAATATTCCCAACTCTCCACACATCAAATATGCAGCTATACTGCCATAATGTGAGTGCCTAACTTAGCATGTCGTCTAACGATCGTTGTCGATCGACGATCGCATGTTATTATGCTAGGTGGGAAACCATTGCCAGGAACATTTTGCCACAGAGACCGCACATATGATGAATTGACTATTTTCGGTCACTATAGAGCAGGCTGCATCATACGATGTCGATATTCAATCACATGTCTTCGTAGATATTACCTTGTCAGAATATGGGTGACCAGTGGTAATTGGTTCAATTTCAACGATGGCATAGACAAAATTGGGACTTGGTCTAGCGCAATAGTAGTGGTGAAGCAGTTTACTTTCCTTTTGGCAATCTATTGCAATCGCAAGGTTGTGATCGATCTGCTCGTTTGCCAAATAGGTCAGAACGTTTTTAAGCATCTTTGCAATGTCGCAAAGAACTTTAGGAGGATGAAACACGCCTTCTTAATGATTAGGTCAAGGATTGTCTGATATATGCAGGGGCTAAAAGATCATCAAGAGAGTGATTCACAACAAGTGCTTACACTAAAGGCTCAGAACTAGCCTCTAAGGTGTACTTCCAGCTTCCAGTCCTATCGTTATAACATAATAATCTCAAATGACAGATCATAAATTTAGTCGCCGTCTCCTGCCGACATTTTAGTGCCGATGATCGGATTCAAATGAAGAACTGTCGCTTTGGTTGGGGTTGAGCGAAATGCAATGCATTATTTTACGCTGCCAATTGCTCAAACCACAACAGGACACGCGTAAGCTCTAACGCTAGGTAATGCAGGACCGCGTAATATGTATATTCATAAATGCATATATCTATGGAGTTATGAATATATGCATGCGGATATGTTTCCGAGACTGTTGCGATGATCTACTTGTCCATTGACGACCATTAAATTGCGTGAAATGCTAGGGTGAGCGCGCCAATGATCACCAAATATAGATGATATTACGGTTGATGAAGACGTTCTCATCGACCCATACATCTCTCTCTATTCCATTAAATAAAAGGAAATCTGCTTTAAGCTCATGAGTCGCCGTTGAATCAATATAAACGAAATAAGGTGCTGTAGCATATCACTCGAATCACAGCGCTTATCACAAATCCTCCAGCATTCGATCCTCAAGATAAGAAAAAAAAATTGAAGTTAACTTATGCAGCTTGGGATGATAAATGACAGGTTCTACTAGGTCCAAAAGCCATAGATATTTCTATGGTTGGAATGAAAAAACATGTGATATGAACAATCGGGATGCGTGATATTGCGAGGTTATTGCTTTTATGATGCCCGATGATCGATGCAAATCACGCTCGGTATGACACACAAAACAAAAATCAACATTGCAACGTTTTGGAGCGAAAGAGAGGTCGCCGAGTTTTACGTAACACGAGTGGGCGATGCTGCGTTCGGCAGACAAGCAAACTGCGCGTGATAAAAGAGATTCGATGGCGACATTATATTACAGTAACATCTGACACTTCAACAACTATTCTTATGTCTACAAATATCTGCATACGCTAGTAGAGAATTTGCTTGTTTACAGTGTTTGTGTGTAGCAGTTCACACACCATATAGATATTGTTGTATTGCCTACAACATGTACAACATGTTCATGCAGATTGCGAAGTTATTAACTATTGCAAACAATGAGGATGTGACATCTGCTGATGTATGTATCCTCGCATCATTTACACATTCAACTGGTGGTTCAAGAAAAGAAAAGAGCAGTGCATGGTTGAAAACTAACATCTTAACACTCCATTGTGATATTGTTTATATTGGTAATATTTACATTGAATACAAATCAATGTATGTGCATATACAATCATTGACGAATACAACACGATATAGATGTCAGTCCTTATTTATCAAATATGACCTGAATAATTGATTTAAAAGCAGTAAATGAACAGGATATATTGATTTAAGTAGACACGTCGTTCCAGAGTTTTGCACCTTTATATCTCATAATATTGTGAGCTATTTGAGTTTTATAAGGAGGTACAACCAAATAATTAGCTTGTCTAGTTACAATGGCGTCTGATAATAATTATGTTTGAAGAAACCAGAGACTGCATGTGGCATGTTATCTGTGTAAACTTTGTACATTAAGATTGTAGCACAATATTCATACACTTGGCTGATACTCAGAATATAAAGTTATTAAACACTGTGCTAGATCTAGCAAGAGGCGGAGAACCTGTAATAATTCTGCAACATCCTTTTTGTAGCTTCAGTATTGACTATAGATATATTTGCTGCAGTGCTCCAAACTTCAACACAATGTGAATCATAGGGATAAGTGAACGAGTAGTACAATGGTACAAGAGTAGCTGTGTTTAATATTTTTTCTTGACTTACATAAGATAACAATGTTTTTGGATATCTTCATTTTGATATATTGAATATGAGATTCTGGTGACAGATTGTGCCTTTTCTTCCATAATCTTTCTAATGGCCTAACCACCCACAGAATACCGCAAAACAATCACTCGTTCAAATCTATGGTCAACAGCTTATAGATGCATATGTACTGTAAAAAAGTGTGAGTGTCTGTACTTGTGTGTGTATGTATGGGTATGCATGTTAGTTTTGGTTGATTCAATGTGGAAGTTATGTGAGTTAAAGCAGCATCCAACGATGTCAAGTGTGCATTAGATTCCCAGATACTATGAGACTGCTGCTTCTCTCTGGACCTGCTTAAGAAAACGGTTAATAACTAAGTGCATGATTTGTAGTCTACATCCGCCATTGGTAATGGTCACGGCAGAGTGTGATTTCCTACAGTTTAATAAAAGTCTTCGCGGGTTGCATTTTGAATAGCGAACACGCACCAAACTGCGTCAGCATTGTGTGTCGGACACAACATGAACTCCGTTTAGTTTGTCTAGCCTCGTAATACATATGCTTTCTAACAAATAACATTCATCATACTCGGGTTAAGACGGTCACGTCACCTGGGATATCGTCTTATTATTTCCAGGTCTTTATCTTGACGTTATTGGTTCGGGTAAATGGATCTGCGACCATGATGTGCTAATATTTCCGTAGTAACAAATTTGCCGCTGTTCAAATTTGAATACGAGAGGTATAAGAATCAGCAATGACGAAAACGACATATCTCACTCTGTTTCTATCACTCTCTCTCTCTATCTCTCTCTCTCTCTCTCTCTCTCCATCTCTACATTTCTCTCTCTCTCTCTCTCTCTCTCTCTCTATATATATATATATATATATATATATATATATATATATATATATATATATATATATATATATATCTTTCATATTATCTATCTTCTTCTCGCTCTCTATCTTACTCTCTCTCTCTCTTGCTCTCTCTCTCACTCTCTTTCGTTCTCTCTCCCTCTCTCTCTCTCTCTCTCTCTCTCTCTCTCTCTCTCTTGTTGCTTTGTTTATGAACGGCGCTATTTACGTCGGTGTGTTTAACATTCGTACATAAATAGCAGATAGCTTTCAAAAAATGTGTCGGACACAACATGAACTCCTTTGAGAGTGTCTAGCATCGTAATGCAAATACTTTCTAACAAATGACATACATCATACTCGGGGTTAGACGGTCACGTCACTTGGGGTCTATCGTCTTATTATTTCCAGGTCATTGCAGTGCGTTTATAACTAAACAAATCGACCTAATTTGTTTTAAAGGAGTATCCTATGTAAGTGACAAAATATTGCCAAGCAAATCATGACGTCACGAAAATTGGAAGATCAGCAGCAATATGGGATCATCATTAGTGCGGAATCGGAATAGAATCAGATTGGATGAGGGTTATTAGTCGGGTCGGTCCTGTTATTTTCCTAATCTACATAAATAATCTTGCCAAAATGCCCTCTTTGACCGTAGTTATAAAAACATACAGGAAAATGGAACAATCAAATTGATGCTTTGAACAGAAGCTTGTTTGGCGAGTTGGTCAGAGCAAGCTGCAAGCGAACGGATAAGGAGCGACGCAATATAGCAATAACTTATAGCAAACTTTACAACTCTCATGACAGTGTTATAATATTGCAACACGAAGTTGTGTTCATGGGCCGACTGCAACTAATTCTTTGTCAGTTAATCAGGATGGCAATCATACGCAGCTAGCCAGAATGATATAGAGATCGTCAAGGATTATGATGGCGGAAACTCTTGTCATTCTCTCTAATGAACTCCGCAACTGTCATTTATCGTTTATTCGCCTGGCTGTGCCATTTGTGGACACTTTCCTTAAATGAACACCTTGATGTTATTGGTTCAGCAAAATGTATCTGCGTCCATGATGTACTAATATTGCCGTAGTGATAAATGAGCCGATGTTCAAATTTGAATGCAAAAGGTATAAGAATCAGCAATGACGAACGCGACATTTCTCACTCTACCTCCATCACTCTCTCTATCGCTCTCCATCTCTACCTTTCTCACTCACTCTCTCTCTCTCTCTCTCTCTCTCTCTCTCTCTCTCTCTCTCTCTCTCTCTCTCTATCTCTATATATATATATATATCTATATCTATATATATATATATATATATATATATATATATATATATATATATATATATATATATATATATATATATATATATATATATCTTTGTGTCTATCTATCTCCTTCTTTCTCTCTCTTTCTACTCTCCCCCCCCCCTCTCTCTCTCTCGCTTTGTTTATGAACGTCTTTGTGTTTAATCTTCAGAAATAAAAAGCAGATAGCTCTCAAGGGTGTGATGCATCATTATGCCTCAAAATGCAATTGTCGGAGATGCATTGCCATCATATAGATTTCGTACGTCTTTCAATTTAATCGTGGTGAAGGCCCTTACAGCTGATACTAGCATCGCTCTGTCACTGATCTAGGAATGTGTGATTACTACACAATTATTGCGTCATATGGATTGTGCAAATCAGTGTTCGCGGTAAAAAAAAAACATGGTTGTTTTTATTGTGGGGACGTATTACTTGTCAGCTCAGCAGTAATAATCTACATTTTCCTCGTGAATGTGCATTCGATTTGATGGCTGCATCAGACCGGAATAGCTTCATGTAAACACAAGCATGGGGTATCAAGACGGTCAGATTGCCTTATTTGCCTGTGTAACAAATACAAATGCCTCAATCAGTACTCACCGCAGCCATTGTTTGCCCAGCCGTTGCTCGGATTCAAATAACTGTCTGCTATCAAATTACTTTTCGACGAACAGATGTCCCTACGTAAGTACTAATTATCTACTTGTTGATAGAAACACTTTTAATAACAAGCTCGCATTTACTTCTAGCCCGGCATGTTTATTCAATGAATGTGAAAGATTAGCAACGAACAGATCTGAAGAAGAACGTGTTAACACCCACGGCACCCACAGTAACGTGTCCCAAGGTCATCTATCTCCGATTGAGCAGTAGCTGTTGCCTTGGCAGAACACACAGCACTTATGGTGGGACATTAGATTATACCGAAACCTGGAGATGGATATTAGACAACAAGCGGAATATAAACAAATGAGCTGACACCTGAATGCAGTCTACACGAAGTAGGCCTCGTACAGGGGTATTGCAGTGGTAACTGCGGTTGATATTTACTGCTCGGCTGTCAACCACGGACGTGATCAACGATCCGATTTTTGGCAAAGAATAAATACTTGAGAATTGCCCGAATATTCAAATATTCGTTCGATAAACGCGCATATTCCAATATCGATTGAACTATTCGAATATTCTATAGAAATTTTACTTGTGGTAGAGGCGTATGAATGAAGCTTAGCCGCGCTCGATGTATGGCGCTATGGAACGTATAAGGGACCAATTTGTTTGCGAACTGTATAGTGCAGCATTATATCGGTACCGTAAGTCGTCAGTCGACTCACAGTCAGCATCGTGGTATCAGTTCATTATGTTTGCTGTGTAGTCACGTACCCTCTCATCATGGCTTCGGGAAGATCGAACCAAATTGGGACGTATGGAATCCTTTCATCATAGACAAGAAGGCAACGTAAGTCACGTGCAGGGCGGACAACACCCATGTACTTTCGTACTGTTATGCTATACAACGATTATATTGAATCATCTCAAATCGAAACGCGGTTATTTAGCGCCATCAACCGAACCTACAGGCAAGTATCAAGCGTTAGTATGGTTCTTTTCTCCCAAACATACACAAAACAGTACCACAGTGGCACAAAAAAGTACCACAGTAATTCTCCTCAGCAGAGGCAGATCACACCAAGTAAATAAGCATCGATCAATACATGCTCGAACATGCAATTCCGTTCACCGCAAATCCTCTGATGTGGTGGAACACAAATGAAGACACACATCCTGAAGTTGCGAAACTTGCTAATTTCAACATGGGTATACCGGCGACAAGTGTCGCTTCAGACGGCCGCTCGTAGCTGATAAACGAAATCGCCATTACCCAGAATCTCTCAGAATGTTGCATTTTCTGACTATAAATCTGCAAGACTTGGCGTGTAATCAGTGTAATCGTGATGACGCTTTGGACCGAGATCGCTGTCCTTCTAATGAAAACATGCATGGTTAAACAACATGGCAACACTTATCCATGGCATAGAATGATATACTAGGGGCATTAGCTCAACTTTGAAGGATCTTATATAAGGGATACAATTGTGCCAGAGGTGTTTTGGGCTTTGTAGGCTGTCCTTGCGCCATTACAAAATAAGCCTTTGGAATACATTTCGATCCTCGGAAAGGGCAGTTGTGCCTTCTACCTTCACAAACAGGCTTAAAAGACCTAAAACCAGCCCGAAATCATGGTTTGGGCTATTAACTTCCTTTACAAAATTTGAGTTGCATCTCAGAAGAGATTTTGGCGGGACAATGGTCATCCCTGACATGCGGTTATGAATAGACAGCAATTGATTCAGACGTAAAATATAATCGATTGTTTCAACTATCTTTAATTCTCTTCGCTGAAAAGTTCGTTGATCCGCTTTGTCGAGTCGCAGCAGCTTTATTCGCTTACTCGGTGGGTGGATGTGTTGAGGTTGAGGAGGCGCTTCGTTTATACATCATCCCTACACGTGCCCTGTCACTATTTCTCCAAACAGCACGTTCTTCCTCTTAACATCTTTACATGCACCATCAACTGTCCTCTAAGATCGACCCGTTTCTCTTCTAAACATCATTACATGCATTATATCTTTCCCACATCAAAGAAGGTGTAGTGTATCCGACATTTCAATAACTACTACGTCCGGCACGTTTGTTTTAAATAACAGAGGCGCGGATCACCGTGACCTGTCCACACCTGTAAAAAGTTTTCCCTGCTCATGTCAAGTCTTTACAACTGGATTCGGGAAATGTCATCATCGCAATAGGCTGATGGAAGTGCCTTCCAGTTGCTAGAAGGGATTTCTGTCATCCTGTGGCGCCAATACGCTTCGCGCAACCGTTAAGTCCTTGCCTATCAAATCAAAGCAATTCTAACCGAACAGACACCATAAAACTTTGCGACCGCATTAAGACTCAGGCCTCTAAACGCTATATGATCAAAGAAAACGATAAACGGGGTGGGTGGGTAAAATAAAGAAGAGAAACAAATTGTGGTCTCCAAGGAAGCATATGATTATTTATTGCTGCTACAATAATCAGTGTCTACATTATAAATGGATTGCTGATAGAGAGATTGGCCATTCGTTATACACGATGCCGTTGGCAGCAAGCCAAAGCTGCTCTGTTAATGTCAAGTAACAACTGCATGGTTGGTAACCCACAAGTTAGCAAACAGAACCCATCGATGTCAATCATCTCCTGAAGAGTTAGTATGTCCTTAGAATGTACGGTTTGTGCGGAAGATTGTGACCGGAACAACATATTTAATAACGCCACTATCAAATACACTCATATCTCAGGATTAATTTAGCAACCGATTATAAAAAAATAAGATGCTGATTACCTTTAAAATCTCAGAGCTATCCCATCCCCTTACACATTCTCACATTGATTAGTTTCTATTGGATTCCCATATCGAGATTCTTTGATAAAGGACCCGATAAAATGATTCACGAGGATCTGAAACTTGATAGAAAACACTGACTACAAATTACTCCAATAACATCATAGCCCCGGAGTTCATTAAATTCACGGCTATTTACAGCATCTTTGAAGTATTAATAATGCGTGACAAGCCACACGAATTGCCCATTATACTCGATTTGCCAGTGTAGCGCACTCATCTTGCTTTCTTTATTGACGATGTAATGTCTGATTTTGGTCTCACTGGTCAGAAACGGCATCCGACCACAGGCTCCATTACTTCATGGGAAGCTTTATATCTAGGTATTGTTAACAAGCGATTTAAAGATAATCGCATCTCAGGATTGATCTTAACGGATTTTATTGACTCTTTCAAAATTCAAAATGGTCAATAAAGAGCCTATTACGTTTTTTATCATTTTTGTTTTCATCTTCATAAACCTTTGCTGCTATCACAGCAATGGCTGACGGCTTTTGAACCAACTTACAAACAGCGACAGTAACTGTGACATGTTAACATTATATGCCATAGATTCAGCTTTTGGTTCCTATTTGAAGCTCAGTTGCTGTTTAACTCCCGGCATATGCCGATGATCAGCATTTGCCACTTTCACATGCTATCCATGCTGATCCCCAGCGTGTCATTACTATTTCCAGTGATATGGTTATGATCATAGAGATAAGTGTACAGCCTTATATGACTGCATTAAAGCAACTGTAATGATGATCAAGACTTGGACATTATCAGATGAAGACTGGGTCGCCCACTCGAGCAGTCCTCGATAATAGCGCATCACTGGCGCATTCTGAAACAAATACCCTCTCTATCTTTGATCCTTAGTCATTGCTCAGTGTATAGTAATAATAATAATAATAGTAATAATAATAAAGAGACGAAGAAGAAAATGAAGAAGAAGATGAAGAATGAGAAGACGAATATATTCCAGGCACCTGCCTAATAGTATTTAAAGCATACATGTCCGATTTACGTCATTGTATTTATATCACATATCAAATTCGGTATTGATTGGTCCCAATAGCATCAGTACATACCACTCAATTATTGGATTAACAACTATTTTGAAAATTCCATTCGCTTGATCAACCCCCAAATGGTATGTAAGGCATGCATATACAATTCACGCGTTGGTATTTACATCACGTATGAAATACGGTATTAATTGGTCCAAATAGCACCAGCACATTCATTCGATGATTGGATTAACAACGCTTGATCAACGCACATATCCTTGAAATTCTGAGACACGGCTGGAGGCGTACATACGGCTCCTTTTGAGAGACTTTTAATAACGCCTTGGTTTGATGTAGTAAATGTTTCGTCCTTTTGAGTTCTAGTTAAATGATATTTCACACGCACGACAGTAAATTACTTATTTTCCGCCTCATAGACACATTTAGCGTAAACACGCATGCTTTTTAAATTAAAACGTAGCCCTCGCTGAACTGGTTTTATTGCAAGCGTGTTGGGGTTACACGACATTCGGCAGTACTGTATATCGATTAGTATTCTATCAACGAACAATAAGATTTGATAAATACATTGCATAAGCAATGCTCGCGTCTGATATAATACATTGCTGATAGCCGTTTCTCTACTGTAAGAATTATTTTCCTGCCGGCCCACCACGGATGAAAGGCTCATTTATTCATTTGAAACTCAAAGAGGGGATCCAGCCCCCTATTTTGAACGAGGTTGCCTAGAAACGCTGCTTAGCAACTTCTCCCTGAGAACCATGAGTTTCAAGTTTCCAGACTTTTAGTCGCGGCGCGGCGCTGTGGTCTTTGAAATTAGCTCCATCATCATTGCTGCTGTCTAAATTACCCGTGCATACTGGTTGGTATCATTGCTGTGAAATATGATGGTAGATACAATGATTAGAACTCGGTGATAATGTTGTTATGATTGACTCATCCTTACTGACCTGGCCAACCGTGACCTTCCCTTTCTTTATTGAAATGTCCATGAACCTAGCAGTTGAGCTGTGGCTGCAGAGTGAAGACAGCGAGGTTTCTGTTTGAATCTCTCGCGAGCGTCGGCACAGCACACTTGCCGTCAAGTGAGAACGAATATTGTGCTCTAACTTCTATCTTATAATATGGGGTACTATGTGATAGAATGCAAGTTACTTATTAGCTTGCGGGTGTAGCCCACAAGTTTAATAAGTGAAGATTTGATGGATTCTATATTTCGGTACCTTATAAAGTTGGTTATTGGGCGCACAGAGTTCCTGGTTTAAGAGATTTGCCATTTATCAATGTACCGATTAGACTTAATGAAAGACATATTTCACTGCACACCATGTGTAGCCCATTCTCATAATGTGAAAAGTGAAACTCCTCGCACAAAAACACGTCATTATTCAGTTGCTGCGTAACCCTAGTTATGTTGAACACTGATTGCCTTACATAGGGCTTGACCCCCTCTTAAATAGCCGCATTAAGGGCAAAGTAGTAGTATAGCGTAACTGATATCATGCCACATGTGACGCAATTGCAAGTAAAATAGTTATTGTGGCATGGATTGTGTTATGCAATGCACCTGCTTGCGATTAACGATTATCAAGTACGTGCATCATGCATAATGCATTTTCTTTGTAGTCAACATCCGCAATGTCAAATGGTCACAGAAGCGTGCGCTATGATCGACGTTACTGAACTAAGAAACGGAAGTGCATTACGAATAACGAGCCAACGCCCAAATGCAATTCCGCTTTCGTGAAGTCAGCACTATATGATAGCGTGTCCATAGCACTTAAATATCAATGTTATATATAAGCATTACAAATGCGGCATAGGGATGCTCACAATAGCAAACCAATTCACATCACCATGGGCATATATACTGGCGAATGCGAATAGACAAAAAGCAAAGATGCCCCACTTCTCACCAAATGGGGAGCGGTTATCAAATTATTTACCTGAGCACGCTCCTTGTCACTGCCTTTGAAATATGCCCTGTCGTATGCCTATTTCCACCATAACTCTCTAACACATGAAGCTATACACACACACTCACTCACACACACACACACACATATATATATATATATATATATATATATATATATATATATATATATTATATATATACATATATATATATATATATATATATATATATATATATATATATATATATATATATATATATATATATATACATATAACTATGAATGTGCATAATTATGTGTATAAATGTACGCGACTTCCACGGCGGCAATTGCAATTCTTTAATCGCGAGACAAAATATATATATATATATATATATATATATATATATATATATATATATATATATATATATATATATTTATATATACGTATATATACGAATATATATGTATATATATGTATATATTCATATGTATGAATATACATATATATATATATTTATATATATATGTATATATATGTGTATGCATGAACATATATATATATATAAATATATATATATATAAATATATATATATATATAAAAAATATATATATATATATATGAATATATAATGCATATATATATATATATATATATATATATATATATATATATATATATATATATATATATATATATATATATATATTGTTATATATATATATATACATTAAATATATATGACAATATGTATTTGTTCCCATGATGACATGTAGTGCTGTGTGCGCGTTATTGCAGGCATTATGCCAACATTATGCGGCGGCATCACTGTGTGTTGGTTTTAAAGCTGAAGCTTTGCTGTCAGAGTTGAAGAGATTCAACGCCTCTAACTGTGCCCTTGGAGCTTGTCGAACCACTCAGACTACCGACAATACTCGCATTGTCAACGTGAATCCCGTTTTTTATTCACTTTATTAACAATATGGTTTCACTGATCAGCCAAAACATTTTTCCACGGGCAGCAACAGAACTCTGATAGCAAAGCGATAATAAGCATTGTGAATGATTTATGCGAAGAACAGATAGCCCGCCCCCTTTTGTAACATTTGATGTGTTGTGCAATGCCGATGTTTGTTCATATATAATTATAAATGTTTTATTCAGTATGTATACTAGTCATTCCGCTGACAATTTGGCCTCGAAATTTATCAACACCATTGCAAGAAACTGCGCCCTTGGAGCGGAGATAAAGGATGGCATACACAAGAACTACCCCTAATATTTAGTTTGTAAGCAAAAAACACTCAGGCTTTTCTGCCTGCATTACGCCTCACTTACCAGCTAAGGCAAATTTGTATGGGCTGCATTAAACCCAGAACTGCTCTCAAATTAGGCACAATGAATTAAATGTCAATGTCAGCTACATCACAGTATTCGTCTTAATTCAAAACGGCGGATATCAAACCTATACGAACCATCTTCTGATTATATCCGCAAAAATAATTTGATAACAGCGACACATACCTTTAGGAGCGTGCAATTTACGTAGTAGAAGCCACTTCGCGTTCCTGTTTAAGGTTGAGTTGCTATGGCACTTCCGTGTAAATCATCTGCATATGCCGCTTCAATAATTTGCTGACTATGCAATAAGATATCAAAGGGTGAAAACGCATGGCTCCAGAAGTAAAGCTTAGTAGATCCAATATCATATGTGCAACTTCATAAACGAAATGGTGTACACAAATTGACAACGCCGTGAGTAGCATAATTTCCACAAACTGAGCACAACACTGCCACTTACTTATTCTTAGAAAAACACTCTGGCACTTTATCGAATCGCATCATATTGTAATGCACCCTTTATGTTCGGAAACGCCTCAAAACAGATAAAATTAACAAAATAACTATAATGAAATATCGGACTTCTTGCATGGCATATTTTCGTTAGAAGCACCCCTTTTGATCACCTAACCTCCATAAGTGATTGGTTCGCTGGTAACATGAAAGAACAGAGCACTTAATTAAGTCATCCTGGTGTTATCCGGATATTTGCAGAGCGACGTATGCACCCGGACACCACCAAATAAAAACGTCAAGTCGGGCAGCCTGGCAATCCATTTACAACAGGGAATGCAATTGATGGCGGTAGATGTTGCCAGACGCGTATGTTCAGTGGACATATGGGTATCTAAGGTTGAATCATATATCAAATATAGTGTTTGATGGATTCAATTTTTCTCAGCTTCTGTTCAGTCGCAGCATTGCTTGATTCATTCAGTGTGGGACCTGACAGATTTTATTGGATATTTAATTTGCCACACAGAATGACGCGCGGTTACTTGCTAATGTGCTATTATTGGCATCATATTCTCCGCGGTGCTGCATCTGTATTTGCTTTGGTGGCTCTTGCTTAATGTTGTAGCTTCTCATATTAATACATCATGTCTATATCAAAGATTCATAGGATGCTAATAATTCTTGTGGTTTTGAACGGAATGAATTGATGCAAAAACATTTTTTATTTGTATAATGTTAAGACAAAAATGTGCTGTAGTATTGCTGCTTTTGAATGACAAGGATTTCATTCCAGAAATGCCATGGGAGCTGAACGCAATCATGGGCACTCGGCATTGTCGAAATTACCTGCGATAAAACCCCACAATACTGCTATGCGCAAATGTGACAGAGCAATATATGATAGAGTGAGAGAGAAAGAGTGAGAGAGAGTGGGAGATACAGCTGAGATATTGAGTGAGAGAGAGTGTTTCACAGAGCAGAATCACGGGGAAGTAAGCATATATTCTAGCAACGGCATACATAATCTTGCCACAATTCACGCAATATACCATCTGCTTGTATAGGTATAACGATTTCAACCTGCGTTTTGAATACAATTACATTCAACTTCAGTTGCTGGTAGGCCCTGTCAAGGGATATTTTGTGAAACGAAATCGCATTTCTGCTAGTGCTTAATTCTCCCATAGTTCGCTGCAACAATGCGATATCAATGCAGCCTAAGCAACGAGAAGTGTTTATAACCTGTAGCACGCGCTTGTGTCTTCTGTATTTGTCGAACCATTTCCTTACTTTATATACCACACAATATGGAATAATTGAAGCATAAGTCTGCTTGCTTAATGTTTCCTATCTCAAGTTCATGTTTTGATTAGAAATTACATGTGATTCAGTTTATATCATATTAATACATGATGTTTAGTCTTTAATGCGAAGTACTTGTAAGACACATATATCCAGTCTATTTAATGTATGTTATTTTCTTTTTACAATAGTATTTTTATCTTTTGGTTTAATGATAAATGCCTGTTTATGTGCAGTAGCGCTATTTGTATTCATTATGTTGCGGGGCGGTGGGAAGAAAGTCATTTAAGACAACGCCGTCCCTTTTCTCTCATGCTTTTTCAAATGTTTGTTTGTCGAGGGAAAGAATAAATTCTGCTTCTTCTTCATGGTCTTCTTTTCGTCTTCTTCTTCTTCCTCTTGTTTTTTTTTTCTTCTTTTTTTTTCTTCTTTGTTCTTCTTGTTCCTGTTCTTCTTGTTCTTGTTCTTCTTTATCTTCTTCATCGTCCACACGCTTCCGAACACAGCAGCAGCAGAAAACCTATCTAAATTATTATAGTCTTTCTTACCTGCCATCTTTGCATACCACTGCCACAGAGCAGTCACATTAGCACAGGATCAATATTTCTGCCTATCTGGTGATACCACAGCCAATGTGCTGATTAGGCGATTGAATACTTCGAGTACATTGAGTCTATATAAGATGTATAAAAGTGTCTAAACACTTACAGACGAAACAAGTACCAGAACTCGGTCTTATAAACACTTCGTAAATCCCGATAACTATTGATGCACCTATCGATGTATGATCTGTACACTGGTTGCTCTAAGGGAGCTTTTAGCAATCTTTATAGGGCACTTGTTATGCCAAATTTAGAATATGCAATTAAGGCCTGGTCATCATTCCTGCAGTGTGACATATCAGGAAGGGTACAAATGCAGGCTACCAACTCATAGCCGGTATGTCTAAGTTAGGTTTAGAAGGATTATTGCGCTTGTTATGACTGATATCTCTTAAACACGACGTCTTTGTGAGAGCCGTATACAGGTATACAAAATTATCCCAACTCGATGTGTGTTTTAATGACAAATGTTTTAAGTTATGATTAAGTGTACCTAATTAGAAGGCAATTATTTATGGCCAAAGATAAGGTACCTATGGACCTTATGGTCTTTTTGCCAGGGCCACCCATCACAAAAACGTATAGGTTAATTCACATCAGCTCTAGTAGAACTGATATGTTCTTAGAACCCCAGTATATTCCTCAACTTAGCTCCCATCTCCTTACCTATTTCTATATTGATTACCTTCTTGGGGATTTTAATCAGGCTATTGTGATAATGAATTCGCGGATATTATTCGCGAGAAACT
Source organism: Urechis unicinctus (assembly GCA_034190875.2). Lineage (NCBI taxonomy): Eukaryota > Metazoa > Annelida > Polychaeta > Xenopneusta > Urechidae > Urechis > Urechis unicinctus. The sequence continues at coordinate 64,594,426 of CM067344.1, read as the reverse complement.
AAAGCATGGTGGACTAGTGCTAGATATTCCATTGACATGTTGACCCAGAGTTCATTACATTCGTGGCTAGCTACTGTGCTATTGGTATATCAATAATTCATGACAAAGCAAACAATCTGCCTTGATACTTGATTACCTGTGAACAGCACTCATACTGATCCTAGATTTATAACCATGCATATCCGGCCACAATGTTTACTAGAACTTGGGAAGCTGTTGAATTTGGCAAGGCAGTCGTATCGTTTCATTTAGCTTAATGCGTATCCATTTAATCTTGTAGATTCAACATGGCCTGCATATGCCACATCAGTTTATCATTCATTGATATAAAAATTGGACCACATAAACCCATAGTCTTATCGCTGATTTGGCTGACTGTATGTTTAAGGGTTTGACTGAAGTTGCATTATTGGCTTATAATCGTAACTCAGGTAATAATAAGGATGTGCGAGATGGGGTACGTGTGTCTCTCATTTTCACGTCCATCAAACAGCGTTGATTATGATTTTAAAGCAGCATTGATTATAAACCCTAAAGCGAACTGAGAAAAATTGTGGATAACCAGTCAACCTATCAGCATACGTCTCATTACGGAGTAAAATAAAACGATGCTGTATACACGTTTACAAGCCGTAGAACCACTGACGTAGACCAGCCAATGTTGACCGAGAACCAAGTATGTTCCATAGGTTCGGCTGTCTATAGTATTGCATATTTACGACCTATATTTTCAGCTGTAAAAAGATAATCCAGCCAAGTGCCCGAACAGCATTGTGGCAAGGACGGGATATGCATGGGGCTAACTGGCAGAGCCTTACCAGCACCATTCAACTGGGTAGTTACTTCTTTACATTCCTGATGTTTGTCTTTGTAAATTCCTCCTGAAAAGCGTTTTTGTGTTGACCGTAGTCTCATGAGGCAACGAGACCATCACGAGTGGCTATATATCAGACACATATACTCTTAATTTTAATCGGACGTGTTTTGGGAAAATAAGATTTTCTGACAAATTATCTGGAACCACAACATGTAAGTCATGATGGCGTAAATTCACGGCGAGTTGGTATGACTTGCAGAGTGATTTGGCAGCATGATTTGACGGTATTGAGTGATATCACTGCATGATAGCATGATTTGTGTAAGGAACAACAATGTGCATCGTGTTCCTTGTGTCATAATCATGTGACTGGTTGCTATTTTGATATCTGATAATCCGCAGGCGCCTTTGGAGAATCTTGTTGTGCGGCTTTATTGTACGGGTGCAGGTAAATTGCTACCGGGCGATCTTCACGACCACATGCACACAGCCACTCTCACAACCACAACATAACAACACTTCACACAACGCACACGTACATTTTAGACACACACATGCTAACACACTTAATATACATATAAACGTACACAGTTTATCACACATGCACATTCGTCGGCTTGATTCTATTCGAACTAGCGAGTTTAATCTTATCCGGAATTGCACAGCTTATTGCCAGTACCGCATTACTGCTCATAGCTAGGATACATATACAACATTATGCGACATCAGTGATGACGTCTAGGCCTCTACCACATCAAAGCAGCGTTCGCTAACAAAAGCACTCTGAGGAAGTGGATCGGTTTTGATCAGTTGAGCCCTGGCATATTTATGTTTCACATGCATGGCATAGCGTAAGTTACTTTAATGCTATAAAAGACCCTGATCGTGCTTTATAAATAATAAAAAGCCTTCGTTGAACTGTTTCCTGGAATATCCGTTGTGTTACTGTGGTTTTGCGGACTGAATATGATAGAAGCTACTCAGAATTTGGACATGGAATGTAGCTTTTAAATGTCATTCATTATCAAGCAACAAGCACTGAACAGTAAAATAGCTGATTATGCGTTTATAATAACCGCACGAATAAAGGTCTCTTCCATTAGAGTTTGTGTGTGTAATGAGTTATTGCAACATAACATATGATTTCCTCACGGCATGTTAGCTGACTGCATTATGTCAAATTAATCGAGAGGGAATATTGTTAATCGATACTTCAAATAACTATCTTTCATTAACTCAAACCAACCTGATTCATGTATACCTATTGGATAATATTGTATAACCTAAATGATTCTAGCTACAACGACAGTTTTGTTGGTATTGAATACATGACCCATGCAAACTGGAGCATTCATTAAGGCGATTGCGTGCAAGGCGTCTAAGGCGAAGCTGTATGCATAATGTATAATAATTGTCAGATTCATAAGAGGGTTTGCGAAAGAGAAAAAACAAGTTTATAATACAGAGCGGAGCAAATGTGTGGGTTTTCATGAATATCTGCATGTATGTGTGTGCTTTTGATCGTGAAACAATGTTCATAAATTAGAGCAGGAATTGGCGCGTGTTTGTGTGCGTGTGTGTTTTTTCGGGTGGGTGTGTATAAGAGAGTGGATGTGCGTATGTATGCGAAATGATGACGGGGTATGGCAAAGCCCACTATAGAAAACCACTTTACTCTTACCTGGGCACATTTCCTGATAAAAGTGAGAAATTCCAAAACGTGAAGGCATCAATGTTATACAGTGTAACGTGATTGAGATACAAATTAAGGGCAGACTCTTCACTATACATTGTGGGTGATTATTTCAATGATTGCTGCATTCTATCGTAAATATATGTGATCGCGCGTTTTAAAGGCTTTTACGTTCATATCGCATATTTTATAAAGCAATACATTTTGTTGAATAACTCGAGTGGATTAGTCATACATTAATAATTATTGCCGCTTATCTTTATTGCACTTAAAGTACAAAAATATATCTCTTAATATCAATCTGTCGTTCATTGGCCTTTTGTAACTTATGTATAGATTTATAGGATTTTTATATAACGATATAAAAAGACGATCGCACAAGACCGTTAGGTAGTGGGTAGCCAAGTCCGATTCAAATATTACTTTAAACAGTTTTCGTTGATCATCAACTGATATTAGCTCCTGCAACTGTTGACAAGTTAAGCATTTGTAATTATAGGCAAGCGCTTTTATTGAGGTAGTCATCAGTCTTCAGGGGGGCTTAGGCATAGGAAAGTCCATCTAGTTCCATTACGTTCACATGTGGCGCCAAATGATTGTCGGCAGTAACAGCCGAGTTATACAGTTAGTGCGCGTAAGCAAAAATGTTGTCTAGAAATATGAACTCATGTCATGTCTATATGTTTATATCTCGATGTAGATGATTGTACAGGGAGTTAATTAGTTTTGCTTGCAATGGATAATATATGTCATCATATATTTAACACTTTTGATCGTCACTGGGCTCTTAATGGTAAGGAAATACATTCATCTCATCTTC
>CM067344.1:64511096-64586096 GCA_034190875.2 Urechis unicinctus | reverse complement strand
AAATGAAATAATAAGCATCATATTTTAATTGACACCGAGTCAAAGCGATCTGCGAGTGCATCAATAAACCAGACCGCACAATAGTCCCAAGGACCGACCCAGATGGGTACTTGCAATTATTCGAACATTAGCAAAAAATAGGGCGTGCAACTCGATCACGATTGGACTGAACGAACATATTGTTATAAGCGGGAAAACTTTATAAGTTTCCTGTTATTTTCTAACACATCAAATTATGCAAGTGCCCCCGCAGCTCACAGGTACACTTACTGACGCTTTCAGATGCGCACTGTAGCCGGCTTCTCGGGGCAGGCAGCGGCGTTCGTCCATGCTATTCGAACCTTGACCACGTACGGTGTCAAATTCCTCCGCAAGGCCTTCTGGGTTTGTTTACATACGGTAAGACGATATTTAACACTGACTGTAACCTCATTCGAGCTTTGCAATGCGAAAACCGATTACAGTTAATCATCTATTCGGGTTTGAAGTTAATGAACATTTTCTTTGTATGTGCCTTTTCAACATGGCAAGCTACGTCCTAAGAATTGACCCTGTACCAGCCACGTAAGAGTCATAAGCCAAGTCCTCGACCCTCTGTCACGGCAAATTAATGAACGGCAGTCAATCAAAATATCGACCCGAAATAGATGTTGGCTCGATTGCGTCTAAACCGTAAATACCTGTAAGATTATTTTAAATGATTTGTTGATAAACGACTCAAATGACAAAAATGACGATATTTTATATGAATTAGAAAATTTAATTGAAAGTTTATGGAATTTCATGGCTGACTACTATAGTGTTATCAATCTCTTACGTCCATTTGATGTCGGTAGTTGATGCTCGGTCGAATACGACAGCTAGCACTTTAATTCCTCCGAATATATCTAGCTCAAGAGATGGGATTTGTCCAACTTAATGGCTTGTGCCTTGACTCCATTCTGACTTTCTGATAAATGAACACATAAATATGTAATCATTCTGGAGGAAAAGAAGAATTTATGGGGACGCCAAGCAGCATAATGTGATGATAATCGAGTCCAGATAATATATTTAAGTCAGTCTATATTTACCTGACGAATGAATCACAATTGTACGATTGCTTATAATCAGGTCATATGCAGTATAACATCAGCTACATATGTTATAGATTACCATGATTAGGTTAATATATTAGGCATTAATAATCACGCATTATAGTTTGTCTGTGCAGAATGAGACAGGCAATACCTCCCAGGATAGCCAGTAGTGCAGCATAATCTTTGTCACAAGCCACGAAATCATGACTCTAACATCTATCTGTCTAAAGAAAATTCCACCTCAAATGTTTCCCTTATAGCAGAACCTTATTGTGCTAGTTTTGCCCCAATCGCTATTATACACATATTGATAGTGAAGTAATTTCCTGGTATTAACTGAGGTCATGGCTTGTTCTGCAATTCATACAATCACTATTGGCTCGAAATATTACCATATTTCAATGATATGTTACATTTCAATCAATAAGTTCAATCTAGACCATGATCCATTTAGGACATGTGTAATTTGCACCTTAGTTGCAACATGAATACTTCATAGCTATTAGCAACAAACAATACACCATGTCACCAGTGTACAGTTATTGCAGATCCCAAAGCCACTGTAGAACAGGAACAAAATACGTCATTCAATGTACTGTCAGTGAGTGAGAGGACAGTGTTGGGTTGAAGTTTATCGTTAATTGACAACATTTGCCGCTAATCCTACTCCATCAAAAATGAGAATGCCAATAAGATATTGTTTTAAAGGATGTTGAGCAATGCACGCCGCTCGTTTGCGAGCCTATTGTAAACTGCGAGTCTAAGAAATATTAGGCTTTTTCGTGCTATATATTGCCCCTTGCATGACACTTCAGTATACATGATGACAGTGAATAATTACTCCCAAAATATATAAGAACAAACACGTAGATCGATGTATCGAGCCGAAAGTGCAAACCGCATGTCCGCTATTATACCATTCATTTGTAGTATCGTATAGAAAGCCGGGTATAGTTCCAAAATGATCGCGCAGACACTTACAGTGCCAACTTTTTACAATTAGACTGTGAACTGATTAAAAGGGCTATGGAAATGCACAAGCAAAAGAGCTTTCTCATTCCAGCCTAGAGTGCCTTTCGCACGAAACAATTATGGAAATTATTTGGCCAGATTATGGAAATATCAGCCATTCGCACGGAAACTGCGAATGAATCAGCCGTGTACATGAAATGTGATAGCAAAGATCATTGCGGCACCTCGAGAGGTTTGCTATTTCTGCACTACTTATAAATACTTGGGATAGCACAGAATACTTTAAGACCATCGGCGCGTCGAATCTCGAAGATTATAGCTTGAAATAGGATAGGTCTGTCTTGCGCGGATAAGCCCGCCCAGGGCATTGGGCACTTGCAGAACAAAGCTTGGTAAAATATTTCTGATCGTATATGCGCCAGTTCGTCGTAAATGAGTTGGCATGTAACGAGAGAAATCAATCTATTAAGTTTACGAATGGGAGCAGCAAACATAAAGCAATGATCAGCTTAGGTCAGGTTATATACCTATAGTAGAACATCACCAGATAAGCATGTGCATAGGGTGTTTGAAGTTATAGATTATGAACTGTTGCCCACAACAATTGATGTACCCTCCATCCTGGACATGTGACCAAAGAACTTATAACCACTTTAAACGGGCTCAACCCGATTTGCTCTGCGATGCGTGTGCTGGGATTGCCCCATGGACACATCGTTAATCTGGAGCTCATCATGAGGCTGTTTGGATCCAGCACAACATATTTATTTCGGGAAATGACGTATATTGACGTCACAAAATCATATTGAGTGGAAAATGTATCGTAAACGCTATATAAATTACATCACAGCACCAAGAAAATAGCATACAAACAGGGTTTAGCTACACATAAGTATTCAATATCAGACAGCAGACGTGATATACCGTCAAGTGTTTATCCGATTCGGAGGCCGAAAGAAAGCATGCAAAAAGAGGGACTGGCCAGCAGGTCCTTGATTATCGCAGTGAGATAACAGGAACCCTAGCTTCTGTTGTCGCCTATCCCTTTCTCCATTCTAGTGGCAGTGAAGGACAGCTAGTCTTAATTTGTAAGTTCAAAATAAAGTATACGTGACATACATATCGCAATGATACAATAATTAAGTTCAGTGTATTTTCTCTTTAGATTAAAGTTAGACTGCATTTCTTGAGCAGAGGTGGAATGTTTCGCCACAGTTTCCTGCTAGCTTGACAACCGAGGCTGTTGCCACCAGTTACGTTATTGTATTAGGCGTCGAATCAACTTACACTGTGGCATTTATCGAATCAATTCTCTAGTTTAAGGGCATGTTCGATACATTACTAGGTGGAATAACTCGAGCACATTAATGGAAAGTGGCCCGGACCAGGCCATTTCTCTCATGATCTAAGTATCCTGCCTGTCAGATAGGTCACATTATTGCTAAAAACGCCAGGGTCTGGACTGGGCCATGTCTCTCCAAAGAAGAAATATGTATTATAAATCAGATAATATATAAACGTTTGGTGAATTTTATCAGATACGGCGGCTAATGGGCTGGTTTCCATTTCCTTGAGGCAAACGAATAGATCACAGAGAAGTACCTATAACCTGCTTTTCCCCTATCAAAATATTAGTGGCCGTCGAATTTACAAAAGCTGCAACACCATGGGGTGACGATCTATGTGGCTAAGCAATGCGTTAATAGGGAAGCAGGCTTTGTAACGAAAATATTATGGCTGACTACGTACATACAATCCCCTTTATATTATTTCTTTCATGAAATCTTGATAACAGCCTTATCCAGAGTAAATGTAATCATATTTATTGAATACAATGGCCGATATTAGCCACCTAGTCATCTATACCTTTCTGTTGCAGAATCAACGATCTGCTATGTTGATAAAATCAAGATCCAATTCACCACGGCACGCAATATTGTGCCTTGACTTGTAAGCTAAGACTGTCTGAGATCCACATGCCGCTCATTCACGGCAGAATTGCTGGTTATTGAATTTCGGCTTCTGTCCTATGCTGGACATGCAGATTCATGGCAATCGATTAACAGATACCATAGTGTAATGGCTAGCAGTAAATTTATAATGTGTTGACTTAACCATATTAAATACGGGCATAACGACAGTCACTGACATAATCTAATGAGGCGATTATATCTTGCGACTGGCCGTTTTATTTACGCACATGTATTATAAATTAATCACGTGATACTGGTGTGAAGAGATTGTCAGTAATAGAGCGTCAAGGAATCATATAGGACAGTATCATTCAATGAGGCTGTACAGAAGGCTGCTTGGAATATGCTACATCTTCTCCCCGCAGCAAAGTCGGGTGCTGTCACTGACCCACCTACCAACCCTTCTGAGCTGTCATTAGAAGCAGAGTTGCTGGTTCCCGGTTATAGAATTTCGTGGCCGTTCCTCGTGCGCTTCGATGGCTATATTGGCACGGCAAGATCACGACACAACTGAATCTCAAATGAATTCTTTCAGCAAGTGATGTTATTGACTACCAAATCATCAATGTCTCAAGATCTGATATCAAGCAAATATCCCATTGCGAAAAAATGTAACGATGATCATAGTTCGTCGACGGTACTCGACACAACCTATTTATTGCGGGATGTGTGCCATTTTCAAAGAAATTTAACATACCCATTTTCATCAAAATGATAACAGCACCGTATCGCGATGTGAAGCCCTGTAAGTAAGCAGTAATATCTGTTAGACACAGCCTGTAATGAAAATTAGTTGCTGAGATCTTATCGTCATGAAGATGTATTCCAGTAAATATAGTTAGAAAATCGACACCATTATGTAAACCTCCGACATGCATATATGCATGCATACATACATACATACATACAAACATACATACATATATATATATACATACATACATACATACATACATACATACATACATACATACATACATACATACATACATACATACATACATACATACACACATACATACATACATACATACATACATACATACATACATACATACATACATACATACATACATACATACATACATACATACATACATACATACATACATACATACATACATACATACATACATACATACATACATACATATGCACATACATACATATGCACATACATACATACATACATACATACATACATACATACATACTACATACATACATACATACATACACATACATACATACATACATACATACATACATACATACATACATACATACACATACATACATACATACATACATACATACATACATACATACATACATACATACATACATACATACATACATACATACATACATACATACATACATACATACATACATACATACATACATACATACATACATACATACATACATACATTCATACATATGCACATACATACATACATACATACATACATACATACATACATACATACATACATACATACATACATACATACATACATACATACATACATACATACATACATATTATATTCATACATATACATACATACATACATACATACATACATACATACATACATACATGCATACATACATACATGCATGCATACATACATACATACATACATACATACATACATACATACATACATACATACATACATACATACATACATACATACATACATACATACATACATACATACATACATACATACATACATACATACATACATACATACATAAATTTAGTTCGTTGCTATGCTATGTAATTAGCGCATTGGGTGATTTTATGGCCGATTAACCATTATTAAACATTTAGGATGTGATTGTTTATCCTTTTTATGTTCCACACACGTTGGCGTATTGACTGCATGATGGCAGATGATTGCTTGAAGGACCTGGAATTCTTTCGGCGGTTAATGCAATTGTCATATTATTCAGATGAGGTATTGGCACTTTCTGGGTAAGTTTGTGAAGGCCTTTATGGTGACGGCACAAGTTACGCTCGTTGGGGCAAAAATGAAGTTAAAATATATTACCACAATACCGCTGACGTTTTCGCAAACATTGATAAAACTCACTGTCTGGGATTATTATTAACCCATGCTTATTGATATAGAAAATACAAATGTTTTAATATAGTGCTCCACCAAAGATTAACTGACTTACTAACATATCAATAATTCAATTGCATTTTCTGAGGCAAGTAACTGAAGCCTGCGTATAAGATACGTCCAATATTGAAGTGCGGTCTTAACATTAACGTTGATGTGGTGTACTTATACTGCAGTTTAGCCAAACAGACTTACTACCCTCGCTCATATTTTTTAAATGAGGCAACACAAACGATTTCTTGGGTAACATTGCTACGCAGAGGAAGCCCTGATAGAATGTGCATATTTGCCCCTGAAAATATCGCATGTATGTTCGATCTCCAGCTTCATTAATTTTAGCATCAGAATTAACAAGCACACATAGCGGTTTTGTTGTGCTCTTCTCCAAAGTAATGCATCACGTATATTAAGCACTTTGTATAATCATTGATAGTTTGAGGCAGATTTAAATGTGGGTTCAGTTTCCATACTATCAATCAGAATAAGAGGGATTTACACTAACTTTGATTATGTGAAGCTCCACACCCACAAGATAAAAAAACAAGCGTTTGTAGGTCATGTAAGCAAAAAGATCATTTGAGAATGAACTCAGTAGCCAAATAATATTCAGTTAGGATGTACCGAGGCCAAAACACCAGATTTGAATATTATTGTTGAAATACATTGTGTATTTTAGGCTCGGTCAACCCGGTTGTACTAAATGTCGGTAGCAAATATTCGGGAAGATAACAACATAGAAATCAATCGCTGGCAGCTAGGTTTAGCATAGCTTTGTGCGATACAGTTCAATTGCTTGAGCAAATGGTATATCCATCTGCTAGTCTTTAAATCGTCGATTGTATATGAAGCTCAATTGTCTAGACACTTCTGATGAAATATGTCTATTAGTGAAAATATTAGATGGCATGTTTGACACATTGTTTAACATGGGAACGAAATATTATAAATGGATCACTAGACAATCTAAATGTAGCAGCTCAAATACCCTTGAGGGAGGGAGAGAGTAAAATGGACGCAGCGAGTAGTCTTCAACGAATATGGGCTTTTTTTAAAACTCCGTATGGTTAGTGAATAGCACAATGGTCGCTTATATGCCGTTGTTGCAAGTTGAAGCCGGAATAAACCAGCTGCGCTATTAGTGTGTACCAAACGCCTCAATGATTATAATGAAGATGTTCATCAAGGTGGACAATGATTTAGCCCCTGCCTTGACATGAAAAATCATTTTATCATGTATCCGCGATATGATATGTCCCCCCTGGTACACTGCTTCCTGATTGTCTAGCCTACAGTAAAACTCCAAGCAAGAAGGCATTTCAGTTTTCAAGTCTATCAAGTCTATCAAGGGAAAACGCATCCAGCAAAAGCGGTTAATGTTCTGACACTGAAAACAATGCAACATCTGCGGACCTTTCACAGGGTCTCAACCACTATATGCGAGGGTAAATACTTTGTCACATTATTTTATTGTAGGCTTTGTGTTCTTGCCAGGCCGTGTGATCTGAGATACAAAGAGATACTTCATAGCAGATCAGCATTAGAAGTATGATCCTCGTGACTGTGTATTCGGTTACTTGGCTTTGCTACACGACGATTGCACGATTTCAACGCAAGCAGCAGACAATGAGATGGACAGATGATCCCAGTTTAAAAAAACAAAAACAAATACAGCTGCTTCAGCGCGCGTCGCTGTTCATGTTTATGCAGCCATTGTCGGGATCCCGATACCTGTTTGTTTTAGTGACACTAGATTACTCCCTGACAATCAACTTCCCCTGCGCAATGACAGTTCGATACTCGTGAACAAATCCATCATACGACGAATCTAAGCAGCTGAATTATGTGTAACATATCGTTACAATCAACGCACCCATGTGGTATTTCACCATTGAGCATCGTTCATTGTTGAAATATTGTTGACTAAATCCACCACTATTTAGTCAAATATTCCCAGTGTTGCCAATTCCATGGACGACCAACATCATCAATTTAATTACACAAACGTCGTGAAATAATGATAATAATAATAATTTGCATGAAACGATGATTGGCTTGTTATTACAATGTATATAACCAGAACACATTCCGACACTTGGACAACAAATCCAAACAACCGTGTATGGTATGTGAATACCCTAACATGCATACGCGCTGTCAAACGCAAATGACCCCTTCAAATAATCAGGGTACTCACCTTGGTCATTATCAACACATGAATTGACCAGCGTAGTGGCTGCTTGTGTGCTGCGATATGGTTGTGTCAAGACTCCCATACTTACTCACTACATAATACAAAGCACACACGGACTACTATGATTAGGTAAATATATGTAACACGCTTGTTTGATTCACACGTATATATTCTGATGCTGTCTTTTGCAAGATACTTTAACATATATTACAGTCTAGCTACGTATCCCAGCGTAAGATACTTAAACACAAATCATTGCACGAATCTTATTATAAGAACCTTAATTGGCTATGAAAGTGGTTTAATTAAGAACGTTTGCTCATAATCGTGTTGAATAAAACAAGGAATATCGGTTAAACAAGTGCTATTACAATTTGGTTGAATGTCTGGAATATTCCGCTGACTATGGCAAATGACAGCAATGAATATCATGTTATATCAAAACGGTTATATAGATTATTCTTTCCAGCACAAAGACTAAGGATATGGAGAGGTGAAATAGGCATGTTCGCCGCAGAGTGGTGCTATGAAAATGTTCGCTATGGAAGGACGCCTTTGGAATTGGAGCTTTCAGGGCTAAAAGGGTTATTGCGTGTTTTCTAATACGCACTTATTAACCGCAAATTTGATAACCAGCATTTCTACTAGGAAATATTGGGTTGTTGCATGTTTCGGTGTCGTTATTAATTTGTTCGTTGGAAGCATATTTCGTGCTAGGTGCATCACTTTAACGACTTGATCCAATGCTTAAATGTAAGCTATTTTGTCTTGGATGCAAAATCGCAGCAGTGCGGTGCAGAATTCGATCGATTAATCAGCATTTAAGTCATAAACTTTACTGTGTGTGCTCGACTAAAGGGGCTATCGCCAACGGTATTTATCACCACAGCAAACACCATTGAGTGAACCTTTCTCTCATATAGTTACATCTGCATATTCATGAACACAACAGCTTCCCTGCAACGTTTGCTGCCGCCTCAGCAGTGGCACGCCTTGTAATCCGCCCTATATTACCTTGGGAATATGTAGCTAACGCAGTCACGAGTATTTGTTTATGATTCCGTCTTGATATTTGTACTATTTGCTTCCACTGTGTTTCCTTGTTTGATGAATGGATGTCCACGACAAAAAGGTGGCGTTAACGTAACCTTCATAATGATTCGATATCATCTTCTAATATGGCTGTTCAGAGCGGTCCGTGAAAAATCTATTAGGTCAAATAATTGTCGAAGGTTATCCGTGGAACGCTCATGAATATAATGGGATAATTAGAATCCTTTGTATCCGATAACATTTTCAAGTAGGAACAAAGTTACTGGCGTCAAATCCTCATGTATATTATTGATAAACGAAAGAATATTGGCATTGAATATTTGAACAAACATCCACGTTAGTTGTATTACAGAATGTGATAACAAAATTAATGTTCTGAATGCATACCTATGTTTACGATTCCTTTGATGCTCATACGTGAACTAAATATTATACACACGTAATGTTAAACTAGTCATATGAGTAGTTATATATCGTTCGTTACTAGTGCTTCTTCATCTGGTAGTCGCTCAAGTTACCGTGTGCTTGATATGACTTATGACTACAACTGAACTATTGCAATTCTGAATATGCCTAACTGTGCCAATACGTCACTTAATCGTAGATTGCCATATAGCACCTCCTTGGTAGATTGGCGGAAACATCATAGACAGGACAAGCTGCGTAGCATAAATTTGACGCAATTGCAGTTGTGCCTTTTGGCCAGAATGCATCTGGGAATGTCGAAGGCATTATTGCATAGTTTTGTATATCATTACAATCCTAAGCTTATTGATTTGGACGAATTTTCAAAGTAACATACTATTTTGAAATACACCTGTACAAAATTATTGACACAACATATCGATGATGCAGGTGTGTTGACAAAGTAAGTAATAACCGACCTGCAAACCATAACTAAGGTTGGGGTGGACACTCCCCAGCCGCATTTTGTGGGGAAGCCAAGTTTACATGTTTAGATTTTGTCTTTTGACCCGGAAACGGTAACCCTGTTTTGCTTTTGGTAATGTGACCTTACCTCGCATCTCGCTCCTTTGTCTTTTCGATCGCACCTCCAAACGACACACACCAACATTTAGCTGCTCAAATTACCGTATCTGATCTGTACCTGCGATTCGTTTCAACCGTTTGCCGAACCCAACAATCACTGCTTCAGCTTTTCATCCAACCTCGCCACCGATCAGGTTATTTCAAATTTCGCGTATTCATCGCGTTGTCTTGTCGGGTATCTTCCCGCTAAAACACAAATTGAGCTTGCAAATATTTTCTTTCGTCTCATGTTTTCACTCTTCATATAGCTTTTCCTCAACCAAGCAACATGAAACCTGTGGTGCTGATGCTCAGCCACAGCTTTGTGTCTGGTCTTAACGACCATCTGTGTAACAGATCTCGTTCACAATGTGCCACTCAAAACAATGCACTATAACTGCAGGTCAGTAATATTGATCAGAAACTTCTACTGACAGGAGTCAGAGGCCTCAAAGCTTCCAATCTCACGCTCCCTTCAGCCCTGATTCACAACCAGCAACATTATTTCGTAATATTGGATATAGGTACCAACGATCTGGTGCAAGGCGCTAACCCCCTTTCTCTGGCAGGCAGCGTCACCGACATAGCTAAGTCCATGATTTCAGACCACGGCATCAAACATGTCGTTGTTTGCTCGGTATTGTACCGAAACAATGCCATAGGTGTATTTTCAAAGGGGACCTTCAAGACTTTGGTCAACAACTACAACCATTTTCTAAGAAACTTTCTAGATGCAGAAACATCCATCACATACCATACCCACAGGGGGTTTTGGGCTGTTCCGATTACAGAATGGTCCAGAGACGGCATACATCCCAACATAAAAAGTCCATCAGAAGGGCAATCTTCAATGTTCTCAAGTTTACTTGATTGCATAAATGTCACTGACACAACTTCTTATATCCGCACAGCTATTTCAACTGGCCCCACAGTTTTAAAAGATTAATGGTGTGCCTAGCTAGTTATTACTCAACTGTTAGTACTATAACTCTTACGCCACTTTATAAAACATCTTAAACACCATCCTTAGAAATATTTTTCTCGGGCATCTGAAAATCTGTTTTAAACTGCACAGTTTTATTTTAAGTAATCAATTTTCACAGCTGTTGTCACCTCTTAGCTGCTTGTTAACAGACAATTTGCCTACATATCTTTTTAACAATTTTCCCCATTTCACGTTCCTTATTCCGCCTACTTAGTGCCATTTTCCAATGCTGTTTTATTATCTGGCATCCCTTTCGCACACTTTCTTTTACTTACTTTACTGTTGTCTGACGAGGCCATCTCAGTCTTCCCGGGTCAGTGCTTACTGCCACCCAATCTCTACTCCATACAAAATCCTCAGGATGTCAGGGGTCAGCGCATGCTGCCGTTGGTTATCCATCCTCTAGGCGCCCCCCACCTCCCTTGTCAGCTCTTTGTCTATCTCCTTGTTCTTGTGGGCTGTCAGTCATAGACGAGTGTCTCTTACTTTGGCGTTTGCAATGACATCCCATTTTTTCTAGCACTCTTAGTTAGATATACTCGCAGTTTTGTAAATAGTTGTCGATTTCTTTATTTGTATTTTCATTATTTGATTATCTGTATATGTATGAGCACATTGGGTTTTGATTCTCATCATTAACATTTAAGGCATTTCCATTACTGATTAGATTACTTAGGTGATATGTACCTCTCATCACCTTCATATTTTCTGTGACATGAGTATTTCAATAATCTTGCCTTTTCAATGGTTAACATAATCCTATATAAAATCTCTTACATGTTCATCCTGGGTTTACCATTTTTCTGCATATATCAACTGTGTCCTTATAATTAATTATCTCTTCAATACCTACGTGTATGTAATCAATAAATATTTTATATTTTACCCAATAATACTTTTGTTCCTTGATTCACTTACAAAATACGTATTATGAGCTGACAACCCGTCTTAGGAATGGTCTGTACAACTATTAGATACCAAAAGACTATGAGAAGAGAAACTGATAAAATAAATATGTCCGAACTCTGCCCATGTAATACATGCGCATGTCAACCTTTTCATATTTCCTGGTAAATATATATGAATCAGATCGTACACCGAAAATGTCCACCTAAATCAGTAACATCAGAATACATTATTTGCCACGTATTGCCAACCAGAAAATATCGCAGCTTTGAAGCTAGCCGCAGACAACAAGTTTCATCATGGCCGGTTTCACTCCCAGGCTATTTACTTCGGGTGTCGACGTTGTTTTCAAACTCTAATGACTAATATATCTACAACATCTGTACTGCAGTACGTTGGAAGTAAAACTACTTTCCCTATTGCAACAGTACACCGTTCCTCCAATTCCCACTAGTGTATTCGTTCATAGGAATCAATATTTCATACTTCGTTCGGCGTAATGTAGTATTTTACCGTGTCATATATTATCTCGAATCCCATTCTTATACATAGGACAATTAGATTTATTTGCAGGGGAGTCAAAAAAATTGTTTCAACAATGAACAAATTTCGGGGTTTAATTACCTTATTGTGCACAATTTCTATGCCTTCGGAGGGCAATCCAGGCTAAGAACAGATTACACAGTGAGAATACACAAGAAATGAACGTTAGTGAATAGACAGTTCACTCCATGACAGTTATACTTTTCTGTGAATGCGCTGCATTTCGATGGGTATATGCTTATGGTGGCTGAATAGCAGCAACAGCACGCGGGACAATCAGTGACACACATTGTCAAGCCGGTCGTATGGCCAGAAATATATATCATAGGATAATTATGGTATTGGACACAAGAACGTAATATCTCAATCATTGGTAATATGAAGTGGCAGTCGATACAATTTGCGTTACATTCAGGCATGATGGAATAGTGAATAGCAATTATGACATTATATAATTATATCACTGGAGAAAACTTGACAGTTGACAAAACTTACACTAAAAATTTCACGAGAGAACATGCACATTCTGCTTAAAGCAGTCTTTGTTGAAAACCCAGACAGGCAGTAGGGATACTGCAGTAATACTGTTTGCATATGATCTTAAAACTAGCAATGCGTTGAGAATGGAATCTAGGAATAATATTCTTCAAGCCCAAATACCTTAACAAATCTTGCTATAGGAAAACTATACAGGAATAATGAACCTTGGAATGTGTATTTGTACGGTGCAATACATTTTTAATTCAATTTTAAATTGCAATGAATTCATACCATTATTAAATATAATTTCAAGTTAAAAAAGGTACCTGCACTGCAGTAATGGAATTGTGTTATTGTTGCTATTCAGTGTAATTTGTACCCTCGATTAACCGACACAAACACTTATCCAAACCAAACTTCGTCTAATGCATCTGACTCATAGGCTCAACTCCTTGGCAGCACTGAACATTTTACAAGTGGAATAATTGATTCTCGTTGCTTAAGTATAAATACTACTATAACTATTGGTATAGAATGCATTAAATTGGCCATCACTGTTTTACTATTTTGTGTATCTCCAATTTAACACTGTTGTTGGAAGGCTATTATCCCTCCCTGCAATTTTTAGCAGCGCATTAGATCAATCATTGTGGTATATCAATATCAAATGTCAGCTGCATTGGCCAGCAGATGTTCAGCATAACAATTCATTATTCACCGTTACGACGCTATTACATGTGTGTTAAATATTGTGCAGCATAACCTTTCGCATAGCCACATTATCCTTGCTTTCCATAATGCAAGCACCAGAAATCCGTTCTTGATGACTAATGTGCTCGTTATACTGAGTTTTGCTGTTGCTATTTAGTTTACTTAGTACCCTCCATTAACCGACACAAACACTTATCCAAACCAAACTTCGTCTAATGCATCTGACTCATAGGCTCAACTCCTTGGCAGCACTGAACAAGTCGGATAATTGATTCGCGTACTTAAGTATAAATACTACTATATCTATGCTGAGTGCAATACTATGGCACATCAAGCAATTCCACTAATGTTGCTCATTACGTTTTATAGTAGTTCGGTTGCGTTGCTGGTAAAAAGCATGCTGCGTATCTAATGATTCACAGAAGGAGTTACTCGCACATACGTTACACATACATGTTTTATATATGTTCCTTGATCGAACGTGACAAATTTTGCAGACAGATTATCTACTTAATTTTCTTCAAACAGCATTTGACAATTATTGAGTGCAAACACATGAGAAGCAAGCTGATTGGTTGAAAACCTAGTCGACGAGTGGTTATATTGGTTGTTTAGATTAGGTGTAAGGATTCTTCATAGCAGAATAGCGGAAACATTATTTCGTCCAGGTCATTTTGGTATTCCATAAGAGACTATAGGGTGGTGTCGCTCAATGGATTCCTTGTAGCTTCGTTACAAGCCAGACCCCTACAGAAAAACTAGAGACATATTAACATTCCATTCTCGAGGCATTAATGTCAGCAGCACGATTGTATATGTGAATAATGAGTACCATTGCTTCTTATCGCCGTTTCACACTATATCAAATATGCTGTTTGCATTCGATAGAGAGCAGCTTACGAGAAAATGAACTTTAAAATAAACCAGAACATGGAAAACGTACATTTATAATTTTACACAAACATCTACTCTTATGAAATTAAGATACATAAAAAATGGGATCAGTTAAGCAAAGTGTAAACGGTGATCCTACATTGAACATTAGCTTGATCAATTTTGTCCAAACGCTAACCCTTGCGCCATATAACCCCATTAAGTTGATTGGCTATCTGAGGCAGCTTCTGACAAGCAATTGTTCCTATATTGGTGGCTGAGTTTTTTTTTTGTAATACGCGCAGATAAATATAGAAAGCATCCAATAAGGAGGAATCCAATGCAGCAATATCATATATGGTTACAAATATGAAATCAAATATATATTGCCTAACACAAAATGTCCACAGACAGGACAGGGTACAACACATTGTCTGTCATCATAATATTCAATACCTGATTCCTGCGGCATTGAACGGATGCTTACGTACACATCGTTAATTCGGGTACTGTTCAAGTTCAGCATGCGTCGAAAGCGGCAGACGAATCATGATTCTGATTGGCATTTAACAAAGATCTATTCACTTTGAAAGTCACATCACTGCACGTTCCAGCCACGAGGACTGTATTTCGTCTAACAGCATTAAGTGATATCAATGAGGCTGTGCATTATGGGTGTTCATTAAACGACCATTTCACTAATCTATGCGTCGAACATTCCGAAATATTGTTGAATGTCTCGGAGAGCTATCGAGGCTTTTTGAAGCAATGCTTAACATGCAGCTTTCATTTCACCTCTTTGGCATTTATGTAACATTCTGGGGAATCACAGGTGTCCATAATTCTACTCATGCACATCTTGGCATTGCATTACAAGGTCGTTTCAGTCGTTGCCTAGGATCTTTGCTTTCGGCGTCGGTTATGTTTGTCAGAGGAGTGAATTTGACAAGCACCCCCTTCACCCCGTAGTTCCACAGCAGCTTCTACAGAACGACTCTTTAAACATATTTTAAATGAAATAGCCGTGTATTGTATCCTTTTTTAATGAATGCCGCTTTACGTCAGCACTTTTTTACGGAAATATGATATATGTTTACAGATGTTATATATGGATAAACAAAATATACTCATGCGCACACTAAAATGTCTGCGTTCAATTTATAGAACCTCACTTCGGGCTGCAATGATCGGAAATATATAAACATGCGAGGATCATTACATTGGATTTGGTTACGCATGAGACGGTGGACAGCGAGTATCTCAACCCCTCACTCTCTCTCACTGTCTCTCTCGCTCTCTCTCTCGCTCTCTCTCTCTCTCTCGCTCTCTCACTCTATCGTTCTATCTTTCTTTATAGTTGCAAGTAAGCCAACTTTTCTCAGAAGAGCACAATGACGGACAGAAAAATGGAAAAGATACCACGCTGTGTATATATATAGTGGCATATTGCTGTTGTTTTAATGGTAATATTAAATGAACATTTGTGAATATGTGAGTATGATGTTAACTGTGAAGTGAATGTAGTTGTATATGGGATTACTAACACTTCACGGTTTACATGTATTATCATATTATATATTATGTACACTAAGTGAGGTACATAGGTATATTGTATGCACTTTGTATATTAAAATATAACACGCATTAAATTGATGTATATGGGAGTCTTACACATATATCATCTTGTACAATTATGTCTGTGCAACTTTTATGCAGTATACATTAAGTAAATTGCAGATAAATACTTAATATTCCTTTCGGTAAGGCAGCGTCGAATTAGCATGCGTTGACTACAACGAAGCTTCAATGCAAATCTGAGTTTGTGAAATTTGCGTACCTAACTAATTTAGCTTTGCGTAATTTAGCTATTATATCTCGAGACAAATGTTTATTTCATGCAACATGTCAGATTCTTTCATTACCTGCAGGTTACAATTAGCATAGTGTTTAAGGATCTAGTCCAAGCGACAGATGGGGGCATGTTTGGCCGTTCGCCGTATATATTACGCGCCTCGAGTCCCAGATTGGCTTATTCCTTTGTGTTGCTTAATATTGCAACAAAATATTGTCATTCAAATATATGCGTCATTATTATCTGGCAGCTTCAGTATCTTTACATCTACACATAAATATTCGATGAGTTCGTGATATGGAAATAATAAAGGCCAACAAACGTGTGAAAAGTAACTGGAAAGCTTATGGGCTGAGCTCGAATAGCAATGGCCCTGTAGGACAATATACTTTTGGCCAATATATTCACAAAGC
This sequence comes from Urechis unicinctus, assembly GCA_034190875.2. Classification (NCBI taxonomy): domain Eukaryota; kingdom Metazoa; phylum Annelida; class Polychaeta; order Xenopneusta; family Urechidae; genus Urechis; species Urechis unicinctus. The sequence continues at coordinate 64,568,895 of CM067344.1, read as the reverse complement.
TGTTCAATACAAGCGCGCAAGACCTTAATCGCAAACAATTTTGTCTTCTTTATTATATAAACATGACTGACAAATCGCCTGACTTAACATGTACCATGACAATAAACTACTACATTGACTGACACATCACAAGACCAAAACGAGGCCACTGTGAAATCAACAATGGTGCAAAAAGCTTGCAACTTTCAAGTCAGCATGAATTACATCCAAACATTGCCATTATTCATTCAGTTTGATAGCATATGCACATTTCGCCTTCCAACTCAAGGCTTTTTTATTATAAGCATGTCACCAATCAGCGCAACGAGGTATTACTATTAAATTTGCCGATGCACAAATAGATAATACTAAATAAAACTTCCAATTGAAGTGCTAGCAAATCGATTTTCACATTCACACAGCAACGGACATCATAGGTTAGTCTGCTATAACATTAATGTCTGCCATGGATATGTCTGTCCTGACAGATTGTATAATGGATGCGTATCATTTTCTAACATAAATCAGTTGTATTACTCATTCCATCGTGCTATTCATCCATTTATTACATTAGCGCTATATCGAGGCTATAGACTATGAGAAGCTATTTGACTCTTGCTGAATTGCGTGCGGTTACTTATTACCAGCCCGTCAGCCAGATTATCATGTTCTTGATAGCGGGCGTTTCATAGGCACCGCTCACAAAAAGAGCACCGACAGCAGTTCATTGACTTACCCAACTGCCAAAAAAGCTTGTGAAGCAGAAGGCTTTAATGCCAGCCCTTGCATATATGGGGTTATTATGAGCAATATGATTGATTGAACAAGGCTATCTTTGTATTGTTCTTTGCGTGCCAAGAACAATGATTTGAACATCACACGCAATCAAAATAACGTGTACAAATGGACAGCTTTTGCCACAAAAAGCATGAATAAACCAGTTCAGCCTCCTCTTATTGTTCATAAAAAGGCATAAATATATACTTGATGCCGCAACATACGTGTCACAATTTCATGCGTTAGAGCAAGTAAATAGGTAGCTCACTTAGATCGATGCACTTTTCACAGAAACAGGAGCAAACCAAAACCTATTTAATCTATATCTTCTATTTGGATGAGGTGCATCGAGCGTCATGTCATGTTTGAAAACAGTTGACCCAAGTGAACATAGCTAAGAATGATGATAAGATAATAGCATTTGTAAACAAATGTAGATTATGCATCATAAGTTCTACAAACTTATTTTGTCAACCTGAAGTGAAAATCAAGGCAGACATGTATTTTTGTAAAAACTCAATTTAGTGCAAACTACCGCCCATAACAGCAAGTTCACAAATTTGTGCCAGGAATATTTTCATCAATGCAGTTACCGTGCAGACAGAGAAAGCATTGCACAATCTGAATTTCATCGATGTTTTCCAACATCAAACAACTCAAAAATCATATTTCGATATTTAGTGACCTCCATTCGCAGTTGTTAGGTGTTAAAAGAAGAAAATGCAGACAGAAGATACCATTGTGCTAGGTACTGTGATTTACAGCAACTCCTCAAGGATCCACTCACACAATCTCTCGTCGTCGGACCTTGCACCTGCGATGTCTTTTCGAAGTAGAAATATCTCGTTCTAACATGCATAGCGTATAGGCCAAATGCAGACATCCTGCGAAAAAAACTTGGCTAACCCATATCAGCCTTGAGTCGAAGGCTTCCGTTGTTCAATTGTTAGCTGCAGACCTGCAGGCGGCACAATTAAGCGACAATATATACCCCTAAATCGATTGCTTGATTGACAATGAATGTTTATCTGCTTCTAGTGAGGAGATGCAATCGCTACTTTCTCCATATGGTTATCGTCACCGCCAGTTAGATAAGCTAGAAAATCTATCTATTACAGTTTCTTATCGTATGGAATGCATTACGCTGACCTTATTACGAATATTTGTAAAGTCAACCTATCAATAATGGTAGGACAAGGTGATTGTGTAATTTAGCTCCGAGCGCACGTGCGTGCGACATTTGAATAACGTATGGTGCCTTTTATTAAATGCTTCGGTTACTGAGGCGTTTATGCTTACTTCCCCAGCATTCTAAGCAAGTACACTGCCGCCATAGGCGTGTTGCCACGGAACGTGTTCGATTTTATATACTGTCACTTAGGCAAATCAGTTACCTCATTTTCTTTCCGTAAGCATGCATAAATATATTCATTTGCACATTACAACAACACTTAAGTGACAACTAACCATTTATCGTCTTCAATTAACGGATCACTATGCATTATTACTGGTCCACGAGGCATTGGATATTCATCAAACGTTTCGATAATAGTGAAATGCAATAACTCAGCTTTCATAGCTGATGGCTCCAATGTATAGCAACGGCCCTCCGTCCTCGTTATAGCATTGCAGCTATAAGTAACGAAGAAATGCTGCCATGATACTTATATGCTTAACTGTTTTCACCAACGACATTCCATTAACCATGCATCAGCAACACACATTTCCATGGTTTCAGAGTGATATTATTAGTTAATTTCCAGGGATATATCTTATCGTGAAGTTTTATAATGCATCCGACCAGGTACATTCTCACGTTTGATTTTGCCAGTATATAGCAGTCTAAAATGATTCTTCCAATCCAGTACATATATCGATTTCACCCTCCACTTCTCATTAATTGTTCATCATGTGCAATGAGAAACAATTGCCAAATCTGGGGAAAATCTCATTTGCTGTGCGTGTCGGGGTCAGAATCTGCCTAATGAGGCTAACGTATGACGTATGAAAGAGACAGCAAGGCAAAATGGTTGTCATATTTATCGCATCAGCCGGTTCTTATTCTTTCAGCACAATATGCTAGCAGTATCCACTTTTATAATCCACAATTCAAAAAACAAAACCATGAACTGATATTCCCGTTGAATCACTAAGCAGTCTATTATACTGAAGCGACCAATAAGTTTTCAACGGTTGTTATTGATCCTAATTAAGGGTGCAAATACCTTAATGGTAATGGAAGCATTCACTGTTGATTCCCAGTACAGGCATTTGCGTTTAACAAAAACGCGTCAAGGATCATGTGATTTGCATGTCTCCTCATTTACTGAATGCAAAGCCTTTACCGTGCGTGTATTCACATTGCAGCCAGCCTTCGGTATTAGTGTTCTCTCTCCGCCAAAGTCAGTGAGGTTTTTACTAAGAACATGGAGGTCAATATTGTGATCAATTAGTAAATCCGGTTAGCTGTTCCCATGACTACCGAGCGTTTGCACGTCGCGGAACGATAGTGACTTCGTGAAACTTTACTCCACAGCCGATTTCAGTCGCACCTTAAGATAAATGTGTTCAGCAAAGTGTTAGAAAAACGATACACACTCACCGACAGGCCTGCATAGTTTGCTGGTAACAAATATAATGCTAGGGCTTTTAAAATGGGCAATTGAATAGTTCAAAAAGTTAGATTATATATATATATATACATATATTTATATATACATGTAGATAGATATTTTTGTATACGTATAAACATACAGATATGTGAATATATCTATATATTCCTATGCATACATTTGATTATTTAAGTTCATATATATACATATGTATATACGTACAAATAAATGGAATATATATTCACATATATATATATATATATATATATATATATATATATATATATATATATATATATATATATATATATATATATATATATATATATATATAAATAAATATATATATATATTTTTATGTTTCCAGGTTTTATATATATGTTTACAGGCATATATGTCACCGCGTTAAAATTATAACGTTATCTGCATTATCTTAGGGGTTATGCGTAACAATGTTATGACAAATGTGGGTTGTGTATGAACCTGTATGTTTACCTCATAACTTTGCCACAAGCCAGGGTACAATTGACACACAGCTCCCTGTTTGGTAATAAATAAGAATATATATCTCAATAATGATCTGTTATCGGCACTTCTGCTCATCGTTGCGCTGACCGATCTACAAAGTTGATCGCATTGAAAAGGTTGGTGGTACATGTCAATGATATTGTCGTTTCTCATAAGAGTTAACTCATTGGCAGTTTACAGTTACATTGCAAGCATATTTCTTGATAACAACCAATCGTTTCTGTCTGCACAATCGCATATTTCGTTGATATTTTAGCATGATTAATTGACTTCAAATTCATCCTTTGTGCCTTTAATACCCTCATCCTATAAATAGATGTGCACCGCGCCATAGTATGTGTGTTTTATTTTGTATGCACATGATAATCTGTACCAATTATTGGGAGTTGCATTGAGGTCATTTTCCATAGTTTTGTCGAATTTACATCACGATACAGCTCTTGCACAGTAGTTCATCGAAAAGTCGTCTCCGGTGCGTAATAAAAAGATATCTACTTAAAAAATTTCAAAGGCCCCGTGGTCTCGGCATGGCGATAGTGGCAGCGCATGCAAGCATGTTTCGGTAATTTTAACCATCGGCATCGGTCCATGAGGAGCAATCCATACTAAATTCACCGAACTATGGTCGAATATTGTTATACAATATGGCCATGCATGGGTCACCTGGTGTTATCAACTAGTTCTGACGCATTATCTTGTAGACGAGCTCGACATCGAAGGGATCAGCTCTTATTTAATTGGCAAGATATATAAAAGTATATCTATATTGGGATTGTCGAAGGTTCTTCAAGAGCATATAAATGTAACGATTGATTTCAATCTACCCTTCTATAACGACCACCAAAACGTACATAACGGATGAAACACCAACATATATATATGAGCAATTTATATTGTACATATATGTCCTAAAGCATAAGTTGACAAATGGAATCAATGCTAACGAGTTTCCATTCTGTTCATTTGATGTCTTAGGTACACAAAGGGTGAATCCGTTATGACTTTATGAAAGTTAGCAACGTTATGAATACTGGTCAATGCAGCAGTCGTCAAATTAATGCGGCATAATATATGCATTTCCGGATTACGGATATGCATAAACGTTGTCGGGATTGCATGTGACATGTGTTGAGAACCTTTATGATATCGCAGCTTGTTTGCTAGCCATTGGGTTTTCTGTGGTTCGTTGAACTCGCTTAATCATTATTGGGGGACGCTTTATTTTTCACATTTGTCGACAAAACCTTCGGAATGTTTGTCCTATTCCCCTGCGTAATTAATTGAACCGCCAAAGATGATATAGTAGAGCTGTTTTAGGTATTGCTGTTTAACAAAAATAGCAGCTGGTGGTTTGTACCGAATCGTTATTCGGAAAATTCATACGCGATTCGCATTATTTTTCACATTTATCGATAAAACATTCGAAATGTTTGTCCTGTTCCCATGCGTAATTAATTTCACCGCAATAAGTGATACAATAGAGCTTTTTCAGGGATTGCTGCTTTAAAACAATAGTAGCTGTTGGTTTGTACCGAATTATTATTTTGAACATTCGCTATATACATGAGCTGAGCAATGCTTAAGATAGAGCATTGCCCTTAACTCGAACAACTACTCAATTTGCTGCTGGTTGGTTTTCGAAGGATGAAACATGGCTTGGGCGCTGATATCATGCCGACTTGCTTTGTAAACGACTATAACTCAGGGAAATGTACCAAACAGGAAATCTTTAGGGAAACGTTTATGATTTTTTTAGAACGCAGAGGCCAGCTAAAACATTTTTCAACGCCTTTGAAGGTGTGAAGTTTGTGACAAACACAATTGTTCACTATATTGAATATAGCAAATTCGATGGAAAAGAAAATATTGTAGCAATAGAATCGTAATTAACTAAACTTGTCTACTTCTACACTGTCTTATCATTTGTAATACTTGCAACATTAGGCTGACGAACTTGCATCCTTTTTATTCCAAGCTATTAGGAACACGTCGCAAACATGACGCGGAGAGGAAGGTATAGGCATGACAGACGTTAAGCCGGGAAGCGAGAACCTTGACCGCGATTACCCTGGCTGATTAAATCGACCAAACATCATTCATACAGCTATTGTACAAATCACGAAGTAACAAACAAATCAGCACTCAAACAAGCAAAAACACGTTTAACAGCAATGTATGTGAATCCACCTTGTCGAATGACAGGCATAAACAGCTTCTTTATTGTACTTGCATCAGCTATCACTGAGCTCAGCGATAATATGCATTAACACATAGCTTTTGGTAGCTAGCACATTATCGCCATTTTGGTTGTCGTGTATGCGTGTTTCCGTCAATTTCTGTAAATAAATTCCTCATCGATGAGCCACTAAGGCCATAAGAAATTTTATCGAATGCTCTGATTGGTAACAATAGTTATCGTCAGGTCATTTTCACTGCGTTTAATATATACTTCTAATCAATCAATAAAAATTATGATACAAAGGGTCTGTGGATGACAAGGCGTGAGCAAAAGGGCAGAATTTGAAACCCACCGTTATTTCACGACTTAATGGATGTCACTGACAGAACAATGTCATATGGCTAAATGTTATCATACCTGTTACCACTTCATAGAGTGGGTTTTACTAGATTATATGCGCTCCCAGTAAGGCACCCTAGTGTTCTAGTATCCGAATGGTGTGAATGAATCAGACCCAATGTCGTTATACAGCATAACAGGCTGTCCAATGTATGCCGACAACCGGCTTTGCAAATAATTATCATGAGGTATAGAAATTGATTTTAAAAATGTTTGCACTATGTCTCCTATATTCTAAACGTGCATAATATTTGGGCACTATCGTGTATGCACCAAATCATCTGATTTCGGTTTTGATTGATTGATCAGGAAACATGTTGATTGAGTACGGACCGATACAGTCTCTGATTAATGCGATCTTAAAATGGCATTGCATCAAACGCAGTCTCAAACGGCGAAACATGCGTTCATCTTTGGTTATATGCTCATGCGTTGTAATTAAAAGTCGGTGACGTGATCGATGTTTGCCGTTTAGCTTTAGCGCATGAGAAAATCTCAATACCATTCGAAGATGGCAGGAACAATTGTTTTTTACGTAATCATAAGCAACCATATGTGAAAGGTAGGAATGGTGCGATATGAGAAAAGATCCCTAAAATAATCCAGTTTATTAACAAAAAGAATATGAAATAGAAAAATTGACCTGCTTTTAACACTAAAGCATATGTATCACACGTTGCAATGTCACATTACATCATATTAAATGCTAACGTGGTGTTTGGGTTCTACGGATTATGACTAGATATCTAAAGAATTGCGTTGGCGTACATTTATTCTAAACAGAATGCGTTGCTTGGGGTCTATAAAATGCCAATTTTGATCCTCACGTCTGTAACGATTAGAACTATGGCAAGCAGTTACATATAATTTAATTAGCGGTATGAATCCGTGTTTATACTATGCTGATTTGATTTACGTAGAAAGTTCGTGTAGTGAGATAATTAGCTACCCAGTTGCCACATCGTGAGGGCATCTACATCAAGGATTCCCTTATGGTACTTAATTGTATTATAGAAGCCCTGCCAATGCTAGAATGCAAACTTTCATGTTGCCTCATATTTTTTATCAGATAGATTGTTTTGCTTAGAAAAATTGCTATTTGGTGAGGCGGCATTTTGCAAAGAAGCGTCAGCCTCAAAGTGACACAATAACAGAAGTATTTATTTGAGGTGCTTTGCATGCAAATGCTCTTGCTAGCATATAAATATAAGATTTATGTATGCAAAATCCATCTGTGAATGTGTGTAACTCCTGAAAAGTAGGACAGGAACTCGCTTACAGCATCCTAATTGCTTGTTATCCAACAAAGCTAAGATAATATTATGCGTACAAACCTTGACTTGTATTACATGAAGGGAAGATAACGCTCAACAGCTGGCAAAGCGGCATTGAAAAGGTTGAAGCTTTGAAACGACATACGATAGACGCGCCAGGGCATATACATTTGCATATAGATGAGAGCATAACTGATTTATGGTGTATTTTAACTGCGTCATCACGATGCCTTGGGTAATCTTTACACCGGAAAAATCCCATGGTTCACTTCAATGTAATATGGGGCGCATACCTCTCTCAAACATTTACCGGTGGCTTCTTTAAGTGTTTCCAGCAAAAGCTATCCCTTTTAGAGGGTTCGGGATAATACGCGGTGAGGATAATTATAACAAATGATGTATTTAGATACGATGAACACGGATAAATTAAACAGCTGTTTGACAATAAGTTACCGCAAATAGCATTATGAGAAAACTGCAATCCATTACTAAGCTGGTATACAGACTGTTATATACTTATTACTGTAGACGTAGTCATTAACCTTGATTAGTCGGGTAGTCAAAGTAGTCGTAGGGTATTACTTCAAAATAGTACGTTACGTTTGTTACTTTCTTCTACCCATAAACTAAAGGATAATGATGCTACACAATTACAGCGACGTAATTATTCCGTGTGCATGCTGCCAAAAACGGCATCATTATGAACTGTGAGAATATGGCGATATCAAACTACATATGAGAGTTTAGCGATGGCTCTCATTGAGGCGATGTCCTATGTGTCATATGACAAAGCCAATCACGGTTTCCTTGCATGCGAATTTCCGCAAACGCCAAATTCTACTATACAGCGTAGCTTTGAATATTCGCGTGGTACATTCCAATATTGGTATGCAAAATTGTAATGCATACAACAAACTATGACAGAAATCTTTCATCATAGAACTACCAATTTATTCAACTTGACGAGCTGAACGCAATTAGTTTATTGTATGAACTTCAATATATTCGATGCATTGCCTCAAGTATTCTCGTGTATTAGTGACCTTTACCGTCGAATATTCGACTTTGGTTGGGGTGCATAAATATTAGAACGAGGGGACGAAAAAGGATGCAATGCAATTGTCTATCAATGTATAGAATAGTGCTTAGGATACGATTCGCTAGTTCATATAAAAAGCTGAAGATTGACTGAAAAGGCAGAGTTATCCATTCAGCTAAACAAAGATTATTTTCCACTCATAACCCCACATGCCACTTTGTGCTCTGTTATCATTTCGTTGAACATCATCGCTTTCAAATGATCCAAACTTGTCGTGCAGTAAATCGCCATCCATTCCAGCTGGAAATAACCGATAACCATTTTTTGCTGATTGGTGACTGGCAACACGTTTGCAGGAAGAAAATAATTACTATTATAACCCAAATATGTGACACCATATGTGTCAGCGTAAGGTGTTGCCGTCATATACGTAGCAAGAACTCACAAACATTTATCACTACGATCCTGCTTTTTGTAACAAGGTCTACGAAGTAGAAATGCAAAAAAATCCAGATACTTTCAAATAAATGGCAGGAAATTACATCCAACACCATATACAGCAGTGCACGAAACACACCCCCCCCCCCCCGTCCCGCCGTGTGCAGTGAGAGTTTTGGGGCCTAATTGCCGCAATAGGTAAATTAGGACTCAAGCATAACGAAAGCGGACCTCTCGGCAAGGATATTTAAATGACTGCTGACGAAAAGTCCTTTGACTTATCACAATATGAATATTAACATTCAGGCCAAATGTGCGCCGTCGTCGACATATCACAATCAACGCGAAGAAACGCATAAACGTGGTCCACTGAGTTGAATAGCAACACATGTGGTTTATGGCGGGCATATAACGTTGTACGCAAAAGCGTGTTACTGCACGCAGTATATATATATATGGTATGATATGTCGATGAGAGTCACCCGGATATATGACTATTTGACAGATGGTCTCCGGATCAAATTTCTTTTTAAAATATTGCCGTTAGAATAGCTGGGCTGTATTGTGATTGTGCGGATGTGTGTTTATTTGTGCGTGTGCGTCATATGTTTGTATGTTTTTTCGCATGCTATGAACGTATATTTGTGTGTATGTGTCGATCTGTTTAATTGCTCAATTGTGTGCGTGCCATGAAGTAATATAGAAATATGATGTTTGGAATAACATCCATTATAGTAATTTACGGCGATGGAAAGGCAAAATAAAAGCACGGCATCATGTCGACTACTCGCATCATTGCCATGCTGTTATCAAGGTCAAGCACAGGTTTGCTAACTACGCACTTATTTCACAGTACTTACAGAAGCCATCATAGCGCATAGTGTGCGACCCTGCCGTGATATTCTATGACACCCTAGTCCTCGCGAACCTACCTCACAAACAGATGTATGATTGTGAGCCAGTAATGTAGCTACCATCAAAACTTTAATGAATCAGTCCAAAATAGAGATAGGATTATGAGGTTGGAGTTTACGAAGTCATTATTTAAAGCAACTTCTAGTAATACTATGCTGATGACTAGTAGAATGTAGCCGTCACGCGCAAGCTGCCATAGTTCAAGGCCTTATAGCCTTAATACATAAATGCACAGCTTGCTGTTAACACAGAGTGTGCTTCCATGTTATCTGTGCCATTTGAAAAACGGGAGACAAATATAGACACAGAAGAGATATGTATCGCTTAAAAATGACACATATTGTGTCACTTGTCAGCAATCATGGATAATAGAGCATCATTTTGGTGACTTATTTCCCGCTGATCACATTGTGAACCCTATTAATATTGACAAAATACCACCGACATTCATCACTTGCGTCGCCTGCAATTCAGGTTACATCGCCATACCATATATTAAATATAATGCTTAGGATTATGTTATAGTCATAGGAATGTTGCAGGTTTGTTGTAATACTTTGGATGGACGTTGTGCAACTAATTCAAGCCAATCCATTTGACGGGTAAATCGGACCAATATACGTTAGTAAGCATTGTCTTAAACAGTGTGTGAAAGCATTTTGTAGGAATTACAGCAGGCGAGCGTTTGACTGTCACGTCGCAAATTAATATTTAGGCAAAGCAGCAGAACGAGGCTCAATTAATGCCACATAGCCAGTTCAGGTACTGATTCACATACCTTGCTGTTGAATTTGCATATACAGTTTACAGTGTCTGCGGGGGGAAACGTCAAGTGTTTGCACAGAAGTAGGTCAGTCGTCCAAATGTCTCCGATTGTTGCTCTGACGATTCAATTGCCAAAAGTAGCATGGCAATACATTTTAGGTGCATGAATGTCTTATCGCATTACTTGGAAAAGTGTTTATTTGGTCCATTTATTTATCAACTGCATGTGTGCGGAATATTTTATATATTAGCTTGATACAACTGCAAATGTATTACGACAATCACTTTACTTCAAAGAATAGTGATTATAACTGTAATGCCACAACGTTTTAAATCACAAAGACAATAATGCACTGTCAACGCCAATACTAGTTTTCTAGAATTGAGCATACGCTTTTTGTGCTTCCCTTTGGCTATCCAACTAAAGGAAGTGAACAGCTGTTAGATGCTGGTGTTAATAAATGTGATATGTGGATGTAATTATGCTCTTCGTGTGTGGCAGTTAGAAAATGAAGTAAAGCATTGATTATGATGCATTCAACTGCAAAGGTGATAAGAACAAAGAACTACAGGAACATAATTTACAAAGGCTGTGTCCCTCATCCCATGCTGCTTTAGTATTAGACGATATGCCATAGAAAGTATTGCCTCTCCTTACAGGTTTCAAACCGATGAAATGCGTTAATTATGGCTGACTCACGTTCTGAAAGCACTCAACCCCAAGGCACAAGTCGATCTAACATCCTTCCATTCTGTTTGTGTAGCAGTATATATTGTGTTACATATTGTGTGCAATACAAGTACATATTTGGCCAACAAACTCTTCACTTAGTGACAGTTTAGTACTTGTCTCGCATATCTCTATGAATAAATTTAATTACGTTTCAAAATACTGCAAATGATTCTATTCAGGCATTCCAGAGAAAATCAATGTCATGATATTACATTTGAAACAGAAACCATGACACATGTTCGCCATAATTTGCATTAATAGCGGCATGACACGATTGATACGGAAGATGATGTAATATTTCAGAAAAAGTTTCATAAAGCTACCAAAATGACAACGCAGAAACGCTTGCAGTGCAAACACAACTAAAGTGAAGACACAAGCTTAAAAGAACCGATTGACTTGTGCAACGTGTGTAAATAAACTGATAATAAACAGCAGTTGTATCTTACTCAAATGTTATCAGAATTCAATACTAACGATGAGTGTAGTATGTAAGCTACCAGTAGTACAGTCGATAACATAGAGGGTAAGAGCAAGAGAAGATATATTGAATTAAATCCGCTTATAAAAAACAGGTTTAATGCCTTTACCGCGACATAAAATTGATTGCAGAGCTGCAGGGATATCATTGGCGAATTATCGATCAATATTCGTATAAATCAGTGATGGAATCTTGTTCTAGTTTTGCATAAACCTCTAGCAAATCAGTACAAGGGCCTTATTGTAACAATATCGCTGTGGAGTATCGCTAAGCTAGTCCACTGTCGTGAACTTTGCAAAACATTTGTTACGTTTCCCATTTATTAGTGATGGATATCGTCGATCTAACATATAAAATCGAAGTTATACCCCCACTGTATAAACCTACCCCTACCTGTGCATCGAAATGCTTGCGATACTGCATAGTTCAAACATTAACTGACCATATTTTAGTGAGTTATGTTGAAATTATAAATGAGTGGATCAAGTAGATCTATGTGAACAAAATGTCTCCTAAAAGTAAAATTCCACGTCGATTCGATGTGAATGGATCAACGACTTTCCATGTGGTTGTAACCTTGTGGAATCCACGAGGATTTTACGTGGATATTGTTTGATCCTCCTATCCACCACATTTCTACCTCATTTCCACGTGGATTCCTCTTGTTGTGCCCAGTCAATAGGGCTTCTGAATAGAGCCGTACTCACTAGCTAGAGTGCCATTATAAACTTGGCTGTTGAGGTAAAATTGCTGTCCTGTATCGCTTACACCAAACACTAATTAGGTGATTTGAAGAGGTCCGTCAAACTGCTTGTGTGTGATCGCAGCCAGTGTCCCTTACTTTTCCATACAAGCCGAAAATCTCGACCAGCTTCAATGATATTCGTTATTGATAGAAAAAGTTGCAGTAAACAGAACCTTCATTCGGGGTGTATACAGAAGCGTTTCGCTAAATGTATTACACGTGTAATGTTCAGTGTGTTGTACGTATGCGTAGCGTCAGAATTCTCCCCCGAGCAGCCATCACATGAACCGTGGATGTGTTGGTATAGAGTCGTAAGCTGGGAGGGCCACTTACCCGTCGCACAATGCTAATGTGATGCTAATTGTTACTCTATGAATGCGGTCAATTCATGGGTTGAATATCGTTTTAAATGCTATTAGAGATGCCCTTTTGTTGTAGCATAGGATTGTTACGACCAAACATTGTTGTCTGAGTTAATGGCTTCCATTTTATTACGTTCTATCACAAAAGCTTCTTTATGCCGCTTACTGCAATGCATATCCTTGATCCACATGAGTAAGTTTTTGGCGCAGTAATTTGACTTTAATGCAAATACCGATGGTCATAACGCCATGGGAACTTCGGCTCAAGGAGTCATGATGGATTCAACCACGTTTTACTAAAGACATGATATAAAAACGAACTATTGCATGAATATCTTGTATCGCAAAATTGCACCCAAATAGATAGTAGTGCTTATCTAGCCCGTCACGTTAATCGATAATAGAGTGCCTATTATCGATCATGTCAAGAGATACACTTCGTTATTTATGACTAAAATGTGAGATGCCTGTAATTGGGTGGCGGCTACTGACACACGATATATCTTCTGCTTTGTTACTGTATATTACTTTGAGCAATATACGGGGATGGGAGATGAAATTGATGAACTGGCTGAGATACACCGCATGGCAGTAAGGGTCATGTGCCGGCGATCGGTCTAGCATCAATGGTCCTCTCGCAATAAAATGTCAACATTATCATATGATGTTGAATTATCGTATATAACAGGGATTACGAAAACAATGTGAGATGCACTCTCCTATGTATGCATTTCATAAAAAAACATCAAAATTATGTTTTGAAACAAAGGACAGATTATCTACTACGTTAAGTAATGAAATCCAAAATTTATAGCCCAATCGGGGATCCCCAGGTACGTTTATGGCATTTGTAAAATTCGATTCCTTGTTTTTCACGGGACGTGAAATTTGGCACACGGTAGACTCTACAACACATCTAAAGCTGCAAACGCGCTCCGCGAGCGTAGTTAATGGTCCAGATCGTTATTCACGCGAATATTTATGTTCCCACAAATGAGCCATAAGCCATAAGCAGCTACACACAGCAAAACAAATTTTGCTCCTAGTCGCCTAAAAAAATAAATGAAGAGTTCTTTGGAATTAGCATGTAAATTTTGTATCTCACCATTTTCTTTGTGTTGCACCAAACGTGGTTAAGAAAGCAAACATTGAGGCTAAAACGTAATGATATTCAACAAATATAGATATCCATGCATAAATTAAATTTCGAATAAATGTATATTTATATGCATATATAGAGATATTCATTGATATATATATATATATATATAAATATATAGATATATAGCCCATTATTATATTATAGATATATATATATATATAGATACATATTTATATATACAAATACATATACAGATAGATATATACATATATATATAGTATATATATAAATATATCTATATATATATTTATATATATATATATCCCTATATATATAATATATGTGTAACAAATATATATATATAATATAATATATATATGTTATATATATGATAATAGATACAATATATATATATATATATTTATCTATATATATATATATTTATATGTATATATATATATATATATAAATATATATATGTATTTAAATATATGTATATATATATATATATATATTACGGTGGCTCAAAAAACCTTTTTTTGGAAAACGCGTGCTCCCCTGGTATTATATGGCGTGCTCCCCTGGTTTTATTTTATGCCTAATGATGCCCTTATCACACTGATTTTTTTCCAGATTTTTAAATTTAATTTTATACCCTCCCGTCTAGCATTTTCTGGAAAAATGACGATTTTCAGCTATTTTTCATGTATTATGCAATTCACAATGTATTACAATTAATATTTCATACTTTCATGATGTTTAACTGTCTAAACATGATTGGTGTATTCTATTTGTATGCTAATATGATGTACTGTGTACAGTTTGGAAGGAAAAAAAGTCATTAAAATATCAAAAACTCAGACAATAGCTTTATTTATCATACCTTCTTGTTCATTACACAATACAAAATCTGAAGCATATGATCACTGAAATAGGACTTCCTGTCCATTTATGTAGCAACTTCAGTACAACAAAAATGCATTTTAGCATGCATTAGGGTTTCAGTCTCAGTCTTAGATTATGGCATGTTAGTCAGCCTTGCGGAGGTGTGACAGCCGACAGCGGTGATTCGTTCCAACCAATATCACATCGTCAATATGTCCTGCGTCACGTGTAGCATTTGCGTACTCCTGCACGTCCTTGACGGCACGCTCAGCATAGGCTGCATCTTGGGGCCAAGTTGCTGGTTCTCGGAGCAGCCAGTCTGTATTGCTTCTGAATAGCTTAAACAGCAGCCAAGATCGCTCACTGACGAACACTGCCAGACTTGGGCGGGTCTCTCCCAGTAGGTCAATCACAGGCTGGAAGTTTGGTTTGCCTGGATGGAAGACTGGTGGTGCAGGGTGTGCTACCAGAGCCCTTGCTACCTCCTTCTTCTCATCTTCTGATACACCATCATCGAAGAGGCACAGTACGACCTGCTCTGGCACCAGGTACCAAAGGTGCCGTTTGATGCTCTCGAGCCCTTCCCTGGCAGCCTGTTGTTCCACTGAGGCATATGCCTTAACTGCATAGTAGACGCCAAGATCATTGCGGGGTGCAGGAGGTGTCAGACGAGATTTTAGGAAGTAAGCCCCATACAGATGGGTGATGATCTGCGACATCTTCAGGACCACAGATTTCAACCGGGGTGTCAATCTGCATCTTCATCAGGTAGAGCGAACTGGCCATGAAACGTGCTGAATGGTTGGCACCTGGTCGTCGCATTCTGAATCCCCTGGGTACCTGCAAAGACAGACAGTTCATATATACTAGTGGTGTTTGATATTTAATTCATGAACAGATTATCTAACTAGTAAGGCTTTTATTGAACTCACATCACCCCCCCACCTATGCACTAGTTAATAGTAGTTATCCATATGATGTATCCAATTTGTATTTATGTTACCTTTCATTACTTGTGGATACACTGGCTGCTTGAGAAGTCTTGAGTTCTTCACACCGTCCCCTTGTACCTTCTTTCTGTGCCCTTTGTTCTCTTCGGTGCTGAATCCCGAGAATCTGTTTGTCAACACCTAACATGGATGAACTCTTGGTGTCTTGTAACTGGGACCTGTAGAATGCCAGATCTTCAATTGCATTTGCATTCCTTGATGCGCCTTACTTCTCCTCAATGTCAGCAATGTTGAATAGCTTGTCAATTGAATCTGACTCCACACTTTGTATCATTTTCCTTCAGACGCTGTATTTTTTTCCATTCTTCCAGCATATCAAGGATTTGTTGCTTTATTTTATCCTGTCGCTTGGTTAGCAATGCTGACCTGTTCCATACTGAAGTTACTTCTTTGGCAAGGTCACCAGCAATGGCACTGTTGGGGTAGTTCTGCGCGGTACCATCTCTCATGCCTCTCCATCTTTTCAGGAAATCTTTCTTAGATGGGAGTCTGCATGTTACGAACTGCGCAGTTGCAGGTCCGACCAGAGTATGAAGCAGTCCTGAAGTACTGCAGCTGCTTCTGGTAACATGCCTCTTTTCATTTTCTCCACTGGTACTACTTGTTGCACTACAGGTTTCCGCTGGGTTTTCAGTTGAATCATCACTGGAGATCGATTTGTTTGGAGAAGATTGCGCGGTATCTCTCCTGGGGCGACCACGCTTACGACCACTTTGTGTGGGCAAAGTGGCTGGACAGGCTGGTACACTTGACGAGCGTGGTTTCCGTCCACTTCTACCAGATTGTCCAAACATTTTACAGCTACACAAATAAATCTGCTTGTTCCTGATAATCTGCACTAGTTGCACGTATTTGCATTCACCACCGAACAATCATTATTCTGCAGAATTCACTCTGTGACATACAGTAATTGTTCTGCTGCATTCATTCAGCACCACACAATTATTGTTTTACTCCTTGCATCTACTGATACATAGCATATTTAAGGTATAGAGCATTGTCACAGAACATGTATAGTTGAAGGAGCATAATACAACAATATTATATCAAAGACCTTTATCACTAATGCCACTTTTGTGTGTAAAAATGCATGTTTTGCATTAAAATTCCCATTTTGGAGTTGTATAAAAGAACACAAATAGTGCAAAACACTTATATTACCATGATAAATATGTTTAGTCTGTTATACTTCACTTACCTTTAAAATTTGTGAGGAAAATCAATATAATATGTGCAAAAATATATATTTTGGACCAAAAATCGTCATTTTTCCAGAAAACGCTAGACGGGAGGGTATAAAATTAATTTTAAAAATCTGAAAAAAAATCAGTGCGATAAGGGCATCATTAGGCACAAAATAAAACCAGGGGAGCACGCGTTTTCCAAAAAAAGGTTTTTTTGAGCCACCCTAATATATATAAATATTTATATATATTAATATAAGCATAAATGTTTATATATATATATATAAATATATATCTATATATAAATATATAAATGAATATATATAGATATATTTATATACATATATAAATATATATGTATATATTTATATATACATATATGTATATATATATATATATGTGTGTATATATAAACACATATGTATGCATTAAATATTTACGTGTGTGTATACATTATATATATACATATATATATATATATATATATATATATATATATATATATATATATATATATATACAATGCGTATATGTATATATGTTTGGATGCATAAATATATTAACAAATAAGAAATATATACAAACACATATAATTATATATATATATACATATATATATATATTATATATATATAATTATATATATGTGTAATTATATATAAAAAAATATGTTATCTATATATATATATATAATATATATATATATATCTATATATATGGTTACATATGCATAAATACATATAAATATATTCACACGCATAAATATATGTACAAATATATATCTATATATATTAGTGTAGACATAAATATCTGCATACAAATATATATAATATATGTATATATATATATATTTATTTATATATATATATATATACATATTATTCATTTGTATATATATATACTATATATATATATATATATATATACATATATATATTAATATATATGTTATATATATAAATATGTGTTAACATATCGATATACATTTATATGTATATATATGCGCAAATATATATTTATATACATATATATATACATAAATATATACATGTATATAATATATGCATATCTATTAGTAGATATGTATGAATATATATATATATATTTATATACGTATATACATATAATATATATATATATTTATGTATATATATGCATATATATATATACATTTAAATATATGTATATATATATAAATATTTATAGATATACATTTATATATATGTATATATATATAAAAATGTATATATATATGTATATGTATATGTATATATATATATACATATATATATATATATATAGATATATATATATATATATATATATATATATATATAAAATATATATATATATATATATATATATATATATCTATATATATATGTGTGTGTGTGTGTGTGTGTGTTTACGCGTGCGTGTGTGTGGGCAGGTTAATATTCATAGGCATTTTACTTACATAGGGCAACTTCACTATTCTATTTGCTTTTTTGATGCGCAATTTGGGCAGACTGTGTTGTAATTTTTAAATATTGATCAACGGGTTAAGACGTGAGATGCACTGTAGAATCATGTTCACAGTTAACAGAAGTAAATTAAAGTCGTCTCAGTGAAAGCAGATGAGCCTTTGGGGGAGGCACATGAGCCTTATGGACGATTACTATGTCCCTCAACTATAACAACGCCAACCAGTGCCATGATCAGTGCTGCGCTTAGGAATTGTTACGCTTTTGAATGTTACCATTGCCTACTACGAATCTGTATCAGCATTTACGTGATGGTTTTGGATCGGTAGGATACGAATTGCGTCATGTTACCAAGAACAATCGTAAGACACGCCGCTGATTCAATCCAGCTTCTATTGTTCTATTAATGATTGTCGTTTGTTAATGAATGGTTATTTATGATTCATGCGTTTTATTACTACCCCAGTAGACGTCAGCTCTGTGCAAAATACGAGTGTGTCCTTCGGTAATGAACCATACTTTAACCACATATATCCTAAGAGCGTCGTACCATGTCCCCATTCCTTAGTAAACTTGGTGGACAATTGTACGTCATCAAAGTACCCTGTAAGTGCTCTGTTTATGAGTGGTGTCCTTACAATGCATGATATCATTGACACTATTAGTTAGCCGAACACGAGTGGGCTAATAAGATGCCAATAACAAGTTGCAAGGCTGATGAAACATTATGATTATTTATAGTTTCAAAATCCTTCTAAATAACACAACTTTCCGCAGCCGTGATAAACCGACAGTGCAATGTGTGAATGCAAAATACAGTGACACTGCTAGTGAAGTTACTGCATCATAGATACGGCACATCCAATTAATCAGCATCACTACATAAACCCTTTTTTAATGTAAGATACCTGCCATAAGTATTTTGGATATTTTACCGTCAATGTAGTAATGATTGATACCTGAACTGTAAGCCCCGTAGCAGTCTGCTGCATGTAGGGTCTATGACAATATTGTTATTCATGATTTATATGTACCTAAGCCGCACTACGTGACAAACGGTGTAGCAAACTTTCCCTAATATCTATCATCAAACACAATGTATACATGGAGATGTCGTCTTGGTGAAAAGAATGTCATCGGCTTCTAATCTGCTTTGACAGGGAAATGATAAAACAATGAGGTAAAGATTGCCTATTAGGGAATCGCGCGAAATTTCAAGATATAGTTAACAATACTCGATATTCTCTTTATTGACAGAGCAGTATTGCCACAGATATCGAAATAAAGCGATCTGAAGTAACCCACGGAAACCCAGATTAATCTACCAAATAATTGCCTGATGACATCTAGTCTGCACAATGGTTGTCGATTACTACTCTCGGATTCATTAGTACGATCCTTGACCGATTCTTGCGGGACAACCATGCTCTATTCTTGTGTAGCATTCTGGCTTTGCAGTCTTTTATCTGCCGTTTACATGCGGCGTATGATTGCATATTTAACAAGATACTTCTTGGTACCTGCTTTGTATTTTATATTCTAATCATGACAAATCACCAATTTCCATGTCTTATAATAGTGGCTGGTGGTCGGTTCCGCTCGGTGTATAAATGTACTGAATGTAAGCATGATACATTCAGATGGCAGTTTTCACTGGGTGGTTGGTGTGTTTGAATATATTCCCATTTAATCGCCCGAAAATAATGTTAGCTGATATAGATAACAAGATTGTTTAAAGAAACAAAAGTATGATCATAGTATGAGCTGCCGTAGAATAGTGAGAGAAACTAATGTATTTATTATCCACTGAAGGTAACTCCTAACATGTGTTAACTAACAAAAGATGCTAAAGCAATGGTCAAGCGCAAGTTCGTTATGTTGCCTCTAACGGCCCAGATCTATTTTGTCTGCTCCTTTTCGCGATGCCTTCGGTGTTATGCATTAATGCTACGTAAGTTAACAGGCAGATACTTTCAGATATTATAATATTTCCAACTCTCCACACATCAACTATGCAGCCATACTGCTATAATGTGAGTGCCTAACTTAGCATGTCGTCTAATGATCGTTGTCGAATGACGATCGCAGGTTACTATGCTAGGTGGGAAATCATTGCCAAGCACATTTTGCAAAAGATGCACATATGATGAATTGACCATTTTCGGTCACTATTGAGCAGGCTGCATAATACGATATATGTTTGTGACTAGTGGTTATTGATTCAATATCAACGATGGCATAGACAAAATTGGGGCTTGGTCTAGCGCAACAGTAGTAGTGAAGCAGTCTATATTCATTTTGGCAATCTTATGCAATCGCAAGATTGTGATCGATCTGCTCGTTTGCCAAATAGGTCAAAACGTTTGTAGGTATCTTTGCAGTGTCGCAAAAAACTTAAGGAGGATGAAACACGCCTTCCTAATGCTTATGTTAAGGATTTTCTGATATATGGAGGGGCTAAAAGATCATCCGGAGAGTGATTCACAACAAGTGCTTACATTAAACGCTTCAGAATAAGCCTCTAAGGTGTACTTCCAGCTTCCATATACCCATCTGTATAACATAATAATGACAGAACATAAATTTAGTGGCCGTCTCCTGTCTACATTTTAGCGCCGATTATAAGATACGGGGCCGGCTGAAGAACTGTCGCTTCGGTTGGGGGTTGAGCGAAATGTTATGCAATATTTTCACGCTGTCAATTGCTCAAAACGGAACAGAACACGAGTAAGCTCTAACGCTAGGTAATGCAGGACCGCGTTATATGCAGGTAGCTATGGAGTTATGAATATATGCATGCGGATATGTTTCCGAGACTGTTGCGATGATCTGCTTGTCCATTAACGACCATTAAATTGCATGAAATGCTAGGCTGAGCGCGCCAATGATCACCAAACATAGATGATATTACGGTTGATGAAGACGTTCTCATCGACCCATACATCCTTCTCTATTCCATTAAATAAACGCATATCTGCTTTAAGCCCAGGAGTCGCCGTTGAATCGATCTAAAAAAAGTAAGGTGCTGTAGCATATCACTCGAATCACAGTGCTTATCAAACATCCTCCAGCATTCGATCCTCAAGATAAGAAAACCAAAGAAAAATGGAAGCTAACGTATGCAGCTTGGGATGATAAATGACAGGTTCTTCTAGGTCCAAAGGCCATATATATTTCTATGGTTGGAATGAAAAACATGTGATATGAACAATCGGGATGCGTGATATTGCGAGGTTATTGCTTTTATGATGCCCGATGATCGATGAAAATCACGCTCGGTATGACACACAAAAACAAAAATCAACATTGAAACTTTTTGGAGCGAAAGAGAGGGTCGCCGAGATAAAGTACCACGAGGGGTCAGTACTACTTCGGGCGTTCAGTAGACAAGCAACATGCACGTGATAAAAGAGATTCGATGGCGACATTACATTACAGTAACATCTGACACTTCAACAACTATTTGTATGTCTACAAATACCGTCATAAGCTAGTAGAGAAAATTGCCTGTCTACGGTGTTTGTGTGTAGCAGTTCACACACGATATAGATAGATAGATAGATTTGTTTTATTGCCTACAACATGTGCAACATATTAATACAGGCTACGATGTTATTTACTGTTGCAAACAACGGGGATGTGCATCTGCTGATGTATGTATCCTCGTATCATTTACACATTCAACTGGTGGTTCACGAAAAGAAAAGAGCAGTGCATGGTTGAAAACTAACATCTTAACACTCCATTGTGATATTGTTTACTATATTGTAATATTTACATTGAATACAAATCAATGTATGTGCATATACAATCATTGACGAATACAACATGATATAAATGTCAGTCCTTATTTATCAAATATGACCTAAGAATTGATTTAAAAGCAGGATATATTGATTTTAGTACACACGTCGTTACATAGAAATTTGCATCTTTATATCTTATAATATTTAGAGCTTTTTTTTCGATTTACAAAGGTACAAACTAATAATGAGCTTGTCTAGTTACAATGGCATCTGATACTAATTATGTTTGAAGATACCAGAGACTGCATGTGGCATGTTACATGCGTAAACTTTGTACATAAAAATTGTAGTACAATATTCATACACTTGGCTGATACTCAGAATATAAAGTTATTAAACAATGTGCTAGATCTAGCAAGAGACGGAGAACCTGTAATAATTCTGCAACATCCTTTTTGAAGCTTCAGTATTGACTCTATATATATTTGCTGCAGTGCTCCAAACTTCAATACAATATGAATCATAGGGAACAGTAGTACAATGGTACAAGAGTAGCTGTTTTTAATACTTTTTTCTTGCCTACATAAGGTAAAATGTTTTTGAATATCTTAATTTTGATATATTGAATATGCTGGCTCCGCGACAGCTTTGAATCTATTTTTATCTCTCAAAAAGGTTGCTGACTGTTCACAATTTACTCATTGATTGTTTTCATAAAGACTTGTTTGGGGGGAGACAATATTTCGACCAGCAGTGCGTTTATGCTAACATTGAGTGATAAAAGTAAACAATCGCTCATGATCACGCGTGCATTAGTTACAAAGATCGTATTTAGATTCATAATGAGATTCAGGTGATAGATTGCGACCTTTTCTTTCATAAACTTTCTAACGGTCTAACCACCAACAGAATAACGCTAAACAATCACTCGTTCAAAGCTATGGTCAACAGCTTATAGATGCATATGTACTGTACGAATCAGAAAAGTGTGAGTGTCTGTATGTGTGTGTGTGCATGTATGGGAATGCATGTGAGTTTTGGTTGCTTCAATGTGTATGGCCTGCGGAAGTTATGTGAGTTAAAGCAGCATCCAACAATGCCAAGTGTGCATTACATTTCCAGATGCTATGAGACTGCTATTTTTCTCTGGATCTGCTACTGAAAACGGTAACTAACTAAGTGCATGTTTATAGACTACTTCCGCCGTCGGTAATTGTGATTTCTTACAGTGCAATAGAAGTCTTTGCTGGATGCATTTTGAATAGTGAACTAGCACCAAACTGGGTCAGCATTGTATCTCGGACGCAACATGAATTCCTTTTAGAGGGTCTAGCCTCGTAATGCATATACTTTCTAACAAATGACATTAATCATACTCGAGTTAAGACGGTCACGTCACCTGGGGTATATCGTCTTATTATTTCCAGTTCTTTATCTTGAAGTTATTGGTTCAGCGAAATGGATCTGCGTCCATGATGTGCTAATACTCTATCTCTCTCCATCTCTACCTTTCTCACTCTCTCTCTCATATATATATCTTTATATCTATATGTTTATCTATCTCATTATCTCTCTCCATCTAACTCTCTCCTCCCTCTTTCTCTCTCTCACTCTCTCTCTCTATATATATATATATCTTGCTGTTTATCCATCTCATTCTCTCTCACTATCTTACTCTCTCTCCCTCTTTCTCTCTCTCACACATTCTTCTCTCCTCTCTCTCTCTCTCTCTCTCTCTCTCTCTCTCTCTCTCTCTCTCTCTCTCTCTCTCTTTGTTAATGAACAGCAATATAGCAATAACTTATAGCAAACTTTACAACTCCCATGACAGTGTTAAAATATTGCCACAATGGGCCGACTGCTACTGATTCTTTGTCAGTTAATCAGAATGCCAATCATACGCAGCTAGCCTGAATGATATAGAGATCGTCAAGGATTATGATGGCGGAAACTCTTGTCATTCTCTCTAATGAAATCCGCCACTGCCATTTATCGTTTATTTGCCTGGCTGTGCCATTTGTGGAAACTTTCCTTAAATGAACATCTTGATGTTATTGGTTCTGCAAAATGGATCTGCGTCCATGATGTACTAAAATTGCCGTAGCCGTGACAGATGAGCCGATGTTATCAAATTTGAATACATGAGGTATAAAAGTCAGCAATGACGAAAGCGACATCTCTAACTCTGTCGCTATCGCTCTCTCTATTGCTCTCCATCTCTACATTTTCTCTCTCATTTCTTATGCATTATTATGCCTCGATATGCAATTGTCGGAGATGCATTGCCATCATATAGATTTAATACGTCTTTAAAGGATGTTATGCATTATTTTCATATTTAATCATATAGTGGTGAAGGCCATTACAGCTAAGGCCCTTACAGCTAATACTAGCATCGCTCTGCCACTGATCTAGGAAAGTGTTACTATACAATTATTGCGTCATATGGATTAAGCAAATCAGTGTTCGCGGTAAAAAAACATCGTTGTTTTAATTGTGATGACGTATTACTAGTCAGCTCAGCAGTACTAATCTACATTTTCCTCGTGAATGTGCATTCGATTTCATGGATGCATCAGACTGGAATTGCTTCATTTAAACACAAACAAGGGGTATCGAGACGTACAGATTGCATTATTTGCCTGCATAAAAAATACAGATGCCTCAATCAGTACGCATCGCAGCCAATGTTTGCCCAGCCGTTGCCCCGGATTAAAGTAACTGTCTGCTGATTACATTACTTTCCGACGAACAGATACCCCTACGTAAGTACTAATTATCTACTTGGTGATAGCAACACTTTTAATAACAAGCTCGCATTTACTTCTAGCCCGGCATGTTTAGTCAATGATTTTGAAACATTAGCAACGAACAGATCTGAAGAAGAACGCGTTAACACCAACGGCACCCACAGTAACGTGTCCCAAGGCCATCTATCTCCGATTGAGCAGTAGCTGTTGCCTTGGTAGAACACACAGCCATTCTGTTGGGACATTAGATTATAAATGAGCTGACACCTGAATGCAGTCTACACGAAGTAGGTCACGTACAAGGGTATTGCAGTAGTGATTGTGTTTAATGTTTACTGCTAGGCTGTCAACCGCGGATGTGATCAACGATCCGAATTTAGGCAAGGAATGAATAGTAAAATATTTGTTCGATAAATGCGCATATTCAAATGTCGATTGCACTATTCGAATATTCGATAGAAATAAGTAGCTAGCCAGAGGCGTATGAATGAAGCTTAGCCGGCGCTCGATGTACGGCGCTATGCAACGTATAAGAGACCAATGCCTGGAGTGAGTGAAAGCAATGACAGAAGGCGGCAAGATGTTTTTTGAACTGTATAGTACCGCATTATATCGGTACCGTAAGTCGTCAGTCGACTCACAGTCAGCATCGTGGTATCAGTTCATTATATTTGCTGTGTAGTCACGTACCCTCTCATCATTGCTTCGGTAAGTTCGAAAACAAATCGGACATACGGAATCGTTACATCATAGTTAAGAAGGCAAAGTAGGCCACGTGCAAGGCAAACAACACCTATGTACTTTCGTACTGTGCTACTGCGACGATTTTATTGAATCATCTCAAATCGAAACGCAGTTATTTCGCGCCATCAGCTGGAATTGCAGGCAAGAGTCACACGTTAGCAAAATAACACAGTAATTCTCCTCAGCAGAGGCAGATCACAACAGGTAAAAAAGCATTGATCACTACATGCTTGAAGATGCAATTCCGCTTTCCGCAAATCCTCTGGTTTGGTGGAAAACTAATTAAGACACACCTTGAAGTTGCGAAAGTTGCTCAATTCTACCAGGGTATACCGGCAACAAGTGTCGCTTAAGAAAGAGCCTATCAACGTTCGGTCTTGTCGTAACTGATATACGAAATCGCCATCGCTCATAATCTGTCAGAATGTGGCATTTTCTAAAAATAAGTCTGCAAGACTTTTGTGTGTAATCAGTGTAATGTCACGATGCTTGTCATAACGCTTTGGATTGAGTTCACTTTCATATCACATACACAAGTTTCGCTGATACTTGTGCTAGTAAATAAATGCCTTACTTTTTCCGTTAAAATGTCCTCGGTTTCTGTCTTAACAGTATTTATTAATCCAGATATTTGATAGTGATCGAACGGCAGCGGTCTAATGAATACATGTATGGTTAAATAGTATGGAAACACTTATCACTGGCATGGAATGACGTACAGATGAGATTCGTGAGATAACACTGTTTCAGATATACTAGAGGCATGAAAGATTTATACCTGTCACCTCTCAAAATTCATCAGCATATGACATTCATTCGCTTTCACGTGGAACTGAAACTTGACAGAAAACACTGACTACAAATTATTCCGATAACACATTGGCCACGGAGTTCATTAAATTCACGGCAAGCTATTGCATCCTTGAAGTATTAATAATGCGTGACAAGCCACACGAATTGCCCTTTATACTCGATTTACCGGTGTAAAGCACTCATCGTGCTTCCTTTGTACACGATGTAATGCCTGAATATGCTCTTACTAGTCAGAAACGGCATCCGACCACAGTCTGCTTTACTCCACGGGAAGCTCTAATCTAGGCATTGTACACAACCGATTCAAAGGTAGTCGCATCTAAGTATTGATCTAAACGGTTTTCAATTGAATTTTTTTAAACTTAACAAATGAGCAGTAAAGCGCCTATAATGTTTGGCATCATGTTCGTGATTAGTAACGCCAAAACAATCTCGGCACCTGGCAATGTACACCATATACGACTTCAACATGCTTTCCAGTATTATATATGATTGGACTACAAAACTATTGTTCAACTACGTCTTCGTTTTCGTAAAACTTCTCTGTTATCACAGTTATTGTCGACGGCAACACTCTGCGTTTAAATCAATTTATAAACAGCGACATTAACAGTTACATGTAAACAATATATGCCATAGAATCAGACTTGGGTTTCTATTTGAGATTGAACCGCTGTTAAACTCTGGACACTTGGCAGTGAACAGTATATGCCACTTTCATATGTCATCCAATAAAAGAATACATGGACCAAAATAAATTCTTGAGCTACGTCTTTACATCCATAAACCTATGCTCTTCCTGATTGAACCGTTGGGGTTTTGATGACAATTGTATAATTGGCTGACTATCTGATGGTTAGCCTGATGGGTAAGGCGCTGACAGTATGCATAGGATTTAACGGAACACCAACATGGATGGTGCTTACCAACATAGCGGAAAAATGAAGAGATGAGATTGACCTGAAAAAAGGAATAAGATGGAAAAGTTATAAATGCGAACGATTATCCTAGGGCATGATTACCTGCACTTGGCCATTCACGTCTAGGTGAATTAAAAGCATGTTATAATTTTACCTGTACAGATGGCTCAACGAAACCTGTGGCGTGATCCCGAATAAAGCTACATCCGTTTTCAGAGCCAAAATAACAATACGAAATAACTGTTCATTAGTAGCCAAGCCGCTTAATTAGGCATTATAGTGAATGTACACAGCATGCACGTAAAGACTCCTACCTGAATGCTTCCGCTTATGATGGTTAAGGCACGTACTAACAGGTGATGAATTACTGATGAAATAAAACCTCGCCACACGCATATGACATACTTTGGTGAATCCAATATCTGTCTTTCTGTGACTAGGCTCGACTGTCCCGCCAACATAATGCTGTACCGAAACGCAATGCTGATTGCTTACGTGGGAGTTTTGGGACCGCTTCAGGCATACTCTTATCGTAAATATTATCGTATTTCTTCAGGTTTCTCGTTCATGTACGATAATTTTTATATTTGCTTTTCAGTAACACCCCATTGTAAATTTAATCGTATTCCACAAAATATTTACCAGCGGCTGAGACTCATACACGGGAATTGACACGAACGTCAAACGCAATTATTTGTCCTCTATTGGAAGAGTTAATTGCTTCCAAGTCGATAATAACTTTGTAGTTTCATATCGAGTCTAGCCTTAGCGTTTTGTTCCCACTAGGGAGCGTGAATGATATGCAATTTGGTGATGACAAAGATTGTAGGACTTACAATCGTAATGTAACTATTAGTGATCGGTTGTGGTGAAATTTATATTTGGCTAAGATTTCCTGTGCAGCTGCCTCAAATTTGCGACATGCAATATAGTGCAGTGTCTGACGAAGTGATGGCTAGCTTTAGAAGAGGCAAGATAGTTGAGACAAAACAGAACTGCAATGATTGCCGAACAAGCGCATGAAAACCTTATTTATCATGTATGTGTGATACAAAATGTGACAGTGTGACATGTTGAGATCCACACCGCCTAGAGCAACCTGTCATCTCTTGACACATTACAATGGATGATGGCACGTCACATCGCAGGTGAAATAATGTCATAACGTATATCAAATGTACTGTGTCTTTAACAATAGCAGAAAATGTGAATAACTGAGACTATTAGAAACGCTCCGTACGTCTAGATATCACACCATTTAGTTATCTTAACTATCGTAAAAAATGAACCTCGGCGTAGTTGTTGCTTTGATTAATTGCTTACTGTAGCCTTTGAGACCTAATATAGCGTAGCAAACCACTCCAACTGGCTATGATACTACATTTGTCAGTATAAGTCACAAAACTTGCTTCCTTTATTCCCTATAAATAGGAGCATTAATCAGTAAAAGCATCCGGCCACAGATTTCATGAAAACGCGGGGAGCTCTCAAAATAGATACTGTGAGCAAAGATTCATAAGAAACTGCCTTATTTTATCCTGTTATGTATCCAATTAATATTTTATAATTCAAGAAGGACGATATAATTTTGCACATTTCATGCTATATATCTTTGTCCTTATGATATCGCTTTGCATACATGGTTGTCAGTGCAGTAAACCGATGAAGTAGTGATCACACGTGCTGTGATGTATGCCATGGATGACAAAACGACATAGGTGCGATCGCATACACCAAATCTATGTATTTTACTACCTGTCATGGGTGTCTTTGATCGTCTTACGCATTGAACTTGGGTTAGATTCATCTGAAGTCGCACTGATACTTCATTAAATATGACATAAGAAAGGGTCGTACCAGAAGACAAGCCGGACCGTACCGAAAAGAATCAAATGCTGATGGATAGTCTAAAATAGTATATGTCACAAAATAGCAGCGGGCGTAGACGCCACGGCATTCTGTGATTCACTCTTAATGTTTGTATTCACGTAGAAGACAAACGATATAATAGTGTAAACACATCGGATACCCATAAAGTGTACCATCTTTAAGGACAAATATTCTAGGCTGTATAACTCCGTTTCATATAAATCAACGATCTTTACAGATCGATATGTAAAGATGCCACATTAAGCTGCAAAGCGGGCAAATGCACTTCTGATAATGTCACAACCGTTAAGCAGGTCAAATCTACAATGCAGAACTTGAAACCAGCCAAGGCCGATGGTAATTCTGAAATCGGCTCCGATCACATTAAGAATGCCTGCAAGAATTATTTGTTCATATTTCACTTTTGTTTAATGCGATGCTTTCGCATGCATATGCTCCATCGGGTATGTTGCATTCCACGCTGATACCTATACCAAAGAATAGAAAGAAATCGCTAAATAATAGTGATAATTACAGGTCCAAAGCAATCAGTAGTATTTTGGGAAAATTACATGAAGATATTGTTTTAAACATCACAGAGTGACACACTGAAAACAAGCAATCTGCAATTTGGTTTAAAACAGTCATACTCTACCACTCAATGCACGTTTGTTTAGCAAGAGGTTGATCATTTTGTAACTCAGGGTTCATCTTGTTTTGTAATTTTATTGGACGCATCTAAAGCATTTGATCGTGTGAATTATGTGAAATTGTTTGGGCTTCTCAGGCAGAAAGGACTCTGCCCAACAGTATGTAAATTACCTATTAATATGTACACACGTCCGAACCTGAAATTCAGATGGAATGCTTCTAATTCTGAGCCTTTTATTTGCACGAATGGTGTCAAGCAATGCGCAGTGCTTTCGCCATTATTATTTTGCTTATATATCGATGAATTACCAAGGCACCTTCGTGAAGCTAATGTTGGATGTAACATGGGTCATCATTAAATGGGTGCTTTGAGTTATGCAGATTAGGTTTTACTCATTGCACCTTCAGTCATAGCGGCTAAGAGAATGCTTAGAATATGCGAGGAATTTTCGAAGAGATACCGTGTGCACTTCAATTCTGCAAAAAGCCGGTTGCTTGCATTCAATGCTTACGACAGTCCTGCAACTCTGTCACTATTTGAAGCATACTGTAGTATTTTTGGGGGTCGGCGATCTGGTGTTTAAGACCTAACCAGCTGGTTAAATTGTGTAGTGTTTAGAGGAGGTGTATTCGAACTATATGGAAATGGGCGTCCAGGACATGTTCAAAGTATTTACAATTCATTTCGGGAAAATTGCCCCTTAGAAATCAACTGATGTTGCGCTTTGTCAATCTCTTTCATAAATGCCCGATCAGCCCCAATGTTTTAGTATCCTATGCGCATCATACACAGCGAGTTACGCGAGTTTGAGGGCCGCGTGCTAAAAAGCATATTAGAATAATGCGGCGATGAGCATGCTTGGTCAATACAGTTGCCCGCCAGTCAAAATGCGCTTTTAGGATAATGCGGCAAAGAGCATGCTTGGTAAGTACAGTTGCCCGCCACTTTTAATGTGCAATTCATCAGAAATCATCACAATTCTGTTGTGAAGCTGACGGCACTGACCGATTCCATACTACTTGCGGTACTGATATCTGTAGAGCCGGGTCCAATAGGTGATCACGCGTATTTTGATGACCTTTGTATTATCCGCACAGAATGCTCGTTAAATTATACTGTCTATGGACCGAGTTAGGGCCGGCTTCGCCAGTAGGAAAACCGATTCGAGCGGTGTCCATGCTAAATGCTTGTCGGCGCCTGTAGGATCATGTATGTTTATCAGTACCATTGTTTTTTGCTTATATGATATAAGAGATTCTCATCTCTCGATGTCTACAGTACAAAATGAGCTTCAGTGTTATTTTGCTGGTTATCCGTTTTTACTGAATGGTTTGTTGGGGCTGTAACGATGTCCACGTGATTGAAAAGGGTTTTAATCTCAGAGGCTGCGGGAGTTCTGCTTTCGAAGCTGACTGACGAGTAGTATACAACATGTGAATCACAGCTTGTGGTGCAGATCTTTCGTCCGTGACAATATCATGCTGTAAATAAATATCGGGTTATGTGGTGGGACAATTTCTTTGTCTGGACAGGACACGTCCGAGGTTAACAGGCAAAGCATTTACAATCATCCGCGAAATGGCGAGAAATTGTCATTCCTGGTGTATTGTGCTGTTAACATATCAACCTCCCCCGTGTAAGACGGTATCTAACAGGCCATTGTCTCTGAAGATATCGAAACACGAGTGGTTATATATCAGACACATGGCTCATGGCTAAATCCGACATGCTCAGGGATTTAAAGATTATCGTCATGAATCACAAGTAGGCGTAAATGCATCTGAGATTTATTCTACGCCCAAGGTGCAGAAATCTGCTACTGAGTGATCTACAAACACACACGCACACACACGCACACATACGCACATACACGCACACACGCACGCACGCACAAGCACACACATACACGCGCACACACACGCAAACACACACAAACACAAATACACACACGCACAAATACAAATCAAATGTTGCCCTCCCTTAGGTGGCTTTACTGCAAGCTCGTGGGGGTTTCATGACAATCGGCACCCCTGCATATCGATCAGTATATCATCAACGAACAATAAGATATGATAAATAACTGCTGATATAATACTTTGCTGATAGCAGTTTCTCTACGATAAGAAACTTGTTAACTCAATGGCGCTAGCACCCCAAGAATTATTTTCCTGCTGGCCCACCACGTATGAAAGGCTCATTTATTCAATCGAAACTTAAAGAGCCCCATGTTTAGAACAAGATTGCCTTGAAAGATTCTTAGCTGCAGCTAAATGGAAACCATAAGTTTCAAGTTTCCAGACTTGTAGTCGCTGTGCGGCGCTGTTGTCTCTGAAATTAGTTCCATCAGTATTGTAGTTGTCGGAAATTACCCTTACTTACTCGCTGGTCTATTTTTTGTGAAATGAGATCGTTTATACAATGATTAGAACTCAGTGATAATGATGTTAGCATTGACTCATACTTACTGACCTGGCTAACGTTGACCGGCCCCTCTTTAATCAAACTTTCATTGCACCTAGCAGTCGAGATAGGTTTCTCTTTGAATCTGCGGCTCGTGCGCGTTAGCGCAATAAGTTTAATAAGTGAAGATTTAATGAATTATATATTTTGCTACCTTATCGAAAGTATACATAGCAGAAGTAAGTTAGATATTTTGCGCACAGAATGATTTTACAGCTACCACTCATGCGGTTCATAGTTTAAGGGATGTGCCGCATATAGATGAACCAATACGACTAAATGAAACAGATATTTTACTGTACACCATGTGCCCAGCCTAATTATGCCAAGTTAGAAAGGGCCATGTAGTTTATTGTAACATTCAGTGTGTGGTAATACTTACTATTCTTCTATGTATTCGAATAACTGCTTTGACAAGCACCTGCAAGCAATTATCGTATAC
Source organism: Urechis unicinctus (assembly GCA_034190875.2). Lineage (NCBI taxonomy): Eukaryota > Metazoa > Annelida > Polychaeta > Xenopneusta > Urechidae > Urechis > Urechis unicinctus. Next base: position 64,535,629 of record CM067344.1, on the reverse strand, counting down.
CATGTAAGTGCATCATTTATAATGTATCTTCGTTGCAGTCAACGTCCGCAATGTCAAATGGCCACAGAAGTGTGCGATATAATCGACGTTACTGAATTCAGAAAACGGAGGATGCATAACGAATTTCGATCACACGCCCAAATGCAATTCCGCGCTTGTGAAGTCAGCATTATATGATGGCGTGTCCAAAGTACATTTTCGATAATTTCGGTAGTGCATCAACGTTATATATAAAGAGTCAAAATGCGGAATAGGGCAACTCACCATAGCAAGCCTATTCACATCACATTGGGCATATATGTCGGCGAATGCAAATAGACAGCAAGCAAAGTTGCCATACTTGTCCCACTAACTGAGGAGCATGTCACGTAAATAATACGCCTCACATCACCGCCTTGAAAATATACCCTGTCATTTGCCTATTTCAACCCTAGCTCGTACGTAATCCATCTGAAATCTAAAAGCTACACACACATACACACACACACATTTACACACGCACAAACACAAACACACAAACAAATACACATACACGCATATATATATTGTTTATATTTATAAATATATATATGTATATATATAAAAAGATATATATATATATACAAATATATATATATATATATATATATATATATATACATGTATATATATGTGTGTATATATATATATATGTATAATTATTTATGTATATTTTTATATATATATATATATATCATATATATGTATATATGAATATATATAATAAATATATATAGAAATAAATATAATCATATATATATATATATATATAGAATAATATATAAATATATGTTTGTGTATATATATCTACTATATATATATATATACGTATATATATATGCATATATATACATACATATATATAAATATATATATATATATATATATATATATATATATATATATATATATATATGTGTATATATATATATATATATATATATATATATATATATATATATATATATATATATATATATATACACTTACTAATATATTTGCAAATCGTTTGGCATCTGCATGGACTTTTGAAACGATGTCTGTGTGATTGAGTGAACCGTAACAACGCTACAGCATTGCTGTTCAGGACATGAACTTATAAGAACAACAGTCGTTAGCTCGCTGAACATGGTTGGAAGCTGACCAATTAGTCATATAATGAACATTTCCTTTGTATTTGGTGTATATGCTCTTGGTATATATGCCAATAACAATTCACATCTGGTATCCTAGCTACACCAGCAGCATATATATGGCCGACTATATATCTTTGCTATATCGTGGGTTGTTGACGAACCGCTTCGCCCCTAGCATTGATGACATGTTGTGCTGTTTGCGCGTTATTACATGCATTATGCCAACGCATGTTACTGTGCCCTGCAGCATGACAAACCACTCGGACTGCCCACGATACTCGCTTTGTCAGCATGAAGCCCTTGGCTTGTTTTCTTGATTCACTTTATTCACATTATGGTTTCTCTATTCAGCGAAAACATTCTTCTACAGGCAAAATCAGAACCCTGACAGCAAAACAATTATTAAGCATTGTGAAGGATTTATGCGTAGAAGGATTTAAATGGTTAACGTTTTTGCTTGATTATTCAATATCATGTCAAGAAGTTGGGGAGCTGTCAAATTGGACGCTAAATGTCAATATCAGCTACATAACTGTATTCATCTTATCATCTACCCATTTTATATTTGATAATTTAAACGGCGGATATCGAACCAATTGCATTATATACCGTCTCCTGATTATATCGAATAGAATGATTTAATAACAGCGACAATAACCTTCACGCGCGTGCAATTAATGTAATAGATAACCCTTCGTTTAAGAGGGAGTTGCGGTTGCTCTCCCCGGGAAATCACTTGCATATGCCGCTTCGACAAGCGACTGACTGTCAAACTGAGGTTTTGACACCAGTTAAGCAGTATCCAGCTATAGAATATCTAATGGTGAAAACGCATGTCTTCTCCCAGCGGTAAAGCATGAAAAAAGCTAATGTCATATGAGCAATGTCACAAACAAAATGGTTTAAACAAATGGAGCACACTTGACCCCGTTAAGTAGCATTATTTTCACCAACTGAGCACAACACTGCCACGTACTTTTTCTCAGAGAAACAGTTCGGTATGCGCAAGAACACCCTGGCAATTTACCGTATCGCATCATATTATAATGCAATCTTTATGTTCGAAAGCGACTCAATACAGATAGAATTAACAAAATAACTGAAATGTCGGACATCTTGCATGCTATATTTTTGTTACAAGCACTCCTTTTGATGACGTGCCCTTTATAAGTAATTGCTTCGCTGGTTACATTAAGGAACAGAACACTTTATTAAGTCATTCTGGTATTATTCGGATATTTGCAGAGCGACGTATGTACCGGACACAGCATACCAAATGAAAACGTCAGGTCGGGAAGCCCAGTGATCTGTTTACAGCAGGGACTGCAATTGATGGCGGTAGATGGTGCCAGACGCGCGTGTTCGGTGGACATTGGGTAACTATGTTTTGCGTCGTAAAACATTATATCAAGATTGGCGCGAAATTTGGGCCTGTACATCACGTTGGATCAAGAGAATGGTTTTTGCCTGTTTAAAGGCAAATTAGACCCTTAAATAAACAAAGATTGAAAGCAGCCACCCTTGCGGCTAGTGATGGCGGTCCATAATGTGGATTTTCAAGCTAGGTTGGTGCACCAGGGAGAGTGGGATGAAAAGGTTTTGAGAGAAGAAAGAGAGAGAGTGCCTATATTCTAGTTCGGGTAACTTTTACTGCCTAGATATATTTGAATGTGAAGAAATAAAACTGGAACAGCGACCTTTTATATAGTATCCACAATACCAATTGTTGTTTTGTAGAAACAGGGGTTGAACACAAAGAGCAATAATAAGTAACGAAAAGCCGTTGCCTGCGTAAGTTAACTTGTATTCTGTGGTTTTAGCGACCACGTGTCAAGCTCGATTCCATTTGTTGCATTATTGTGAAGCGTTTAGCAAGTATCAGTACATTACTACCAAGTTGCACTTGCACGCTCTACTTTGGGTTATGGAAATAGTACTCCCCAGTAGTTTGATTGACAGCTAAACAAGATGAACAGTGTCCGCATTATCTCTCCATTTGCCTTTGGTGAAGACCCGTACAACCGATTATTCACCGACCCTACTTTAAGCTCATCCAGCAGTGTGTGTGACTAATGCTCATATTTCTCAACTGATGCATTATTTGAAATGTCCCAACCAGCATTCGCCTCCAAGATCGTGGTAATAAGTACCAATTTTCAGATTAATGATACCCTTGAACTGGTCGAGTTGCTTGCAACCCATTTATGTTTAAATAATGAATGGGGTCTATTCTGATACATCGTAACAGCTTCCCGTTAGCACCCCATAACCCAGTTTAATATCATGTCTATTATGAAAGGCCACAAGTATCATAAGATACACATTATATGACTTGCCTATGGCTTATTTGACGAGAAACCAGAGATCGAAAATGTGGTTGAATGATTTGCCATTACACAAACGCATTTGCCTGTTGGCAAACAACTATGCCAAGAATGTTTAGTGACAGCCAAATATTTATTCGGCATAGTGATTCAAATGCGAAGTATCTGGAGGTCATTGGCTGAATTATCTGGCAGCTGTAGCACATACAGCATGCAAATAATACCGACTTCCAACAACCGGCATAGTTTATAATTGAAGCTTAATGGTGTCAGAGTAGCACTTTTGAAACACGGGGCTTAACTTGAAGCAACAGTTGTGATGTGCAACGTCGCATAAATAATCTTGTCACAATTATCTTGTCACAATTAAAGCTTTATTTTACCATAGTTTGCTGCTTGTATTACTGATGGGGTCGAATGCTGTACTAACATTCAGCGTTCCATAGAAAGCATAATTACGGCCACATCTCGCATGCATCAACATCGGCGTTTTACAGCCGTCCTCTGGATTGCCGTTGGTCAGTAAAAGAGAACAGGAGCCATCAAGTTTGCCGACTAAGGGTTCTACACCCGATATATTAGTGTTTTCCATTAGCCAGTCGTGATCGGTCTTACAGATGGATCCCAAATGGGAACCTGCCAATAACAGATGGCGATAAACGGAGCGACTGACTGGAATAAGAAAGAGAAGCAAATTCTGATCGCCTCGTCAATATGTAATGATTATAGAATGGCTTATAAATGTAACTCGGATAATAAGATGGATGTGTAAGATGGGGTACGATACCAAGCTCTCTTGACTTTAGCACATTGATGCTTCAAAATGGATATCTCGCTCACTGAATGCGACGTAACCTTAAATACGATAGTATTAATTTGACAGATGTTTTTTCGTGTTTCTCTCATTTTCACGTCCCTCAGATAAGCGCATTTCACTTGATTTGGGTTAGGGCATTTTATGATGTATTCTTTTTGCTCGGATGTGACTAAATACGGGCAAGATGAATAGAATACTGGCAGCTAAACACGGGATCATTCACATATTATCCAACGACTTTACAAGCACCTAGCGTAACCATGCGCCCTCTGAGAGCTATTGATTTAGTTGGTCATCATCATTTTCATGCTTATATTTGTAGAAGCAATGTATTTAAGCTTTGCTAAAATCAATGTCAACAAACAAACTGAAAGCGTCCTGTTGGTCGGACCGTCAGGTAATCCCTCTTATAAATAGTGTGGAAAAAGTGTGGATTAGGTGGACGATAAGATTCGGGTCAGTAGTGCGATGTTAAATTACTTTATTTTTGAAGAGATCCTCGTATACATACAATTCAGGTTATAGTTTACTGACTTGGTTGTAGCGGCAGATTGGAATCAGATAACCGATATCAGAGTTAATTACGGATGGCGAATGGGTCGCATTACAATATACCATGCCAATATCTTTTATCGCCCTTCAACGATACACATCAGGCGTTGTCATTAAATTGATTTTATCAAGATACATTTGAATACATCCGATTTTAATCTGGGAAGAGTGCCGCGCAGGTTGGGATTATATATGCAAGTCGACCTAGATAGATTTGTTCGTCGAGATAATCGGTGGGCTAAGCCCCCAAAACTCGACAATGAAACCGGGATGCAATGTTATATAAAGCTACCATTAATCAGTTTCATCATGATAGAGCTAGCTGGGCTATGTTGCACAGCGATTTATTCATGCGTTGAATGCAGCATTCACAAATAGAACTACACTTGGCTTGTGCACGTGATAAAATTCAACTATCAGTTTTAACCTATGTTGAGCCGCAAAATGTGGTAGAGTGGCTCGTTGAGGAAGTGGGGTGTCATTTGTAATCTACACTGCCTCGGAACACTATGTCATGTCCAGTAACTCTATACCCCTACTCGATGGCACATGCGTCGACAATGCTGATGAAAGAATTCAACAACTCGTGTCACCTGCAATAGTTGAGAGAACACGCAAATAAGGGAGCCTGTCTGTACCAAACATCGGTCTCAATAATGCTCCATGCATTCAAATGGCCATTATTAACACCTGTCTGTACCAAACATCGGTCTCATTAATGCTCCATGCATTCAAATGGCCATTATTAACACCTGTCTGTACCAAACATCGGTCTCATTAATGCTCCATGCATTCCATGGCATTTCAAATGGTGTACCAAACATCGGTCTCATTAATGCTCCATGCATTCAAATGGCCATTATTAACACCTGTCTGTAGCAAACATCGGTCTCATTAATGCTCCATGCATTCAAATGGCCATTATTAACACCTGTCATGTACACTGTAACATTTAGCTCATCCGCCAGGGTATTTGTAACGTTGGAGCCCGAAATGTAAAAGCTGCAGACATAACAAGGTACTCGATAACTCAGCAACACTAATCGTAATTCCTTTATTCCCTATTTACAGCCTTGAAATGCTCTTATTATACAGCCACAACATCCGGCCACAGAAACCTTCTAAATCGCACACTGTCAGCATGTGATTCAAGGTAATGTATAATTTTGGTTTCTTTATGCTATTTACCCTTTGGCGTGGCTCTAAACGCCAAATATACTTCAAAACAGCAACATTTGCGTTTTGGATTCATCTTAGTCACAGATGTGTCCCCACTATTTGAGACAGAATTGCTGTTAAATACATTATAATTATCAGCCTCTTCAATACACGATCCAACAATAAAGTAAATGAACTAGGTTCGTTTTACTATATGCTTATCATGACGGTAGTTGGATTAAAAATCAAAAATCGTATATCATAATAGGAAGGGGCTAAGGAGTGTGATCGCTTGTTGTGAGCTCAAGGCATGCTAACATTACTTAATTCATTGAACCGATGGCGTAGTTACCAAACGTGGCGTAATATGCATTCGGTGTATTTTCGTTATCGGCAACACGCGAACAAATTATGCATACCTGAATGAAATCTTATTTCTTCCTTCGCTCTGAAATGTCTCAAAAATGCTCTAAAATATCTCAGCATGGGCAGTCCATCGATTCCATGCGTTTGCGATTTAGATTCTGTAGCATAGTTTAACACGCTAAATTATACGTACAGTCATTAATCCAAAACCACCCAACCATTGGTAAGGCCCTAAGTTTTTTCTGCTGAAAGACTGTCTCTAATATCATCTAAATGTTCGGCTCACTACGTGGGAGTGTTTGAAGCCGGTGGCCATTGAAGATAGGGGCGGCCGACCGCTGTGACTTACCTATCAACCCAGTACCTGGGTAAAAGCATTACCGTACAAATAGATTGCATAATCAATATCTTGTAAATCTAAAGGGATACTATCCACCCGTGGGGGGCACTTGGCCTTATTCTGGATAGGGGTGTGCCGCGGGACCTCGAAAACCCGTACCCGTCGTACAAGGTCAAAATGGCCAAACGCATACCCCATCGTACAAGGTATTATGCAAATGTATAACCCGTCGTACAGATTGAAGATGAAAAACATACCCCGTCGTACAAGTATGAAGCCCAAAAACCCGTCGTACAAGTCGAGAGGCCGAAAAAACATACCCCGTCGCGCGGCACATATATACTACCTCTGTACACTTAAGTCCCCCACCCCCCCGGGACTATCCATCACTTTGCGCTCCATTGCGTAATCTATATGTGCCCGATTTTTCCATTGGTATGCTTCCAACCTTGTGTAAACGCTGGTTTGTAATATTTGCGATAGCAACAGACGTACCCAATGTTGACCTTAATCTAAGCTCGTCCAAGAATATGAGATTGTTGCACACATTTCTCAACTAATGCGTTATCTCTGTTGTGCAAACCAGGGTTCGCTAGCAACAAAAACCTTATTTATTGGGTGGTGAAGTATGAATAATAACTTATTTATTTTGGAATTGTCATGGCTGGATTAGACCAGAATAGCTTTATTTAAACGCCAACAAGAGGTATCAAGACGATGCCTTGATCAGTACATAGTAATTGCTTAGCAGTTGACAGTTGTCTTTGGTTGTATCAGATTGCCGGTCAAACAGACGCCCGTACGCAATAAGTACTAGATACCTGCTTGGTGATACTGGTCCAGTTTCTCGCCTACCCATCATGTTTTAATTGTGATTGGGGTAAATTCTAATCGTTATGGCCTTCCTTTAGCAATCCATACCCCAGTTTCAATGTCTTTTATAACAGAACAGAAGAAACACAGAATGCTGAATCATTATCAAACTCGTCCAATGCCTAATGTCTTATTTGACGAGATACCAGAAAACGCCAAAGCTGGTTTGGGGATTGTTTGTGTGTCTTCTTCATTCATGGGTCGGGTGTTATAATCATAATAGGGCAGTACATTGTTAACTCATTTCAAATTTAGAATTATAGACAAAATAAACAATTGACTGTTACTTTATATATGTATAATACCAAAATGCTATCACCATAAGCGATGCAACCTTTTTGCATTATTTGTTCATATTTCTGATATCGGTTATGGTTGAATTATTCGTGGTTAAACGAATACATTTGTCTATTAGCAAACAACCATGTCCAGGACGGCTAGCATCTATTAAATATATACTTGGCATAGAAATTCAAAACGTATATAAGAGTCATTTGCCGAAATTTTTAGCGGCTGTAACACATACAAAGAGCAAGCGTACCGAGGTATAAGCAACATGCATGGCTTGCGATTGAAGCATAATAACTAAGAGCAACCAACGCGGTGCTCCTCCTTTGTGTAAGGCAATTAAGATTTCAACGTCGTTGTCAGCAAGTTCATTCAATTCAATGAATGTCGAATGCTTCGTTTTCATCTAATGGTTTCACCATTGGTGAACAGCGATCCATGGAAAGCATCATTACGGCCAACAGCGTTTTACAGCCATCCTCTTATTTGCCGTCGGTCAGTAACGGAGAACAGGAGCCATCAACTGTAACGATCGCATTGACACCACGGGCAATAAAACACGATATACTAAAGTTTTCCGTCATCCAGCCGTGATCGTTCTTACAGATAGATCCCCATCTGCCAACAACAGATGGTGATTAACGGGTCGGGTGACTGGAATAAGAACGAGCAGCAAATTCTGGTCGCCAAAGAAATAGTGAATGATTATAAGGGGCCGTTAACCAATTGCACAACGCTCCACAGCACTAGTCCAATTACCCCTTACAGCACACCGTAACTCTAACCTACAACACCCCCCCCCCCCCACCACCACCACCCACCCACCCATTCGTCTACTTAGCTTTATAAACACTACCTAAAAGAACCACTATCTTCAAACAGCTGTCTTCCAGCAACAGGAATGCTCTCTGACATAATATCATGTCTTGCCTACCATCTTTGCTTAACACTGCATAACACCGCAGTCACATTAGCACACGATTGCGGCCTATCGGGTGATACCACAGTCAATGTGCTGATTAGGCAACTGAATACTTAGCTTTGAAAGGCATAGACCCGGTTACAGATGTTTGAAAGTATATAAGCCCTTACCGGCGCTACATGTAGCAGGAATCTGTCTTATGAACACTTCGTGACGCCCGATAACAATTGATTCCCCAAGCAATATGCAACGTGTTCACTGGTTGCTCTGAGGGATTTTTATCAACCTTTATAGGGCACTTGTTAGGCCCCATTTAGATATAAAATTAAACCTTGGTCACCATTCCTTCAACGTGACATATCAAAGGCGTGATCGTACCCGGTTTGTCTGCGTCAAATTTCGACCGAAGATGGCGCTGTCTAAGACTGACATCTCTAAAACACGGCTTCTCCGTGGGGACCTTAGACAGGTATACAAAATGGTCAATTGATTAGATAATTTTTGTATATATTTTTGTTTTAGCGTCGCAAAACTGAGAACCCAAGACATTTGTACACTTTGACAAAATATATGTCTAGGACAGAATTACGAATAGCTTTTTAAATCGCATTGGAAGCCTATGTATTGTCCAAGCAGTGAGGAACAACATCCGGCCACATAGTTGTATTGGCTCTAATACCAAGCAGGTGCTGTGACGTGCATATTTGGCTTGAATGTTTCATACTGCTGCCTCTGATTTTCGTGTTACAACCATTTTTAGTGCCTCGCGTAGTGATGGATAGTAGACAAAACTTTAACAGAACACAGATAATTAAGACACAAAACATGAATAAACTCGGTTGATTTATTAGCCCAACCCTGAAGTAATAGCTTGCTAATGAAGCAGATTTCATCAATTATGCCCTATATACACTATGATATGACTAAGAAGTGTATATAAGTCGTTTACCTCCGAGGCGAGTCAGTTTTCGGCTTAGGCTAGCACATTGACTTAGTTACCTGTAAATAACTCATATATCTTATCGCAAACTGAGGCATTGAGCAAACAATATCTTCCACTGGCCGTTATAATGGGCAACATGCACACCAAACAAAGGATTTAGAATACAAACTACCATGCAGACAATGTCGATCAGTAAACAATTAGGGGTTAGGCTGGACAAAGTCTCTAGTGTGACCGATATCAGAGTCACAGATGGTGAATAGTTTGCATTAGGACAGACCATAGGCCAAACACACGCCGTTTAACACCTCTTAAAGTTCCTTTGACATCAGTTTTCCATAGGTTTTTTTTATGAAACCAAACGAAAGATAAAATTGCTTTTCCTCAGTTTCTGTGGTTCGATTTTCGAACAAGTAAACGTAAATTGAAATATAAAGTCGAATTTTTGGCACCGTCGCCACTATCCAAATTTCGACCTGGCATCTCGTGACGAGTATGGCACGCACTTTTTAGGTTTTGTTTCGGGTACAAATGAGGAGGTTGCTCAGATATACCAATTCTCAGGGAAAGTGTCTCCTGTGTGAAGCAGGAGAAAGTGATAGCAAGAATAGCAAATTAAATGTGTGACACAGCATCCTATTTTTAATGCTGTATGTCTAAATGAAGATACGTTTGAGACAGGGGACTATGCCTACGAGCGGCTAAGGCCCATGCAAAGGAAACAAGTAAATACTGACACCAAGTTGCAAATTTATGTTATGGTGCTACCGTTATCTTGTCCCAATCACATCTTGCGAGACATCAGTTATTCGGAACACATTTCCCGAGGGTACACAATTATGTGGGATTTCTAGCGCTTTAGTCTCCTCATTTTTTATATCATTTATTGGCCTTGCATATGTGGATTGTCATTGCAAAAAGATCTTCCACATGGCCTACATTGTAAATAAATGTTAGTTGTTGATTTTAAGGTACAAAAGATATTTTTATTATTAAAGTGAAATTTAGATTTAATCCATATCGTTAGTTCATTCAGCACTTAACTCAATGTGTGACCTCCTCCCTTGTGTTTGGGGTAATGGAGGCTGTTCATGTCCTCATCCAGCACTGTTATTCTTTGCTGTTAGCCAACATTTTCATTGAATTGCATAGTTGCAATGGATGATCTGAAATAAGTTCAATAAGAAACAGGATAAATATGTGTTTTCCATGTTTTATGCATCAGAGGTTTTGCGGCAAGTTAGATTCAGCAGTAAATTAACTTCATTCATGACTAGAATGAACGGTATGAGGAAAGATGCTTCATGAAATGAATCAGCTGGTTTATTTCAATTTGTTTTTGTTTATGAATGCCCTATCGTGGACATGACAATTTAAGGAACTCTTGGTCTTGTTAGTCTAAACTCTGAAATGATGTTGCATTACCTGGTATGATCCACTTTTTGCGTCTCACTCGACCAGACAAAGACCCATAAACACATGGCTGAAACAGGCCGCTGAAACTAGAATGAATATTTTGAATGTGGTCGAGAATTGAGGGTCATTTGCTAAACACCAGTAACTGAAGAAATGTTCTAACAATAAGCGGCCACGCAGCACTTCAGCATAACTGATCTAGGCTAAACAAGTTATAAAATCATTGTTAGGTGCCAAATGCACTTCAACGATAAGCATTAAGTATCGTCATTGCATTAATTTGATTAATATGTATTTGAGCACGTTGGACTATAATTTGAGGCTTGTGCCCAGGATTAAATTCACCGTTCAGTTTTAAACCCATTATGAGCTGCAAAATGTGATAACTTCGTTGGTTGAGAAAGATTGGTGCTATTTGTAATGCACACTGTCCTGGATCACCATGCCATTTCTATGAAATAATGACTAAAACCTTCTCTATGGCACATGCGTCCACAACGCACATGAAAGAATGAAATAACTCGTGTTAACTGCAGCGTGTATGCAATAATAGGGAGAACACGCACACAATGGAGCCTGCCTGTACCAAAATTCGCTCTCATTAACGCTGCGTACATTATGATTGCAATTTATAATCCATGACACATATAGTATATCATTCCCCATGGTATTTGTAACTTTGGAGCAAGAAATATCAAAGACTGCACTTGAAACAATGGTCACCTCATTTCTTGGATTCACCAATATGTAATTTGGCTTGTTGTGCTGCCTGCGTGTTTATCTTTGATACATTATGCAAATAACTAATCGCTAGCATTGACACCTGTGCGTCAGCGTTATTGGTTTCATTGTCTTTATCTGGGCACTTGCAGTCTCACAAAGACATAACAAGCTACTCGAATTGGCCATGATACTCGATTTGTCAGCATACAACAGTTATCCTGTTACCTTTTATGGCTTGTTACCATGGCCTAATAGAATGCAATGAACCGATGAAGTAGTTACCGAAGTGCATTTGGATGTACGTTTGTTGTCGCCAACTAGAGAACAAATCATACTGATTGCTGTTTCGTTTGAACACTATTCATACCTGAGATAGATTGTCATGATATCTTCTTTTTTTTGCTCTAAAATGTCAGTCCTAGCATGCGCAGTGCTTCTACTTGACTGTTTTTATGGAAACTTACGTTCTAGAGCGCCATTGTACTATGCACCGTTCACTGTTCGAGTCAAGGCGTTTGAGATTTAACTTTTATAGAACATTTAGATGAACGCGTTCAGTTATATGTCCCCCCACTTATACATAAGCACTCAACCATGGGCTAGGCCTCATATATATTTCTGCCCATTATGTGAGTGTATTTGGAGCAAGTAACCATTAAAGGGGGTGGCGCGCTGTGACTGACCTATCAACCCAGTACCTGGGTCAAAGCATTACGTAGAAAGAGATTGCATAATAACCATCTAGTTACAACCCAAAGCATACTATCCATCACTTTAAACGTAATTCTATAATCAAAATGAGCTGATTTACAAATTGTTATGCTTCAACTTTATGATAACGCTGGTTTGCCAAATATGCGAGAGCCACTGACGTAGACCTAAAACGTAATCCACTTACCAGCACCAATCAACTGGGTAGTTATAACTTTATATTCCTGGTGTTTTTCTATGTCAGTAAATCCATCTTCCTCCTGAAAAGCGTTTTTGTGTTGACCATAGTCTCGTGATGCAACGAGATCATCATGAGTGGCTATATATCAGACACAAATACTCTTAATCGCAATCTGGCGTGTATAGGGAATATAAGATTTTCTGAAACATTATCTGGAACCACAACATGTTAGCCATGATGGCGTAAATGCACGGGGAGTTGTCCCGGCTTGCTAGGGTGATTTGGTAGCATGGTGTGACGGTATTGGGCGATAGCAATGCATGATTGGTGTTGGGAACAAAAACGTGCATTGTGCGAGATTTGTTGAGGCTTTTTTCCTTGTGCCATGATCGTGTGACTGTTTGCTATTTTCGTATCGGATAGCCCGCACGCGTCTTCGGCGAATCTGTGCGGTTTTATTTTTTCACACGCACGTACGCACGCGCACTCATGCACAACAGCACAACAACACATCACACACACACATTATAGACACACGCATGCACACGCACATAACCTACACAAGCACATTCGTCGGCTTTATTCTAATTTAAACTGACGAGTTCAATCGTCTCTTTGTTTGCTCAGCTGATTGCCAGTATCGCATTGCTGCTAATAGCTAGGACCTATGCTCATACGAGACAACGTTCGCATACTAAAGCAATCATATGTCATGCCGCACCTTCATTCGAGGAAGTGGATCGGGTTTTATCTATTTGTGACTGTGCCATAAGCTTGTTTCTTCAATGAGTTTCCATATTTCAAACCTTCAAATGATTGGGTGCTTGCTGGTGAGGCTAAGTAAGAAATGTTATCGGTATGCGCACGTATTTAGATGGCAATCTATAAAGCATATTACCCCATGATAGAGTCCCTAAAAATCCCCAGGGAAGTAAAATAAATCCACTACTGCTAAGAAAATCAACGACACCTATTACCACTCTAGTATAGACCGAATGGCACAGCACGTATTGCTTGATTTGTAAAGTAAAAGTATGCAAACAAAAGCTCTCTGTGAGCTAATTAGCCAGAATTGCAGATAGAACTCGTGATGATATTTTCGCAGTGATATATACCAATACAATTACATCGGTATTACTTCATAATGATGCCGCAGGATATTAACCCCGAGCCCCTAAAAAATTTCCGCAACTCTTATTTTGGGAATATTCACATAAGATAATGGACGTTCTAGTTTCTGTTCTGCAAGTAATGGACCTTCTGCAGCGCCGTTATCATTTATGTAAATTTCTTAATGAACATAAACACGCCGTAATGTATGAATCAGGTGTCTATATACTTAACTACCCTACGATGTATTATAATCTACATCTTTACTTCATTGGCCTCTGTTGCGCAATAACCAGCTCCGTCAATATATGTACTGGTGGTAAACACCCAGGAGTTAATTACACTACACGCCATTGCCGTTTTCGCGATTAACTATAGTTCGAACTATCCGCATATTTATATCAATGGCCATAGCTTTGAAATGGTGTTCGTAAACACAGATATATGGCAATATATGTATCTAAGCTCCAGGAATCGATTCTGTGAGCACCACAGAGACTTTTATAGCATCTCATTAGATTATCTTTAATGGGGCTTACGCATAGAAAAGTCCATCTAGTTCCACTACGTCCACATGTGGCACCAACAAGTAACCGATGAGTTATACATTAAGTACGTGTTTGCAAAAACGTTGTCCACAAATAAGACATCATGTTATTTTTATGCGTTTTTATCGACGCGGAAGATGATTGCACAGGGAGTTAATTAGTTTTGCTTGCGATAAATAATATGCATTACCCCAAAGGATAACTCACTAATAAGAAACCGAAATGACACCAACTATGCAGTGTTCAGTCAGGATTGTTGCAGACGTCTTCCTCCAATCGAAACATTCTTATTTTGCTGTGACGTGCATATTTGGCTTGAATGTTTCATACTGCTGCCTCTGATTTTCGTGTTACAACCATTTGCAGTGCCTCGCGAAGTGATGGATAGTAGACAAAACTTTAACAGAACACAGATAATTAAGACGCAAAACATGAATAAACTCGGTTGATTTATTAGCCCAATCATGAAGTAATAGCTTGCTAATGAAGCAGATTTCATCAATTATGCCCTATATACACTATGATATGACTAAGAAGTGTATATAAGTCGTTTACCTCCGAGGCGAGTCAGTTTTCGGCTTAGGCTAGCACATTGACTTAGTTACCTGTAAATAACTCATATATCTTATCGCAAACTGTGGCATTGAGCAAACAATAGCTTCCACTGGCCGTTATAATGGGCAACATGCACACCAAACAAAGGATTTAGAATACAAGCTACCATGCAGACAATGTCGATCAGTAAACAATTAGGGGTTAGGCTGGACAAAGTCTTTAGTGTGACCGATATCAGAGTCACAGATGGTGAATAGTTTGCATTAGGATAGACCATAGGCCAAACACACGCTGTTTAACACCTCTTAAAGTTCCTTTGACATCAGTTTTCCATAGGTTTTTTTATGAAACCAAACGAAAGATAAAATTGCTTTTCCTCAGTTTCTGTGGTTCGATTTTCGCACAAGTAAACGTAAATTGAAATATAAAGTCGAATTTTTGGCACCGTCGCCACTATCCAAATTTCGACCTGGCATCTCGTGACGAGTATGGCACGCACTTTTTAGGTTTTGTTTCGGGTACAAATGAGGAGGTTGCTCAGATATACCAATTCTCAGGGAAAGTGTCTCCTGTGTGAAGCAGGAGAAAGTGATAGCAAAAATAGCAAATTAAATGTGTGACACAGCATCCTATTTTTAATGCTGTATGTCTAAATGAAGATACGTTTGAGACAGGGGACTATGCCTACGAGCGGCTAAGGCCCATGCAAAGGAAACAAGTAAATACTGACACCAAGTTGCAAATTTATGTTATGGTGCTACCGTTATCTTGTCCCAATCACATCTTGCGAGACATCAGTTATTCGGAACACATTTCCCGAGGGTACACAATTATGTGGGATTTCTAGAGCTTCAGTCTCCTCATTTTTTATATCATTTATTGGCCTTGCATATGTGGATTGTCATTGCAAAAAGATCTTCCACATGGCCTACATTGTAAATAAATGTTAGTTGTTGATTTTAAGGTACAAAAGATATTTTTATTATTAAAGTGAAATTTAGATTTAATCCATATCGTTAGTTCATTCAGCACTTAACTCAATGTGTGACCTCCTCCCTTGTGTTTGGGGTAATGGAGGCTGTTCATATCCTCATCCAGCACTGTTATTCTTTGCTGTTAGCCAACATTTTCTTTGAATTGCATAGTTGCAATGGATGATCTGAAATAAGTTCAATAAGAAACAGGATAAATATGTGTTTTCCATGTTTTATGCATCAGAGGTTTTGCGGCAAGTTAGATTCAGCAGTAAATTAACTTCATTCATGACTAGAATGAACGGTATGAGGAAAGATGCTTCATGAAATGAATCAGCTGGTTTATTTCAATTTGTTTTTGTTTATGAATGCCCTATCGTGGACATGACAATTTAAGGAACTCTTGGTCTTGTTAGTCTAAACTCTGAAATGATGTTGCATTACCTGGTATGATCCACTTTTTGCGTCTCACTCGACCAGACAAAGACCCATAAACACATGGCTGAAACAGGCCGCTGAAACTAGAATGAATATTTTGAATGTGGTCGAGAATTGAGGGTCATTTGCTAAACACCAGTAACTGAAGAAATGTTCTAACAATAAGCGGCCACGCAGCGCTTCAGCATAACTGATCTAGGGTAAACAAGTTATAAAATCATTGTTAGGTGCCAAATGCACTTCAACGATAAGCATTAAGTATCGTCATTGCATTAATTTGATTAATATGTATTTGAGCACGTTGGACTATAATTTGAGGCTTGTGCCCAGGATTAAATTCACCGTTCAGTTTTAACCCATTATGAGCTGCAAAATGTGATAACTTCGTTGGTTGAGAAAGATTGGTGCTATTTGTAATGCACACTGTCCTGGATCACCATGCCATTTCTATGAAATAATGACTAAAACCTTCTCTATGGCACATGCGTCCACAACGCACATGAAAGAATGAAATAACTCGTGTTAACTGCAGCGTGTATGCAATAATAGAGAGAACACGCACACAATGGAGCCTGCCTGTACCAAAATTCGCTCTCATTAACGCTGCGTACATTATGATTGCAATTTATAATCCATGACACATATAGTATATCATTCCCCATGGTATTTGTAACTTTGGAGCAAGAAATATCAAAGACTGCACTTGAAACAATGGTCACCTCATTTCTTGGATTCACCAATATGTATTTGGCTTGTTGTGCTGCCTGCGTGTTTATCTTTGATACATTATGCAAATAATTAATCGCTAGCATGGTAAAAACTGTGTACTGGTTATTGCATTGACACCTGTGCGTCAGCGTTATTGGTTTCATTGTCTTTATCTGGGCACTTGGAGTCTCACAAAGACATAACAAGCTACTCGAATTGGCCATGATACTCGATTTGTCAGCATACAACAGTTATCCTGTTACCTTTTACGCCTTGTTACCATAGCCTAATAGAATGCAATGAACCGATGAAGTAGTTACCGAAGTGCATTTGGATGTGCGTTTGTTGTCGCCAACAAGAGAACAAATCATACTAATTGCTGTTTCGTTTGAACACTATTCATACCTGAGATAGATTGTCATGATATCTTCTTTTTTTGCTCTAAAATGTCAGTCCTAGCATGCGCAGTGCTTCTGCTTGACTGTTGTTATGGAAACTAACGTTCTAGGGCGCCATTGCACTATGCGTCGTTCACTGTTCGAGTCAATGCGTTTGAGATTTAACTTTTATAGAACATTTACATGAACGCGTTCAGTTATATGTCCCTCCACTTATACATAAGCACTCAACCATGGGCTAGGCCTCATGTATATATTTCTGCCCATTATGTGAGGGTATTTGGAGCCAGTAATTATTAAAGGGGGTGGCGCGCTGTGACTGACCTATCAACCCAGTACCTAGGTCAAAGCATTACGTAGAAAGAGATTGCATAATAACCATCTAGGTACAACCCAAAGCATACTATCCATCACTTTAAACGTAATTCTGTAATCAATATGAGCTGATTTACAAATTGTTATGCTTCAACTTTATGATAACGCTGGTTTGCCAAATATGCGAGAGCCACTGACGTAGACCTAAAACGTAATCCACTTACCAGCACCAATCAACTGGGTAGTTATAATTTTATATTCCTGGTGTTTTTCTATGTCAGTAAATCCATCTTCCTCCTGAAAAGCGTTTTTGTGTTGACCATAGTCTCGTGATGCAACGAGATCATCATGAGTGGCTATATATCAGACACAAGTACTCTTAATCGCAATCTGGCGTGTATAGGGAATATAAGATTTTCTGAAACATTATCTGGAACCACAACATGTTAGCCATGATGGCGTAAATGCACGGGGAGTTGTCCCGGCTTGCTAGGGTGATTTGGTAGCATGGTGTGACGGTATTGGGCGATAGCAATGCATGATTGGTGTTGGGAACAAAAACGTGCATCGTGCGAGATTTGCTGAGGCTTTTTTCCTCTTGCCATGATCGTGTGACTGTTTGCTATTTTCGTATTGGATAGCCCACACGCGTCTTCGGCGAATCTGTGCGGTTTTATTTTTTCACACGCACGTACGCACGCGCACTCAGCACAACAACTCATCACACACACATTATAGACACACGCATGCACACGCACATAACCTACACAAGCACATTCGTCGGCTTGATTCTAATTTAAACTGACGAGTTCAATCGTCTCTTTGTTTGCTCAGCTGATTGCCAGTATCGCATTGCTGCTAATAGCTAGGACCTATGCTCATACGAGACAACGTTCGCATACTAAAGCAATCCTATGTCATGCCGCACCTTCCTTCGAGGAAGTGGATCGGGTTTTATCTATTTGTGACTGTGCCATAAGCTTGTTTCTTCAATGAGTTTCCACATTTCAAACCTTCAAATGATTGGGTGCTTGCTGGTGAGGCTAAGTAAGAAGTGTTATCGGTATGCGCACGTATTTAGATGGCAATCTATAAGGCATATTACCCCATGATAGAGTCCCTAAAAATCCCCAGGGAAGTAAAATAAATCCACTACTGCTAAGAAAATCAACGACACCTATTACCACTCTAGTATATACCGAATGGCACAGCACGTATTGCTTGATTTGCAAAGTAAAAGTATGAGCTAATTAGCAAGAACTGCAGATAGAACTCGTGATGATATTTTCGCAGTGATATATACCAATACAATTACATCGGTATTACTTCATAATGATGCCGCAGGATATTAACCCCGAGCCCCTAAAAAATTTCCGCAAATCTTATTTTGGGAATATTCACATAAGATAATGGACGTTCTATTTTCTGTTCTGCAAGTAATGGACCTGCTGCAGCGCCGTTATCATTTATGTAAATTTCTTAATGAATATAAACACGCCGTAATGTATGAATCAGGTGTCTATATACTTAACTACCCTAGGATGTATTATAATCTACATCTTTACTTCATTGGCCTCTGTTGCGCAATAACCAGCTCCTTCAATATATGTACTGGTGGTAAACACCCAGGAGTTAATTACACTACACGCCATTGCCGTTTTCGCGATTAACTATAGTTCGAACTATCCGCATATTTATATCAATGGCCATAGCTTTGAAATGGTGTTCGTAAACACAGTTATATGGCAATGTATGTATCTAAGCTCCAGGAATCGATTTTGTGAGTACCACAGAGACTTTTACAGCATCTCATTAGATTATCTTTAATGGGGCTTACGCATAGAAAAGTCCATCTAGTTCCACTACGTCCACTTGTGGCGCCAACAAGTAACCGATGAGTTATACATTAAGTACGTGTTTGCAAAATTATTGTCCACAAATAAGAAATCATGTTATTTTTATGCGTTTTTTATCGACGCGGAAGATGATTGCACAGGGAGTTAATTAGTTTTGCTTGCGATAAATAATATGCATTACCCCACAGGATAACTCACTAATAAGAAACCGAAATGACACCAACTATGCAGTGTTCAGTCAGGATTGTTGCACACGTCTTCCTCCAATCGAAACTTTCTTATTTTGCGATAACTTCT
This sequence comes from Urechis unicinctus, assembly GCA_034190875.2. Lineage (NCBI taxonomy): Eukaryota > Metazoa > Annelida > Polychaeta > Xenopneusta > Urechidae > Urechis > Urechis unicinctus. The sequence continues at coordinate 64,515,662 of CM067344.1, read as the reverse complement.
GATTACAAATAGCGTTTTGGAGATTTCTACTCACGTATCTGATTATAATCATAATGACGAACACGTGGTCGTCGAATTGAGTTATCATCCGATGACATACGTTTACCAGATCTAATCGATTGCTCAATAAAGGCATTTTAGGCATTTATTGTAATAGAATACATCTAAATAATTGTGTTTAGTGGTTGATGGTTTGAACCGTGCATGCGATTGATAAGATGCTTTATGCTAAGACTATCAAAACAATTTTACAACCCATAAACCACTTTCGGCTGTCAAAGTTGCTCCTATATCTCATACCAGTTTATTCAGGTGTCTCATTGTGACCCATCCGAATTTGTTGAAGCAATGCAGTTAATTCACATAACCATTCACCCTAACAGCTATTGTTAGCAACACATAGTTGCGTCACCTCATAATTTGTGTGACGCATGTGAACGCAATATAACGTTACAATATCTTCTTGTTGCAGACATATATTTGCTGTTGCAAGTATAATAAGGATGCAACACACAACCAAGGTCGACATATTGATGCGTTGACCTTGGGAAGAAACACAGGACGTCGGGTGCAGTGTTGCCAGAAGCTGTTCAGTCTGCAAAGTTAGATAAAATGCGTGTGACAGCGTCGGGGAGTCCCTCCCGTTTCAACAAGGGACGATTTATTTACACATATTATATACAAATAACAGTGGTCAGTCCGGCTTTACTTCAAGTTATTTGATTGCCGTGTATTCGACAAGGCAGAGCATTACAGGTTCGCTGCCGGAATTAAGGGCAATTGTTGGTTTTGGTTCACCGAATGTAGAAGCATCTACAGTTGGACGCGTGATAATCTGTTATTCAGGAAAGACAGCCAGAATACAAAGGAGAGTCATTAACGCTGAAGAACCATTAGACATCATGTCATGTATAATATGTGGCAATTGCCGTGACTTTACACGTCAAATCACCTACGTTGTCAATGTACAAATATCGGCTCAGTGTGCCGGAAATGCCATTGAGTTTGCACCAAAGCGTTACACAGATCCCGGTACCGACTCTCGGTACATAAATATTTCTTCTAAGCATACCGCATGCAAGATTTTATTCGATGACATTGTATTCCTTGCATTTGTCTTGGAGGTTTATATATAGTGTACAGTGCAGAAGGCAGGTCCCTGATTATTAAATTATCTTCAGCATAAATATCATCTCAGAAAACTGACGTTTTACGAATATGGCCGATTGTTGTAAACAGCTTTAAATGCCGTTTACGTACCCACGACAAACCGTGCTAAGTTAATCCCGTGACGGCTAATGACGGACAAAAATTTACTTCAAATGGACGTATTTACTTCGTGCTGGCATTAGCATCTAGGAGTTGTTGCAACGATTCGGCAAATGTCATAGGCGCGTTAATCATTTGTTTGGATAAAGAACGTCGAGGCGGTAGTAGTGTTGGTGCTCTTTATTGTCACCATCTCAAATGTACACAATAGAATGACACCTTCTATAGAAACAGTCAGTAAGATGTCTCAGCGTCCAACAGAACGTATAACCGATAGTATCACTCGCTTCTACGGTTGGTTTAAATCGTGTAATTCTGAACTGGTTCCATCGTCATGATTCTGGATGTATGGAGTGTATGTGTGTGTGTGTGCGTGCGTGCGTGTGTGTGTGTGTGTGTGTGTGTGTGTGTGTGTGTGTGTGTGTGTGTGTGTGTGTGTGTGTGTGTGTGTGTGTGTGTGTGTGTGTGTGTGTGTGTGTGTGTGTGTGTGTGTGTGTGTGTGTGTGTGTGCGCGCGCAAATGTGCGCATATGTGTGTATGCATAAATATATATGTACGACCCTTTCTACAAAGTACAATGTGTCCGACAGTGGAACGGGGTTTGTTGACGTAGTCAACTGACGTCGAAAAAAGCTATTGCGATTCGATCGACTGCAGGCACAGATCACTAGATCGTTTCGTTCTCTTAGGCTGATAGAAACGAGTAGCGTCGCAAATTGGCGAGGTAGCGAGGATGCAATCTAGGTTTGGTCAAATCTTGAACTGAGGTTCGCAGCTTGACCAGGTGAGTTTATTTCCACCCTAGCTTGATGTAGCGCACATGAACTGGGGTATTGATCACGACACGGTGCATATAATTGCTTTGAATCACCGCAACAATCGTAAATATGGAGTGGTCGGTCTAATTGTCTGGATGTCATGACATTTACCCAGACATTTATTGTAAAAATGGATTGGATCATCAACACAGGTGGTGGTGACGAGATGTGTCATAACGTACCACGGATTTCCATTGTCGTGGGATTACATTGCAGTAAGTAATATGCGCTTTATAGTGTCCATTGATGAATACCCGATTCAAGCAAGTGGCTGTAATACTCCTATTTACAAGCATGGGTCATTAAGCTTAACTTACCCATATTTTGACTCGCACAACGCACACTTGAGCCCCGACTCACTATTAGGCATCCACACATGTTACGTCGATTGTAGAGATATCCCCTCTACCAAAACATTTAAAAAATAAAGTTTCGGGACCGTATTATTTGCATATTTCACCAAAAGTCCCACACAGGGGAACAGACCTTATATACTAATATCTTATATTAGACACTCTTGATCCGTCTTACACATAGATCTCAAATATGTCCCCGCTAATAGCTATTAAAGGATAAGGAGTAGGCGAGTGGAATATTGCGAAGGCAAAAATTTTCATCTAAGGCAGTACAGAATGCTTTTAACCGTCTGCAATCTATTCCAAACTTTACGTAGTTAGCGGTGATGGGCAATTCAGTGGGTAATTTCACATGAACGCCACATTCCGATAGCTCAAGTACGTAACACTATTAACGCATAACCTATTGTTTGGCTATACATAGCGGTGCAAATACATGAGATTCACAAGGGAACACTTAAGCTAATTGAATGGGGCGTTGGCAGCAGGAAAGGGAAGACTGTTACGTCGAGTGTCATTCATATACCATGAACTTCTTGAGCTATCACGCAGATGCTTGCAGTTAAGTCATCACGGGAAGCGAGCAGAGCTGGTATTCGGGCCAAAAAAATATGTTACAACAGCAGTATTTCAGCCACGTGGACAACTGGGCCAGTAAATAGTTACAAGGTCTACAGTAGCATAGCATTCCATGATCTTCACGACCGTACATTGCAATAACTGTTGACGGAATTCTAGACCGTTCGTGCAAACGTTTATGAGAGTCAAATTAATGACGAAACGCATCTGTTCCATTGCAAAATGTATCATAAATAGTGCAACCCTCTCGGAATCTATGACCAAAATCAGCTCAAGCGTTGGGTGGTATGGTATGGTCGTACAGCTTCAGGAAAATAGGGGGGTGTTTAGGGGAATGTAGGGGTTCACTATGGAGTGCAGTTGCTATATCCTGTTACAAATGTGCATTATAACATAAAGGTTTTATTGAAAATATGTTGCGGTGCTCATCGCAAATGTGTTAGCAGCTTCGTCATCCTACAAATTAATCGATAAATGAGGGCAACATTGCAATGGCATGTGGGTGTTATGGATCGCATGACTGCAGGCTGTCAAAGTGTGGTAAATTGATATCAAACGACAGCGTTACCTCTTTAAATGTTGTTACAGGTGCTCTGCGCACCACAGTAATATGCTATACGATATACAACAGCTACAGCCTAATAATTAGTATATCTTCTTTCATAGTATTTTCTACAAGGTTTGTGTAGGCACCTTGCAATGACAAACTAAGCTATAATGTAATCATATTAGCATCATTTTGTTCGACAAGCTTTTCGTCGATGTTTATGCTTAAGTGTGACTATAATCAGGGGAAATCTTAAAAATGGGTTTACTATACCATATAAATATTTCGAACATTCTATGTAAGTGCGAACAAATGATTTTAGCTCGATCCTGAGTCAACCATAGAATGGGCAATAAGAAAAAGAAATATATAAAACAAAACATTCCGTATATTTGCCACATGATCTGATTCTCGTTATATTGTAATGTTATTAACCGCGCAAAAAGTAGATATTCAGAGACATCAAATGAGCTGCCATCGCGATATCGCATCTCGACGACTTCCAGGAGACGTAAATAGAGTTACATGTCTACAATTGGACATCCGACTGGAATTTGTAACAATAAAGATATGGTTAGCATCAACAGACTAAGAGGCTCTATTGGGATCTACACAATTGATGTTTTCGCCTTATTCAAAATATGTTAAGCAAACAAATGGAGCAAACCAATTCCACTGTCCCTTTGTCGGACAGCATGCCATGACAAGGGCATGGCTAATGCCTCTCCGCTGAAGCGCATTAAATGATATAATAACACGTATTGAAGTATCGATTCCGCAACAATTGTGATTAACGCAAGGCACCAGCTCTACGCCAAATCCGACTTGATAACACTATTGTCGGTCGATTTACTTATCCCTCAAGGTCGATTTAGTTAACCGATATCTCAAAGATAAAACTCGGTTCTTATGAAGACAGCTTTGAGAGCCTGTATCAACGATATCCTCGTTGGAGATTTGCCAATTCATACCCCATCGCAGTTGGTAACTTACGGTG
>CM067344.1:64421096-64506096 GCA_034190875.2 Urechis unicinctus | reverse complement strand
GACAGCAAATGTCAGGCTAGATTAGCGTAGCCGCTAGTATGTTATTGTCAATCCATGCATGATGACAAAAAGGGTGTTTCCCCAAAATAGAGAAAAGCTTCAGGCAAGTACAATAAATCCTCCTCTGGTGAAAGAAGCAGCGACGCATATTACCACTCAGTTACCTGATTTAAGGTGGATAATAGACCGGATGGCAGGTATTGTATTATTGACAAAGTAAAAGTATGGACTTCCCAAACAAAAGCTCTCCGTTTGCCAACTAACAAAGCTACTAATATAACTCGTAGTTGTTTTTACCAATACAATTACTTCATGATGATGCGGCAGTATATTAACTCCGAACAAAACGTTCGCAGCTCTTGTGTTGGCGGTTAACTATAGTTCCAATATATAATTATCTAATGTCTGCTTTACAAGGTCGTTGAATTGTCTGAATGCTCATATCGATTGCTATAGCTTTGAAACGTTGTTCGCTAACATAGTTAATTATGCATTAGCATGGCAAGCAAAGCTAATGATCTCCCCACGCAATCATCTGCAGCGTCGATATATACGCATACGCATAACATAATTCATATTATTAGCCTACCATTTTGCTTAAACGCACTTACTGTATAACTCCGCTGATACTTGAGACCCAAGCAGACATTCATTTGGCGTCACATGTGGAATTAGATGGAGCACTTCCCCATACGCAAGCCCCCTGGAGTTTACCTAATGAGTTGCTATCAAAGTCTCTGTGGTACTAAAATAATCGATTCCTGGAACTTGGGCATATACATTGCCATATATTGCACATCTGTCGATAAGTTTTTTTCTCTCTATTTCATATTAATCACATCGTTATATGGCATGACGCGTTCGAGGCAAAAGGTTATATACGCAACTTCTAAGGTAAATTGGTTGGATACACTTGGGTTCCAATTACCAATCACTTCAATCACGCGGATGTGGAACACATCTTTCATTCATTTCAGTGTTGGGGAGTCCCGTTCGTTTATTCGGGAAGGCAGCGCAATACAAATTCGAGGCTAGAATCAAGGGCAGTCGGTGTTTTTGTTCGCCAGATATAGCAACAGCATCAAAGAGTTAGACACGTAAAAATATCAAAGAGTCAAACAGACTGGCGGATAATCAGTTATTTAGGAAAGACAGCCAGGATACAAAAGTGAGTCATTAACGCTGAAGAACCATTATGCATCATGCCATGTATACTATGTGGCAATTGCAGTGACTTTTCACGTCAGTTCACCTACGTAACAAATATTGGCCCAGTCGTTGTCAATGCACGAAAATCAGTATCTAGGAAATGAAACAAAGATAAGGCTACTGGCATAGGCGTGGTAATTATTTGTTTTGTGATAGAAACGCCTGTGTAAACGCAGAACATTTGATTAACTAATGAAACATTTTATATCAACATTACGTCACCATTATGACCTGTAACCTTGGAGTCAGGGTGTAAATGCCCTTGCAAAATACTGCGATGCTTTACGGTTTGTCTGCTTAGAACAGGAGATTTTCAGGCGTCGGATGGCAAACCATTGCATATGAACCTGTCATATGGCGTGCGCTGTAATACGGTTCCATCATCAAGATTCCTATAATGGAAGTCATGCGCCGCTTTACCGATACACTTGTGGCAAAGCTATATGTGTACCGCTATACTTTACTATATATATATATATATATATATATATATATATATATATATATATATATATATATATATATAGAGAGATATATATAGATATATAGATATATATATATATATATATATATCTAGATATATATATATATATATATATATATATATATATATATCTCTCTATATATCTATATATATCTATATCTATATAGATATATATATATCTCTACTATATATATATATATATGATATATCTATAGAGATATATATATCTATCTATCTATCTATAGATCCTCTATATAGATCCCTCTATATATACTAGATCTCTAGAGAGATATCTCTCTCTATAGAGATATCTCTCTCTCTCTCTCTCTATCTCTATCTATCTCTCTCTATATATATCTATATATCTATATCTATCTCTCTCTATCTCTATATCTATATATATCTATATATATATATATCTATATATATATACCCCTACTGACCCTCCCAACCATCGCCCACTCCAACCTTACGTGGACGAACTTTTTAAGTACATCTTCACCATCATTATTTTTTAATTATGAATTCGGCATATCTTAAATAATATAATGAAAACGTTTTATGCATTTTATTATCTTTTTGTCACTTTATAATCCCGGTATACACTTTTGGTCCTCTAAAGGTCGTCCACGAATGGTCAAGACTCTAACTAAGACATATAAATCATGATCATCATGAGCCATTGACAGCATTTTGCGAACTATATTCTAAGTTGTAGATAGACGAATAAAGAGATAAAATACAGTTGTTCGGTTTAATAATTATAAAAGTTCTCAAATCTTTGCAAACTTCAAATATACATATTCTACATGCTCATGTGTATATTTTATAACATATTCATATATATATATATATATATCTATATATATATATATATATATATATATAATATATATATATATACAATATATATACATATATATATCATATATGCATATATATATATATATATATATATATATATATATATATATATATATATTGATATATTTATATATTCAAATGGGTTTATGACGCAGGCGGTTCGACTTACGCCCGCAATTTCAATTTAGATTTAAGGATTTATTACTGCGATGAACGAATGTAGGTATTTTTCCATGATACACATGATGATATACGCTTAATAAACGGACATGTGGAATTTGGTGAACGTGCTGTGTATTATAATGAGTTTGTGGCGTTGTAAAGATTGAAGATTCAGGTTACCGTATATATTACAGCTTCAAATATGACATAGCTAGTGTGTCAATTAGCGGCCGTATGTTTCACATCTTAGTGTTGATAATTAACCGCAGTGCAAATATTATAAATTGGACGCTGATTTTTATCGAAGATACGCCGGTATTTATTACATATGATTTTGCGTATTTCTACGTTCTACTTGTGAACTTCGGATCCCTGAGCTATCGCCATCGCACGTGGTGACTATAACGCGGTCGTGTATATTCATATGACAGCAGTAAACAAATACGATGTACTTTCATATCTTATCATAGCTCTGGCGCTATTCTCATATTCCGTGGACTATTAGAGCCAAAAAAGTAAGCAATTCATTGATATTTCGGTATGTTCAACAGTTCAAGCACATTAATCAACGTATTTCGTTTAGTAATTTTACCGTCCGTTTTCCGGCATGACCTAATCCTCAAAAAGGATCATTAACAGATATTGCATTCTAGTTGCAAATTCAAGCCACTGATAGTTCTTACTCGATATCGTAATCATTATTTCAAAGTAGAGTAACTTTCATCATGTATCATTGCTTAAAACAGTCGTTGGAAAATACCAAGGTAGGGCTGAGGCTAATTATGATTCACATAAATGTTTTGGTTATTCGTTGGAAACAGCACTTCCAGCTAGCTCTTTTGAACCAAGTGGAGCTTGCGCTCAACAAGGGAGTACCCGATCGGCTGTTGGTCTGTTGGACTACTGCCAGCAGCTTGATAGCTCGTGATCGATGGATGTACGGAAATATTGCTTGTTTCTTTTCATTTCCATTACTGGACGATATTGACTTAAACTTAGCCCGGTACTATACCAAATTACAGTTGTCTCTTCGTTAGTCTCTGTAAACATAGCGGCCGAAGGTAGATCTACTTTAGAATGGTTTGATCGCAATTAAGCTCGACCAACTAGTGCCCCTCACGATACTTAGATGCAGCATTTACATTTAAGTAGTATTTCAAACTTGCCGCTAAGAACGGGACTCAAATACTTTGTTTACAGCATAAATCTGATTGTCAGTTGTTCTGTGTTGTATCAGCATGATAAATTGAGGTTGATACTTAGCACATGACTAAGTTAATCCAACAGAAAATACCTATTGATGGCATGCTTGTTAATAAAGCAAACTAGCTTTTCCATAATATATATCTCTCTGATGTTGATGGTAACCAGACTTCTATAATCAGCCCTTGATGACATTTAACCCCTGAATTAGTTGGGAAAAAGTTGTATAAAATCTCTGCACTATTTTTAAAAAAGCAAGCAAATGAGCTGCTCCAAATTGCACATGGACCCCTCTGTTGTTGATGGCAACTAGTAATATAAAATGTAGCCCTTCATGACCAGTCCTTTCAAATATGGTATACAGCTACTCCAGTCTATTGAAAAATGAACAACAATATTCCAGTCTGTTGGTATAGGCTTTACAGCCACTCCAGTCCATTAAGATAAGACGTATAGTTACTTCCATGGAAATATAGTGTAAGGCAGTTCATTAAAATGGTGTACAGCTAATCCTTTCCATTGAAACATGACAAATGCTTCTCAAGTTGATCTAATTATTAACCCGGACTACTCAATCCATTGAAACATGGCATACAGCTACTCCAGTCCATTGAAATATGGTGCACAGCTACTAAAGTCAATTGAAATATGGTGAATGTCTTATCCATAACGTTGAAATATATGTACGTATACAGAAGTCCATTGAAATATGGTGTATAGCTGCTCCAGTGCATTTAGATATGATGTACAGGTACTTTCGTCCATTGAAATATAGTGCTCAGCTACTCCAGTCCAATGAAATATGGTGTATGGTTACTTCAGTCTCCAGTCCGTTTAAATGTGAACCCTGACTACTCCAGACCATTGAAATATGGTGCACGGCTACACCAGTGCATTGAAATTAGGTGTACAGCTACTAAAGTCTATAGAAAAATGGTGTATTGCCACTCCAATTCAATGAAATATGGTTATGGTTACTCCAGTTCATCGATATATGGTGTATGGCTACTCCAATCTATTGAATCATTGTGTATGGCTACTCCAGTCCATTGAAATATGGTTTATGACTTCTCTTGTCCATTGAAATATAGTGTATAGCTACTCCAGCCATACATGGCTAGTTCCAAACCATTAATATATGGTGTATGGCCACTCCTGTCCATTAAAATACGATGTATGGCTACTCCAGTCCATTAAAATATGGTGTATGGCTATTCCAGTGTATGTTATATATGGTGTACTGCTACTTAAGTCCATCCAAATATGGTGTATGGTTGCTCCAGCTGATTGAAATATGATGTGCAGCTACTCCAGTCCATTGAAATATGGTGCATGGCTAGTCCAGTCCAATAAAATTAGTGTGCAGCTCCTTCATTGCATTGAAACATGATGTACGGCTACTCAAGTCCATCTAATTATGAACACTGACTACTCCAGACCATTGAAATATGGTGTATGGCTACAACATTACATTGAAATATGGTGTACAGCTACTTAAGTTGATTGCAATATGGTGTATGGTTGCTCCAGTCCATTGAAATATGTTGGTGTGCCTTTAAACCCTATACTTACTTTTCTAGTCCATTGAAATATGATCAATGGCTTCTCCAGTCTATTGAAATGTGGCATATGGCTATTTTTAAACATTTGAGTGTGGTATATGAGTGCTTTGTTCCATTTGAATAGGATCTACAATTCAGCCAGAGCATTGAAATATTGTTAGACTTTCTGGTTTATATGAAGCAATACCAGTCATACATCAGTGTGTGATGGAGAGTTTGTAGGGGAATGCTGTAATTATTTACTTTGAGAACTTTCCTCATTACCATTGTCTAAATATCTGGTCAGTCACCATGAACTTGTTTGCCATTTTGCATGACTATCAATTACTGACCAGATAATCTGTGCTTGGATGTTATATTCTATCCATTCATTGGTACTGCCTTCCCACCTGTCATGCCAACATATCCATTATTCCTTCATATTATGTCAATATTTGATCCTATTTTTTGCTTCAGGGTGGAGACAGAAATAAACAAGTGTACAATGAGAAGACAGGACTTCCCACCTGCCACAAGGAAAATCATAAGGGTACATGGCCACTGGTTAATCAACAAACAAAAATCATCTTTTACAGTCTACAAGGATTTGATTTTCTGTACATTTCATATTGTGTTTTTAGTCTATATTGAAGCTATAGGTTAATTTTCCAGCCTTGGAAAGTAGGACATCCTTTGAAACAACTTTAGTGACCATCCATTCTGCATGGCTGGATCAGAAGGCATTGTGTATGTATGATATAATTTGGCTTGTGTCCAGTGCTTACAGTCTCAATAACACAGGCATGCTGTGTCAAAACTGTTGCAGTATTTTATTGATGTACAATACGACAGGGGTGCCTTGTTGTGAACAAATGTGGGACATATTATAATCAATAGCACACATTATGCTGTTTAATATACAGCTGACCTATATCCCTTGATATTTAGTTTAGAGGAAAGTGAAGTTTTCAGTTTCTTTTGGTTTAATCTTTACTTCAATGTTTTTAAACAAGTAAAATATTTGTGAATGTAACATGACAAAATGAGCTTGTTATTGCAGCTACTGCTAGGATCATTTGTGGAAAACCTTAAAACTGAATTTTTAACACAGGACCAGTTCTCCAAAACTCCTGGCACTAACACTGTAATAATGCCTGTATCTGTTGCTGCAATATTACAACATCTGGAAATAACTTGTTGATGTTTTGTAATTCACTTAAATTTTGCATCATCAAAATATATGCCCTATTAATAAAAGAGTGTAGAAACAAAATTGTTTACGTCGTTTTCCAAATAATCACAGATTAGCAGCATATTGTTTTTATCTGATGGCAGTTCATTACAATATGTTGGCCGTTAATGGTGTATTTACAGGAAATTAATTCAAAATTTGTTAAAACATACCAAAGGTATAGCTTTATTTTTAGCATGAACACCAATACAGTTGAGTTTTCAACTTACTCAACATGCTGAGAGGACTATCCTATACTGCCCTTTCCACTCCCCCAACTACATCCATAAAACTACAATGTCAATCAATAAGGCTCGAAAACAGCCTATTTTAGCTAACCGTGCATTCATTGTAAGCAAGCTTTAGTCCTTTCTATAGTCAAGTTTACCAGAAATTTAACAGCGGCTGACAGCTTAACGAACACGAGGTAAACAAGGTCGAACTATTTCACCGATGTCTTGTAATACACCGCGATTCACTCATCCCTCAAGGTAGTTTTTGTAATCGGATATCTGAAATATAAAACTCGGTTCTTGTCAAGTACAGCTATGTGAGCATGTATCAACGAAATTTTCTAATTCATTCCCCATCCCAGCTGGTAAATTACGGGACGTATGTCGTACTGTGTGCGGGTTCTTTCATAAATTGTTGCTGATGGACCCCGTCCTCGAAAATTACGTGGCAACATGATCGAGCGCACTATCTATTAGTTATTTAACAGGCACCTTGACCTCGGAGTTTATAGCATTTATTACTAGTAAATGCGCCATTGGAGTCTCAGTAAAGCATGACGAACCCCCTGAACAGCCCATAATACTCAATTTGTAAGGATAAAGCACCCCTATTGCTTCCCTAATGCACCATTTAAAGTCGGGCTATAGTCTCACTAATCAGCCACAGCATCCTGCCACAAGCAGCAGCAGTACCCAGGGGATCTTGAATTAGGCTTTGTTAACGAGTTATGCAAAAGAAGTCACTTCATTGGATCAATCTTACCTGTAATCTGGTTAATCGTAGAGCCTATTACGTTCTGGATTGAGTCCTCATTGTAAACCTTCAAATAATTATTAGAGCAGCCACATTTACTATCGGTCACGATCATTACATATCTGAAACTTTACTACATGCTTAATAGGAGTAATGCCATGGCGTGATTCATCGTTAGCGCGCAACAAGACAAAACTGCACTGAATCGGAAGCTTGATAAAAGTAACGTCGTCACATTCGTGGAAATAGCTCACAATTGCTTCTCTATGTCGCATGCTGTAGCAGCAGACAGACTTGTTAATATTGCAGTCCAAGTAAGCTCAGCGTTGATAACAGTCATTCTATTCCATCGTCCTCATTTCAAAATTGCTCTTCTACCTGGTGATATCAACCATGGTACATTCCAAATTTGCTGGAATAAAGTTTACGCTGCAGACAAAATTTATTAGATTATTTTCCAGCTTTACCCCTAATGCACATTGCATTGAATGATATAATGTGCCGTCCTTGTAGTCGATTTACAGGTTTTCCATCATTTATTCAAAGTATCTAATATGTTTGGTATTATATAGCTAATATATAGCAATGCATAAGGTATTCAACACTCTTTTGGTTCTAGCCCCAATCCTCTGTCAGTCAAGCAAAGCATTATATAGCTCTAAGTGAGCGCCTATGTTTGTTTAATACTGTGAGCTGTTAAAATCAATTGACGAGCTTCGTGTACCTAGCTGTTACAAGTAAAGTTTTTCTTAGATGATGATTGAATTTTTTATGCAATATATATGATAAATTTACCATCAATGGATGGGGATTAAATAAGCGTTTATATTTGACTATACATTGAGTTTTTATGCGTGGCAGGGGAAACATATAGATTTATGGCTCAAGTCGTAGTTATCCATTAAGATGCCTATCATTTCCCGTGATTGTCCATGAGGTGTCGTATTTCAGCGTCGCAAGCAGTCTGCTTATTAATTTACCTGATCCTTATCAATATGGTAGCCGTTCCAATTCATATGTGCGTGTGCTTATCAAAATACAAACGGGTAAATCAGAGCTTATCTTCTACGCCAGTGCTCCCTTTTTTACAATTATTGCTGGCTTCAGATAGCAAAGTAATCGACATCGAAGGTATTTCGAAGACATGCAGATCGAGATAATATCAAGAAAACATAAGACAAATATTTCCTTTAAATCAGCACGTTACTTAACAGCATTTATTTACTGAGGGGTTCTTTATTTGGATCGAACATATGGCGTTTTGCATTGCAATTTATACACTGATAGAATTCTTATCTACTCTTTGCATGTTAAAGCATAGGCTGCGAAATTTGGCTATATATATAAATTGTGCCCTGTACGCTGAAATCCCACGCATATTTATATATATATATATATATATATATATATATATATATATATATATATATATATATATATATATATATATATATATATATATATCTATATCTATATATCTATCTATGTGTGTGTGTGTGTATGTGTGTATGTGTGTGTGTGTGTGTGTGTGTGTGTGTGTGTGTGTGTGTGTGTGTGTGTGTGTGTGTGTGTGTGTGTATGCGTACGATACGTCTCAGCCACTCAACCTAAAAAATGTATCTTCCCTCCCCATCTTTGTTTGGTTTGCTGAGATTCATCGTAAGAACATTGGCGCGATGACTTATCATCGCATTTGGTTGAGCAAAGAACTTTTTATCTTGATTGTGATTTATTCTGTGTGAGTCATCTTCTCGGAGATCCTCGTCCAACCTTAACCCTAACTTCAATAGTTCGTGAACTATTGTTACGCCATTATCATAGCTACTGGGGATATGTCATGGCTAGCTCCAAGTAAATGTCTCTGTCAATATTTTAGCTTGCTCTGTTATTACACTTAACCGGTTGGGCATGTTGTCTTCAAAATAAATAGATTGACTACGACGTTTGCTTCATCATTTCACCCGACAAACAATTGTAATACACATTGAATTCATTTGCGCGCCATATGAGAGTGACGTCATAGCTTGCGATACTTGAACTAGCGTTTGTAATTTAATACATTACCTGTGATGATAGTTTAAACCAGGGTTACAACAGATACATCAGGGACCAAACTCAGGGTTCTCCAAGATAAGCAGGATCCAACCGTCGCCACATTCTCTGATCAACTAAGTGACTAGTTGCGTTGAGCAAAAAACACGCAGTAAACGCATTGTCTGATCATATATCTTTAACAATTGCGCTTAATTTCGGGTAATGTAATCACATTCCTTACGAGAACCACTAAATCCGATATCCTTAAAACGAAGATAGCCCAGAGATATCGTTAAACGAGATTCATTAACGATTGATTCCACGTTTATAAGCAGTATTGAAGGTGTTTGCCGCTTTTTGAATGAGATCCAGCTCAATACGTTACTATAGCTAGCTTATTCAGGGATGTTTTTGCCGCTTAAATAACGCGAGCTATATATATAACTGAACATATCACCAACAACAAGATAATTGCGATCGCTCATACTTTTGGCACCTATGAATTCATTTGTGTGTGGATGGTCAGCCCAAATGGCTAATCATAGCACAATATACACAAATGGAAACATCATCAACAAAACACTTCACTGACCCATACTATACACATGAGTCAGGTTCAAATTATTGCGATGTTAAGGAGAGTGAAAGCAGTTATTGAAGGTATACTTGGTCCGGACGCAGTCTAGACAGACATTATGTCACCGCCTCCACTCAGCTTGTCGGGGTTAGATAGTTTGAGTAGAGAGGCTACACATTCGACTTGGTGTTTATGTTATTCAGACGTTCACGTGACCAAACCACCAGTATTGCATAATAACGCTAAGCCAAGGTTACGCATTCAGATCCTCGAATATGACCAGAGCACAGTCCACCTTAATCACTGGTGTTAGACTTGCTGAGAAATTGTTGTATTTGGCTAAAGTCACTATCATAGGCTTCTGGTTCTTACCTAGGCAAAACCAAATAGACTTGGTAAAGGAATAGTTTAGGCGTCGTTACTTGACCCGGTCGTCTATCAATCGCATATGTTTGTAAACCTAGTAAGCCTTCGACGCGCCCATATGTACCGACATTTTCTGAAGTTATCATTCCAAACGATTGATTATGTCCATCACTACACAACTATAACGGAAGCCAATGGAATAATAATTGAAGCCATATATCCATATGCGATTAAATTTAGCGATTGGAAAGAAAAAGAACAAACAACATGTGCCCAATTCTAAGCAAATGAACTTGATGTATACATTAGGATTACAGCATGAAGGCGTTGTACAAATGTCAGATATTCTTTCGAACAAATATATCAACTTTGAATATACTCATTGTGTATTGAAAACCTATCTTGATACTGCAATTCGACGTCCTATTTAAACCGACCTGGCCAATGTCTGAGGCAGTGGCAATGTTGACGTACAGACATTGTTCAAATAGTGAACGGTATCTGTATCGGATTGCTAAAGGCTTCGGTGCCCATGTCAGCATCGGAACAAGTTAGCTGACATTATGAAGTGCTTTTGTGTAATAAGTCAACTTATCGACTGTTATAGCGGCAATTAAACGCATACAAACGCCGTGTACGCCATCCAACAGATAATTATTTCTTTTGCAATTTTGGGATGCCTTGGTTTGAACCATATGTCACAACAGTGTTTGAGCCAGGCCACTCAGTGCAATGCACATACATCATATCAAAGTCGTCCAACACTAAACCACCCAGTGCGTGTCAGTTTAAGCTGCCTAACTATACGAGGCATATAACATTTGTGTCCATTTTGGCCCTCACATCGCCCGTCCCCGTCTCCCCCTCCACCCACAACAGTACAACCAGACACGCGGATTAGCTGAGTATTGATGCATTTTGGCTAAAACTCATGCTCTCAACACGCTATGACAAGGACAATATAATGACATCGAATGCCAATATCTATTAACAACTCTTACACCAACTTGCCAACATTAACCAAAACCATTAATTCAACATTCAGTTCTAAATAGGTATGCTACACTCGTTCTTTGTTAACCCTTTTTCAATCTAACCTTTAACATCATGGCCACTGCAGCAATGAAATAGTCATATGCTTTACCAGACAATTAGCTCTCATTGCGGTTAATATCTTGCCTAGCCTAACTCATCATCAACTCTAAATCTGATATGCTAATGTCTCCCATTAACCATTCGAGATATGTCGTACAAAGAGATCCGAAATGAATTCCTGACAACATCTGATGAAGATGGGCGGACTTGGTGAGGTAGGTAAAGACGAGGAACAAATATGGGCAATTTGACATAGAATCCACATTTCCAGTGCGTAATTGGCTACGTCAAATAATAAGCTAAGAAAAAACGCCGCGCCCAAAGGGATGCCGAAGTATAGTGTTGGTAACATGACTGGAAGCTGTCGGACGTCATATGCCAGTTGTTATCCATGATGTCATCAATATCTCTCTAGCTCTATTACGTCCATGTCTTGGCGCCACTTGGTCATACATAAGTTTCCTTCGTCAAACAACTAGCATCGTGTTATTTCAAACCTGCTGCAGAACTCACGTAACTTGAAGGTGCATTCAGCAATTATATCTGCCCGAAACAGTTGACCTGTCCTGTTATTTTAAATATTAAAACTCGTTAAGTATACCTAATGTTGCTAATAATGGAATATTGTTTTGCAGACCGCGATTATTTTAGGAAAAAGATACGAATCTTTGAAGATGATGTCAATCATTAGGACTTATTTAGAAATAGGTAAGGCCGCCATGAAAGGTACGGGGACAATATAACACCTCAGTGCTATGAAGTATCTCAATGTGGTTAAGCTTACATGTACAACTATAGACAGTGTATCCAATAGTGCACAATAAAACTTTGTTATAGTCGCAATCAACCACATAACACACACCTTAATAATATCAGGGAGTTTTTGCGGCTTAAATGAAGAAGGTACGTAATGTTCGGCTTCGACTGTGCGACCCCTTGTGGTGATTGATCTGTGTTAGATACGGATATTCTAAAGTGTTTCATTGTCGCTTTTGCGTTGACTCATGCACAAGATACACTTAGTATCTCCCACATTCATTCGTAATTTGTAGAGCTTGGCTCAGTAGTGTAAGGTTCTGGAGGTTGCAATTTGAAGTGATTTACAAATATATGTCCTGATGCAGCTCAAACTATTTTGATATTGAATGCCGTAACGTCAGAATTGTATGATTGCGTATCGTGCAATCACAAATGTCTCGGGTACAGTGGGTGCACTCATCCAAAAGACGTATAACGATACAATGTGTTAGGTTGCGCATGGTCAGTAAATGTCCACAAAATAATATCATCATACTCAGATAATGCTTTCATAAAGAGTCATATCACATCTTATGACCGATTGCCTCGTGTTGCATACATAATACATTCACATGTAAAACGATTGAGTGGCGAGCAGATTTGTTGAATTATCTGGTTCAAGTAGGATCCCACAAAATTAAATTCGCACATGATAAATGTGGTTGGTAACCTGTTGTAAAATATGTCTAAACAAGCACTACAGGTTTGATAGAGCTTTCTAAGTTTACTTCGAGTGACAGGAAGTGACTCATGTCATATGTTGAAGCAGCCTTAGTGGATGCTTGGTCCACAACTGTGGCCAACTAGGTGGAGAGAGTTGGTATCCTACCAGCATTTATTTTGCTAAACCAAAGACTGCTGTGGTGTTCACCTTCCTGGCACATCAACACAAGGTGGTTATTTGTCATCATCGCAGTTTTCCTTGCATAATTTAAATGGGATTACTTTATGGTGACCTTTGTAGCGTAAGCATAGTCCATGGTTTCCAAGCACAAGCTCAATAAGTGACTGTCGTCTAAAACGACCAATGGTTGCATGTATTGTATTAATACGTGGATGTTCGTGACAATGTCAGACTCAAGCTCGCCAACATCAGGGGAAAAGCGTTATTCTTCTAACTCAAACAATGCTCGTTTATGATTACGAAGGAGAATGATTAAAACTTACACATCAATCACGAGTTCATATAACACCAGTAATGCAATCAACTCCATCAAATAGTTTAGTTTGCAATTCCAGACATGTTGTACTGAGGATTAATCCCAAGCAAAGGACGGTTGTGAGCACATTGTTGTTGATTACTGTTGCACATTAAATATCATGACCGACATTGGTTAACGTGACTCTTTGCGTCCACATATGTCCTAGCAATACGTCGTTGATTTTCTGCCGTGGTCCCAAGTTAGGTCCCAGTGTGGTATCTGCGGAACCAAGATTGCCAGCATGGTGCCCGTCAGATCTTGAGGAGCTATATATCTAAACATTCAACCAGCAGAATAGCTGATGCGAGTATAGAATGAGAGAGCTTATAGTTACGCTAAGATAACTCAGTCTTGCTTTGTGGTGTTTATTACCTCAAGTCAGCAGCACTACCACGTGAAGTAGCATAGTATAGACGGACGCGCATGGGACTGTTTCTTCCGCCTACCGCACTTGTTGAGGAAATGATTCGTGTTTTTACTGAATGCTATGCTAACCTATATAAGATGGAGAAAGTATGAACCTACAATGCGTATACCATGATTTTAGCATCACAACTCGAACTCTGACAAATTAATTTTGTTTTCTAAATGATATGTTAGCTTAGTGCTCCTCTGTGTATTTTGGCGTTGCTATATCTGCTGCCAGATGATCCAAGGCCGTTTATAGGATACAGAATTGTTCCATGCAACTCCGTGACATTTCATCGTTCGGAGCAATCGACACAAAGTATTGTTTAACAGCAGTGTTTGGCCAACTCAAAATATGCTGCTAACATACAAGGTACGCAAAGACGTGCAATGCTCAATACCTTTACTTAAGTTCTCTATCTGCGAAAGCTGCTACTGCTTCGGATGAGTGAAGGGTTCTACCGCAAAACGCCTTCAAGGTAGCGTCAGCTTTGCTATTGCATGTGTTGTGATGTATGGAATCACATAATTAATAAAAGCATTCATTGTAGGGCGAATTGTGAATCGCTTCTGGTTTTTACTTTTCAACGACTTTTCAAAGCGTTCTCTGCCGAATCCTGATATTTTCGTTGGACGGCACTAATATTGTGGCCTTATGTGCGCTACTTCAGAACATTGTTAATATCTTAAAATACATGCCCCGAAAATAGGTATAAAACTACAGAGAAGTAAAATAAATTCTCCTCTGATAAGGAAAGCAATGGCATCTATTACTAACTGATCTGTTCTTTATGCTGCTAATTGACCGGATGGCAGGTATTGCATTATTTGCAGTGTAAACGTAAGGACCTCCAAAACAAAAGCTCTGTGCGCCCATCTACCAGAACTATAGAAATATTGTCGCAGTGATATGTACAAATCAAAAAACACCGACATAACTTCATAATGATGCCGCAGTATATTAACCCAGACCCACTGCAAAACTTTTGTGTTGGGAATGCTCACTTAAGATAATGAACGATTGCAAAGCCACGTTCTGCTTTCTGTTCTGTGAGTAATGGATCTACTGCAGCGCTGTTATCATTTATGTAGACATTAATTTGACACACAAACCGACCGTAATGCATGATTCAGGTGTCTATGTGCTTCATTCTGTTGTCAGGATGGGTTGTAAAGCACATCTTTACTTCATTAGCCTCTGTTGCGCAATACCCAGCTCCTTCAATATCTTCATTTATGGTAAACACCCAGCGATTTATTACACTTCATGACCAAATCATCTAGTGTCTGCATCACAAGACCGTTGCGTGGAATAATTGAGTTCCTAAAGTTTGAATTATCTGCATGTTTATATCGATGGCTTTTGCTTTAAAATGGTGGTCGTGAGCTAAGTTAACTGTTAGTGAGTTACCCTGTGGGATAACGTGGATTACTTATCGCAAGCAGCACTAATCAATTCCCTACGCAATCATCTACAGCGTCGATATAAACACATAAATATAACATATTTTAATATTTGTAGCCTACCTGTCTGTTGGAACGCAATTACTGTATAACTCAGCCGCTACTTGAGACCTTTACAGACATTCATTTGCCGCCACGTAATGGGATTAGATGGAGTACTTTCCTATATGTAATCCCCCTAGAGATTATCTAATGAGATGCTATCAAAGTCCCCGTCGTACTCGTAGTAATTGATTCCTGGTGCTTGGTCATATATATTGCCATGTTTTGCGCATTGACATTCTAGCTATTAGCTGTCAGTGTATTGCATAGTAATTAGTTTTATGTGCCATTTCTATGGCAAATACGTTGGCTGCACATGGGCTCCAAAACTCATTTCTAATGAGGTGTTTGTATCAAAGTCAGAATTCTATTGTATCATTCATATAGTAAAGTGAGCTGCAATCACGCCGATGTAGAACACATCAGTCTTTGAAGCCGATTGTAGAGGTGATCCAGCATGTATTCAATGCATGTGATACGTTAGATATTGTATAGCTATTACATATCAATGTATGTGGCACCTAACTCTCTACTGGTTCTATCCCAAGCCCTTTGACCGTACACCAAATCACGATTATAGCCCTAAGTTGAGCGCTCATATATTTATACACGTGATGCTGGATCTTTTTCTTATACTGTATGTTATTTGCATCAATTGATGAACTTCGTGTATCTAACTGTTAAGTTATTGCAAGCAAAGGGGGAATGTCCTTGACAAGAGTTTCTGAGATGACAATCTTCGGGAGATTGACTCAATTTATACGATGTTTACTCATATTGATCCCCAAATCAGTCGTAGTTATACATTTTCCAACAATGTCAATAAAGGCGTTGTAATACAGCGTTGCCAGCAGTCTGCTTATTAATTTACCTGATTCTTATCAATAACGTAGCCGTTCTAAATCATGAGCGGGTCTGCTTATCAAAATGCCACATTATAAATCAGAGCTTATCTTCTACACCATTTCTCTTTTAACAATGCTTCTGATAGCATCCTTATAATATACCAAAGATATTTCGAGGCCATCTGATGCAGAAAAGGATGATGAGGTATACTAATACGATAAATATTGCCTTCGCATGAACTTATTACAAAAACGCATTCATTTGGTGAGGGGTTCATTATTGGACGCGAACATATTAGAAATGCAGACATTTTAATACTCTGCGGAGATGCGAGTGGGTGCGTGATGTAATTGTAGAACACCATATATCCCTTACATGAAGCAACGCACGCCTTATGCATTATGAATATAGTATACACTTATCGAATTATGGAATATTCTTTGCATGCTAAAGCATTAGCTACAACAATTGGCTACAGCTCCTACGCTTCTACGATAAATATATATTGGCCACCAGACAGTCATGCCGAACGCTGGAGATGATTGACGGGGTAGGCGAGTGAATTAGTTAAATGACTCACTTTGACATTGTTTGCATTTATTTGTGATGGGTCATGCAGTTTGTTATGAGCGTGACGTTAGAATGGAACTCGATTGTTACAGCATCTTACACAAGCCGGCTGTGCTGCAATGGCGTGAAATTCCAGTGTCCAGGGAAGAGTACCGTTTTAGCCGCTAACCTGAAATAATACAAATTCTCTCATCATCTATGTTTGATTTGCATCGGTTCTGCATATAATGCATCACAACAACAATGGTGGCTTGCTCTCTGGTAAACTGAGCACGCCATTGATGGCAATTCGTTTGATCTATGTGAGTCAACTTCTCGTAGTCCACCCCAACCCCTGCTTCAGCTAGCTCGTGATATATTGTTACGCCTTTGTCAGATCTACTGGGATCATGTCATTACTATCACTGAATCGAACGCAATGGGTGAAAACAGCACAAAATTAATGAATATATATATCGGGCTTATATATTCTTAATGATGTGTTATATGATGAGCCTATTTTATGATATTTGAACAAGCTGTTGTAATTTAGTAGATTACCTGTAATGATTGTTTGCATCAGGGTCAAAATTGATGCATCAGGAAACCAAACTCAGGGTACTCGAAGATAAGTAAGATATTGCAGTCGCCACATCCTCTGATCAGCTAGGTGACTAGTTGCGTTAAGCAAACATACCTTGTAAGCGTGCTATCTGATCATATATCGTTAACAGCTGCCCTGGAAATAAACCGACTGTTGCCCTTACTTTAGGGCAATGTTATCAAATTCCTTAAGAGAACCATTTTCGACTATATGCGATATCCATAGAATGAAGGTAGCCCAGAAAATGTTTTCAGCGATATTTTTCAACGATTAACTCCATGTTTATGGGCCTTATTAACAGTGTTTGCCGCGTTTTGAACGAGAACCCGCGAAATATCTTACTGCAGCGAACTTGTTCAGGGATGTTGCTGTCGTTTAAATTATGCGAATCATATATAAAACTGATAATATTACAAAACACAAAGGAACTATGAACGATCATAGTTTATGAGTATCACAAATTATGTGGCCATATCGTCAATGAAGGTGCGAATGATTTCGGTGACCGCGGGAATGCCTTAACTAACAGGATATGGCTAAGGTAATATGAAAGGGAGCTGTTGGCCGCCAAATCTCATTCGCAATCCATAATGTCATTGATATCTATCGACTTTCATTAAGTCCATGCCATGTATCCATTTGGTTGAAGTGGTTAAAAGTTCCTGTTTCCATAACATCAGCTCAAATAGTTAAGTTCGCCGCCTGCGATTTCCTAACTTGTACAGATGGCCTAATCCAACATATAACGTGATCATCAATAGTGCTACATTCATTTTCAGGGTCATGATTGCAATTGGCAATGAATATTCCTTAACAACCGAACCATCTCATTAAGTAGAATAATGGAAACGACGCTGCATATACACGTGTAAGCGCCATACCTGAATGATGGCCGTTCGAGGCGACTACTTTACACGCTAACGATTTTTGTCCGAGTGAATTTGACTGATTTCGGCAAAGGTAATACATGTCTTTCTATAAATGAGATTAAATGACAGAGTTACAGTACTCGTTACATGTCTGTTTGTACACGCGTAACATATAATGGACAAAAGAAAACCCAGATATGATTTTGTAAAACATGATAAAGTTTACGTGTTTCACGAAGGGGTACATGAAAACAACGAAATTAAGCTCTGCGTGATAAATTCATGATGACAAAAATCCTCATGATATATGCAAAAGTGGTTTACATATCCAGAACCATGTAAGAGATACTTAAGGTGTTATCCTTTTGAGTATCTATCGTGTTAAGTGCCCGTATGGAAGTGTATCCGTCTCGCTACTCTTCATAACGCTTAACCGGTTACCTGGCAAAGCATATTGATCTAAACGAAATAAACAGGCGGGGTTTACTCATGCAGCTAGGCAACAACTGATTGTATTCATCTTCATAATAAAGATAGTGCATAATCAACAATGAAACTGCAGAACAAATCCCGAAGCCGCAAAAAATTAGAGGATTTGGCTAAAAAATTAGCATTTAAATTTGGGGTCCCTCAAGTCATTATACGAATGTTTGACTTTCATCAGTAGATTTATTCTCGTCATCTTTCAAACAAGTCGTTTCTATTGGGGTGGTAGTGTAGTCAAGACATAGATGTCAGATTCCCAAGTGATTTACTTGTATACCATTCCCTCTCTCTGAAAGCGTCTTTATATAACCCAAAAGTCCCTGTAGAGATAATATGTACGCAACTGGAATTATGACAGTATATTACTGTCATGTCAACAACGATATCGCAAATGTAATGGTCATAGCCAAAAAGTGCAAAACCTGAATTTGTAGATGTTACATGGACACAAAAAAACTCCGTGCCTTTAGAATGCTCTTTCGGTCCACGAACTACACCCCTAGAACTATTTTGGTGGGTTGACAGAAGGCGCAAATATATTGTGCGCATATAGGAACCTTGGAGTTTCTGAATCGAACACAATGGGTGAAAACTGCACAAAATTAATGAATATATTTCGGGCTTACACATTCTCAATATAATGCTCTGTCATAAATGTGAACACTGACGACAGCTTCTGGACTGTGTTATATGATGAGCCTAATATAGTACACAGTCTTATCAGTATATCAAACCCCTAGTCACCAACAACTAGTCAGCGCAGAAATATTATCCGTGCATTAGCTATGATGAAAAAATAATAGACTATCAGTACACGTTCGGTTGAAAAGCCGTACTGATCCCTTCGTTTGTTGTGAATATACATGATTAAATGTCCGCAAGCGTTCTAATGATGTTAAACGCTGTCAGGCGTTTAATTAACACATCCCATGATAAATAGCTGTTGAGCTTTCTTTTATACAATACATGGTTTTGACCATAGTGATTCATGGTGTTCACAACTTGCTGTATTTCAGTCGTTAATGGCAGCCATACTTGTGATGTTGTTGAGAGATACTCATAATAATCAGTTATAGCGCGTTGCGTATTTAACTTAGTTCGATTCCATGGTATTCCATATCGAAACATTGAAAGCTTTAGGATATAACATTTTGAGCGAGATATATGTATATGTTTGACTTAATAACGGGTTTTCATTCGCAATTTATCATAGCTTGCACATCCAAGAATAGCTAGTTAACTACTATGTCATACGACACTGTATATGTCGTAATCGTTCCGTAAACGATGATCACCCGCGTAGTATTTGGCATATTTAACATTACTGTCTCTTTTTGCAGATTTTTCAGTCACGCTGTACCACCCATAAAGATATAGTTGTCAAAGACATGCCCCACTTACTGCATTATTCGAACAGTACCTGGCGTCTTGTTCTGATTATGCGATATGACAAAAGTCTCATCAATCTTTCCGGAAGCTCGCATTACGTGAAAAAGGTATACAACGGTACATAAGTCGATGAACACACAGAAGTCGATGAACACAAATCCATAATGCAACCAATAAAGTGCGGAGTCCCTCAAGGGTCAATACTCGGCCCGCTTCTTTTCCTATTATACGTCAATGACTTATCTACGTCATGCCCAGCAGACCTTCTCTCGTTTGCGGACGATACTACACTACTGACTTCTTCTTGTGACCTAAATACTCTCTTTTGTACGGCTAATGATGCACTTGGAAAATTACATGACTGGTTTCGTGCCAATAAGTTATTTCTCAATACCAAAAAAACTAAATATATTGTATTTAGACCAACTTATAAATCTGCAAACATAAACATGAATGATCATGTTCTGAAAATCAATGGTCAATGCGTTGCAAGAGTAGGTGCAGGACAACCCGAAGAAGCTTACAAGTTTCTTGGTATATTTATTGACGAGCACCTATCATGGAAACCACATGCCATGTACATCAACATTAAACTCTCTCGCGCTCTATTCGCTATCAAACAAGTCAAATACATACTCCCCCAATCAGCCTTGCGTACTCTTTACTTCACTATGGTGCACCCATACATAACATACGGCGTCCTGGCATGGGGCAATGCACGTACCTTCTCCAAAAACGCGCCATACGTTACATAAATAAATCCTCCTATAACAGTCACACAGATCCCCTGTTCAGGCGTTGTGGTATACTGAAACTAAAACACTTATACGAATATCACGTGGCCGTATTTACGTACGAACTTAATAACCACCAATTGCCTGCATCGTTTAACGACTGTTTTCATCGAAACTATGAAATAAAATGCAAATATGAAATGCGAAATTCCAAACTGTTATATGTACCACCCTCTAAAACACATTTTGCAGACAGACTACCCTTGCGTAGTTTTCCCCGATTATGGAACAAATGGTGTTCCAATGACGCCACTACGTCGTCCATCTCACAGTTTAAAAATAGCGTCCGAAACAGCATGTTGTCTACCTACCTGAATATTGTACAGTGCAACAATGTTAAGTGTGCGGATTGTAGTCTGTAAAGTTCAACCCTCTGATTTGTTACACGAGTTACTCGCATATATATTGAACTTACTTAATATTGTATTATGTTTTGTGTCATGCACGTGACCGTATACTATCATATATATATTCACACATATGCATGTATAACTGAAATGTATGCAAAATGTATGCAAATTGTTTATTTTCATATTCTACAATATGTTTATATACCTGTTAATGTAGCTTATATTTGTGCTTATGTGCGCCTTAATGAAATGTATGCAAAATGTATGCAAATTGTTTATTTTCATATTCTACAATATGTTTATATACCTGTTAATGTAGCTTATATTTGTGCTTATGTGCGCCTTAATGAAATGTATGCAAAATGTATGCAAATTGTTTATTTTCATATTCTACAATATGTTTATATACCTGTTAATGTAGCTTTTATTTGTGCTTATGTGCGCCTTAATGAAATGTATGCAAATTGTTTATTTTCATATTCTACAATATGTTTATATACCTGTTAATGTAGCTTATATTTGTACTTATGTGCGCCTTAATGAAATGTCAGTCACCCCGGTCTGGAAGCTTGTGGATATTTGTTGCCGGCCCCCTGCTCCCGCCCCCGTTCAGTAATTGTGGTCACTAGCATCGTTGTCGTAAGACTGTTTTGTGCAGGGACTACTTAGGGACAATGGGAAGACAGCCCCTGGCTACATTGTCCCTACTTGCAGCACTGGATTTGTTGTTTATTTGTTTTTTTAATCAGTATCGATGAGTTGCCGTTGCTGCAAGTGAATAAATTATATAAAAATTATATTCTATATATATCCCACAACAACTACCAAGACCACAAAGACGAATTAGTTTTGAATTAGTGACGTTAATCCGGTTAGTTTCACGTTACTGATGTCAAAAGCCTGTACATGTTTACGATGCTTCCTAACCTACCCATCAGTTACATTAGTCAGTTATTGGATTTAGATGTCCTCTGATATCACCCTTTTCTTCATAGTGCATGTAACAACATGATAAACAGGAAAATATGCAACAATTGGTGCAGCGAGTAACCTTCAACATATCAAACACCATTCTGCTTGCCATCATCTCATATTGGATGTCTATATCACTGAGGAAACGTACTTACCATGCCACATATGGCACATGGAAGACACTTATATACATCGCAAGCTACAAACGAGAGGAGATGGAGCGATCCCACCCCCAAAAAATGTAGAAATGCGCATGTTTAGTTGCTTAAACCGTTTGCGTCTCGTTTATATGTTTTAGTAATCAACCAAAGAGTTGATAGCTAAGATAAGAGGGCTCACTTTGAGTGGCTCTGCGGTGGTCGCTTCCCAATTATAGTACATTGCAATCGTAAGGTGGCGCTACCGTGACGCAAACAAAAGCGCATGGGAATACTGAGCTGACGTTACTGCGATTGCTGCCGCTCCCAAAACACGTCGCACAATAGGCTATGAATAGCGAAAATGGCAGTACATTATTTAATAAAAGTCAGCTTGTCAAATTACCCGCTCTGGGGTATACATATCGAAAACAGTTTGCCTCTAACAACGTCTGCGCAGCCTACGATCCTCGATCTTTCATGTCCGCACTGTGGATGGTAGTTTTAGATTGTCAATAACTTTCTGAAGCGAGGGATCTGGCCTGGGGTCGACATTAACATTTTTGGCATGTCATGGAAATGTGAAGGTATCGAGCGGTAGTTTATAGCTACGCTAAGTTGCGTGACGATTATGAAGTTACACAAAAGACGTTGAAATCAACGATACCATGAAATCCACAAAAGCACACGGGACTGTTGATCCAACGACTCGGGACTCGGCGACTGTTAGAGATAGGGAGTTATCTGATTGGTTGAGGCGACAACAGCTCCAAATTAAACAGAGAATTCCACATGGTATTAAAAGATGCTATGACCAGACGCCATGACAATAACGCTTCTTCTAACAGGTGGCTTCGTCACATATTTACTCGGGCGGAAGGCTCGAGTGAGCGCTTTTAGCGAAGCTATAAACTCTTTGAATCAACGTTGGATGGTCGTTTTCATGACACCAATACCGATAAATATTTGGTGATATAGTTTTGCGAATGCTATGTAGAGTCGACAATCAAATCAAATGCCAACAATTCTTTAACAAAGAGAACAATGATAAGGAGAAAACAAAATCAACAAAATATGCAAACAGCACCAAACAGTTAAGTTACTTGGGTTCGAGATTTCTGGCAATGACATGAAAGGCAACTTCGCTTGGTGATGGCAGTGAAGTTCCTCGAAACTTCAGCTGTTTTGTGATCACCGAACTATCTTATAAAGTGTTAATTCACAGCTTTCGTATCGTGGCCAACAGCGCATAAAATAAGTTAGCCTCTTTTGCTGTGACTCATTCGTAAAATATAATGAGTATCTCCCACATCCACCCGTCATTTGGGGAGCTTAACTGGGTAACTGAAGGTCCTGGAGGCTGTAGTCTGTATATCTTAATGCAGCCTAGGCAATTCTGATATTGACAGCCATTTCGTCGAAATAGTGTGATTACGTGTCAGGCAACCAATGATATCTTGGGCACAGTGTTTCCTAATCGCCATGCAATGATTAATTGTACAAAGTGTATAATTTCACATGTTCAGTAAATATCTAACATAATATTATCGTAATACTCTGATAATGCTTTTATAAAGAGGCATATCATATCAGATCATATGGCCCGTTTGTTATCGTAGGTTACACGAATGAAGGGCGAGAATAGTCTGGTACAAATAGAATCCCCCAAAACCCGACGAGTTTTGGTCCAACTTTATATTCGAATATGAGTAACACAAGCCAAACCCAGTTATAGCTGTAAATAAGCACCACAAGAGCAGCCGGCAGGTTGAACTAACCTGTTTAACATCTAGCAAGCAACTAAGGTCATTTGTTGGAGTTGTCTTAGTGGTTGGTTGGTTCTCAAATATGGGAAATTAGGAGGAGAGAGATTGTATCTTACCAGAATTAATTTGACAATGATGCTGTCGTAGCGTGATTTTTGGGATGGCGTGCCTTAGTCGTTGAGGGAAGCAACTTATATTTCAAAATCAGTTCTCTCCTGGCCTCCGAGCTCAACACTTCTCTCTCTTAAGTTTAGGCTAAGTTACATCTGAAATTCGAAAGTTGAAAACGGTTAAATAAAGTTCAAGTTGTTATTAACCCTACATCTGGAGTTCGATTCTTTTACTTACTTCAAGTGCGTAGCGTGAGCATCTCTACACCACGGATCACGCTACGACACATGGTGGAGAATTCATTCGATTCCGGCTGCCAACGTGTGAGTACAAAATTTAAGATTTTCTTTGATATCCTGTTTGATTTTGAAGTTCTTCTGCGTGAAATGGAAGGTATCCTTAAAAGAATGCTTACTGAATGTATTGGGCTGCCCGAGTTGTTAAACGACGCTGAACGTGACAATTCGAGCTTGAGGGTGGCCTTGAAAAATGCTAATGACCACTATGAGGAAGCCTGTTTGCGGAAGAGAATCTTTGCGCAGGAATATCATCGATGTCGAGTGGGAGACGAAATACAGCGTAAAATTGCTTCTCCTGTGCTAGAGGGGTATGAGACAGCCATGCGTGAATGTATTGAGTTCGCTAAGGAAGTGATCATGTTGCGTGATGCATTGGTGGACGGAATTAGTTATGTAATGTTGTTGAAAGAAGTTCGCGAAGAAAGCAAAGCCTCAGTTGTCGCTCCCAATGCAGTCGTCCCGTCCCCAACCCATTCTAGCCCCGCTCCATTGCCGACTACAGTCGCCCCCTGCCCCACCCCTTCCAGCCCCGCTCCTTTGCCGACTACAGTCGACCCGTCTACAACCCCTACCAGCCCTGCTTCTTTGCCGACTTCAGTCGACATATCCCCACCCCTCTTCGCCCTTCTCCTCTGCCTACTCCAGTCGACCCATCACTAACTCCTCCAAGCTTAGAGTCTACACCAAGTTTTGTCTCGCTATCACCAGCCCCTCCTGACTCTGATCATAGACTGGCTTCTGCCCTATCATCACAAACTCCAAATAAACCATCAATTGTCGATCCGCAATCTCCCATTCCACAAACCAAATCTTTGCTGACATCACCTCCTCAAAGAAGCTTCGTGTCAGCCCTCGCGTCGCATCCCCAACTCTCGCGAGACCCTACTTCTCAACGAACATCTGTCAACAGTTTCCCGCCAACACCTATCCCTGGCGCTTCCCGCTATCTCCCTGCATTCTGGAAGACCCGGCATTGCTATGCAGGTCATGCTCCAGTTGGCTAACTTGGTCAGTACATCTGCTTATGTTAGTGGCCACTTATCTGTTGATGACCTCATTTGATTTAATGACCCGAATTCGTCTTCGCATTCACAACAGCAGGTTTAGACTATTGGTAGTGTAACATAGTTGTAGTTAAGATATAGATACTGTACTTTATTATATACTGATTCAAGTAGTGTAAGTTCAGACGTCAATTCCACCTCTTCACTAGGTACTGAGACCGTAAGCTTCATACCCGGGCCTGCTAATGCGCAGTCCATTAATGACACGGCTGATTCAAAAGTTTACACTCGGACAGCTGATGCTACATTGATAGGAGGTTAAAGAGGCTGTTCAGCCTCATATAAGGCAATCAGGGATCATTTGGTAAATACATTACTACGCTCGATGCGGTTACGAAATAATGCCGTCGTTTATTTGGTGCGTCAAATTTTACTTCATCCAAAATTATGCTGGTAATTTTTAAACATATTTGTTTCACTGGAAATCCAAAAGATGTACAGAAGAAGGCTATTTCATTTAGCTGTGTCAGTCCATCGATAACGATACCTCCCTAAAACCATCAGCCGCTCGTTTGTCGGCTGTAAATCACTACGCGCGCCTTATAACTACCTCGCTACGGATGTGTATATTTCGGCTCAAGTTTCAAATTGTAGTTTTCGTCAAATCAAGGTTGTGGGCAACACCAACACGATAAATAGTAACTTTTGTCCTACCATATGGTACGTTTTATCATACAATGGAATTAAGCACACTGTATTCGTCATCATCTAACACCGAAAAATTTCCCGCCGACGCTCGCTGGAGATTGAAACTGAAACCTCACTGTCGTCCGTCCGCAAACACAACTCAGCTGCGATGTTTATGAAGTTTTCATTGAAGGGAGGTCCGGTCACCGTTAGCCCTGCCGATCAAAATGGATCCAAAACGTTTGCCACATTAATAAATCCGGCGTTCGAAACTTCGAGGGTTCCATATTGTACTCGGGAGGTACTCAATGAACAATTGCCCATTCAGTCTGCGTAGGCTGCAGATTACGAGAGACTTGAGACCCCAAGCGGTTCCACTTCCACAACCCATTTACCCGTTGCGGTGATATTGGAGGGACTGGCCAGTGGAGGTTAAGTGCTACAAGAGATACCCCCTCGCAAGCGTAATTTCTCACAACAACAACAAAACTGCAGACGGCGGGAGTTAGGATCTACTTTCAAAGACCGCAGCGCCGCGTAGCGAGTGAAAGTCTGAAAATGTAACATTTTTGGTTTCCAAGGTGCTGTTACCAAGCAGCTTGCTAGGCAACCACTTTCCTTATATGGGGCTGAACAGTCTCTTTAACATGCCTGCAAGACCAGACAAGTCATAAAAACGCTCCGGCCGACTGGGCTCATTAGCTGACCTGCGATGAACTTTCATTTAATGATATGCGCGGCATGCAATAAATAAACGGACCCGTTCGCGACCACCACTTGCGATAAGCTCATTTACTGGCGCATCACAGAACTTAGCGCATGCGCCCCGCATTTGCCTGGCCCGTCCTGTCTCTGCGCACTAAAATGCGCTGCGGCGCATCGGGAGTTAAGCGCGAAATTCAACATAAAACTCCCCGATATTTTATATTTTAATTACGATATGAGTTCCGTGGATAGTGGTTATAGAATTGAACAGTTAACATTGGTTTAAGAAATCTAACTCGTCTTTTAGAAAGTCTGTGTGATTTAGGTTTTATTAACGTGAAGCTCGAATGGTGACCATAACCACGGATCACAGATCTGACGAGATCAGTAAGTATCATGGTCAACATTTCAGGTAGCAGGTAGCCCGCAGGATCTTGTCCCAGAGGATGAACGGCCTACTGATTGGTATAATGAGTTTAGAACCAATTCCGTCCCAGATCACAGCTAAGCCTAGGTTGAGCTTGCGCTGTCTGTAAAATGTTGTTAGCCAATCAGAGACACCCTCCCCGTACTACAGGCGTGCGCCAGGAAGGCGACGTGGGGACATAGCATCTGCCTTGTACAACATGCGCCACACCCCCTCTCTCCAGGGCCAGCAGTTAATCCTCAGGAACGCGCGAGGGATCTGGCCTGGGGTCGACATTAACATTTTTGGCATGTCATGGAAATGTGAAGGTATTGAGCGGTAGTTTATAGCTACGCTAAGTTGCGTGACGATTATGAAGTTACACAAAAGACGTTGAAATCAACGATACCATGAAATCCACAAAAGCACACGGGACTGTTGATCCAACGACTCGGGACTCGGCGACTGTTAGAGATAGGGAGTTATCTGATTGGTTGAGGCGACAACAGCTCCAAATTAAACAGAGAATTCCACATGGTATTAAAAGATGCTATGACCAGACGCCATGACAATAACGCTTATTCTAACAGGTGGCTTCGTCACATATTTACTCGGGCGGAAGGCTCGAGTGAGCGCTTTTAGCGAAGCTATAAACTATTTGAATCAACGTTGGATGGTCGTTTTCATGACACCAACACCGATAAATATTTGGTGACATAGTTTTGCGAATGCTATGTAGAGTCGACAATCAAATCAAATGCCAACAATTCTTTAACAAAGAGAACAATGATAAGGAGAAAACAAAATCAACAAAATATGCAAACAGCACCAAACAGTTAAGTTACTTGGGTTCGAGATTTCTGGCAATGACCTGAAAGGCAACTTCGCTTGGTGATGGCAGTGAAGTTCCTCGAAACTTCAGCTGTTTTGTGATCACCGAACTATCTTATAAAGTGTTAATTCACAGCTTTCGTATCGTGGCCAACAGCGCATAAAATAAGTTAGCCTCTTTTGCTGTGACTCATTCGTAAAATATAATGAGTATCTCCCACATCCACCCGTCATTTGGGGAGCTTAACTGGGTAACTGAAGGTCCTGGAGGCTGTAGTCTGTATATCTTAATGCAGCCTAGGCAATTCTGATATTGACAGCCATTTCGTCGAAATAGTGTGATTACGTGTCAGGCAACCAATGATATCTTGGGCACAGTGTTTCCTAATCGCCATGCAATGATTAATTGTACAAAGTGTATAATTTCACATGTTCAGTAAATATCTAACATAATATTATCGTAATACTCTGATAATGCTTTTATAAAGAGGCATATCATATCAGATCATATGGCCCGTTTGTTATCGTAGGTTACACGAATGAAGGGCGAGAATAGTCTGGTACAAATAGAATCCCCCAAAACCCGACGAGTTTTGGTCCAACTTTATATTCGAATATGAGTAACACAAGCCAAACCCAGTTATAGCTGTAAATAAGCACCACAAGAGCAGCCGGCAGGTTGCACTAACCTGGTTAACATCAAGGAAGCAACTAATGTCATTAGTTGGAGTTGTCTTAGTGGTTGGTTGGTTCTCAAATATGGGAAATTAGGAGGAGAGAGATTGTATCTTACCAGAATTAATTTGACAATGATGCTGTCGTAGCGTGATTTTTGGGATGGCGTGCCTTAGTCGTTGAGGGAAGCAACTTATATTTCAAAATCAGTTCTCTCCTGGCCTCCGAGCTCAACACTTCTCTCTCTTAAGTTTAGGCTAAGTTACATCTGAAATTCGAAAGTTGAAAACGGTTAAATAAAGTTCAAGTTGTTATTAACCCTACATCTGGAGTTCGATTCTTTTACTTACTTCAAGTGCGTAGCGTGAGCATCTCTACACCACGGATCACGCTACGACACATGGTGGAGAATTCATTCGATTCCGGCTGCCAACGTGTGAGTACAAAATTTAAGATTTTCTT
The DNA here is from genome assembly GCA_034190875.2 of Urechis unicinctus. Lineage (NCBI taxonomy): Eukaryota > Metazoa > Annelida > Polychaeta > Xenopneusta > Urechidae > Urechis > Urechis unicinctus. The sequence continues at coordinate 64,476,487 of CM067344.1, read as the reverse complement.
TGATATCCTGTTTGATTTTGAAGTTCTTCTGCGTGAAATGGAAGGTATCCTTAAAAGAATGCTTACTGAATGTATTGGGCTGCCCGAGTTGTTAAACGACGCTGAACGTGACAATTCGAGCTTGAGGGTGGCCTTGAAAAATGCTAATGACCACTATGAGGAAGCCTGTTTGCGGAAGAGAATCTTTGCGCAGGAATATCATCGATGTCGAGTGGGAGACGAAATACAGCGTAAAATTGCTTCTCCTGTGCTAGAGGGGTATGAGACAGCCATGCGTGAATGTATTGAGTTCGCTAAGGAAGTGATCATGTTGCGTGATGCATTGGTGGACGGAATTAGTTATGTAATGTTGTTGAAAGAAGTTCGCGAAGAAAGCAAAGCCTCAGTTGTCGCTCCCAATGCAGTCGTCCCGTCCCCAACCCATTCTAGCCCCGCTCCATTGCCGACTACAGTCGCCCCCTGCCCCACCCCTTCCAGCCCCGCTCCTTTGCCGACTACAGTCGACCCGTCTACAACCCCTACCAGCCCTGCTTCTTTGCCGACTTCAGTCGACATATCCCCAACTCCTCTTCGCCCTTCTCCTCTGCCTACTCCAGTCGACCCATCACTAACTCCTCCAAGCTTAGAGTCTACACCAAGTTTTGTCTCGCTATCACCAGCCCCTCCTGACTCTGATCATAGACTGGCTTCTGCCCTATCATCACAAACTCCAAATAAACCATCAATTGTCGATCCGCAATCTCCCATTCCACAAACCAAATCTTTGCTGACATCACCTCCTCAAAGAAGCTTCGTGTCAGCCCTCGCGTCGCATCCCCAACTCTCGCGAGACCCTACTTCTCAACGAACATCTGTCAACAGTTTCCCGCCAACACCTATCCCTGGCGCTTCCCGCTATCTCCCTGCATTCTGGAAGACCCGGCATTGCTATGCAGGTCATGCTCCAGTTGGCTAACTTGGTCAGTACATCTGCTTATGTTAGTGGCCACTTATCTGTTGATGACCTCATTTGATTTAATGACCCGAATTCGTCTTCGCATTCACAACAGCAGGTTTAGACTATTGGTAGTGTAACATAGTTTAGTAGTTAAGATATAGATACTGTACTTTATTATATACTGATTCAAGTAGTGTAAGTTCAGACGTCAATTCCACCTCTTCACTAGGTACTGAGACCGTAAGCTTCATACCCGGGCCTGCTAATGCGCAGTCCATTAATGACACGGCTGATTCAAAAGTTTACACTCGGACAGCTGATGCTACATTGATAGGAGGTTAAAGAGGCTGTTCAGCCTCATATAAGGCAATCAGGGATCATTTGGTAAATACATTACTACGCTCGATGCGGTTACGAAATAATGCCGTCGTTTATTTGGTGCGTCAAATTTTACTTCATCCAAAATTATGCTGGTAATTTTTAAACATATTTGTTTCACTGGAAATCCAAAAGATGTACAGAAGAAGGCTATTTCATTTAGCTGTGTCAGTCCATCGATAACGATACCTCCCTAAAACCATCAGCCGCTCGTTTGTCGGCTGTAAATCACTACGCGCGCCTTATAACTACCTCGCTACGGATGTGTATATTTCGGCTCAAGTTTCAAATTGTAGTTTTCGTCAAATCAAGGTTGTGGGCAACACCAACACGATAAATAGTAACTTTTGTCCTACCATATGGTACGTTTTATCATACAATGGAATTAAGCACACTGTATTCGTCATCATCTAACACCGAAAAATTTCCCGCCGACGCTCGCTGGAGATTGAAACTGAAACCTCACTGTCGTCCGTCCGCAAACACAACTCAGCTGCGATGTTTATGAAGTTTTCATTGAAGGGAGGTCCGGTCACCGTTAGCCCTGCCGATCAAAATGGATCCAAAACGTTTGCCACATTAATAAATCCGGCGTTCGAAACTTCGAGGGTTCCATATTGTACTCGGGAGGTACTCAATGAACAATTGCCCATTCAGTCTGCGTAGGCTGCAGATTACGAGAGACTTGAGACCCCAAGCGGTTCCACTTCCACAACCCATTTACCCGTTGCGGTGATATTGGAGGGACTGGCCAGTGGAGGTTAAGTGCTACAAGAGATACCCCCTCGCAAGCGTAATTTCTCACACAACAACAACAAAACTGCAGACGGCGGGAGTTAGGATCTACTTTCAAAGACCGCAGCGCCGCGTAGCGAGTGAAAGTCTGAAAATGTAACATTTTTGGTTTCCAAGGTGCTGTTACCAAGCAGCTTGCTAGGCAACCACTTTCCTTATATGGGGCTGAACAGTCTCTTTAACATGCCTGCAAGACCAGACAAGTCATAAAAACGCTCCGGCCGACTGGGCTCATTAGCTGACCTGCGATGAACTTTCATTTAATGATATGCGCGGCATGCAATAAATAAACGGACCCGTTCGCGACCACCACTTGCGATAAGCTCATTTACTGGCGCATCACAGAACTTAGCGCATGCGCCCCGCATTTGCCTGGCCCGTCCTGTCTCTGCGCACTAAAATGCGCTGCGGCGCATCGGGAGTTAAGCGCGAAATTCAACATAAAACTCCCCGATATTTTATATTTTAATTACGATATGAGTTCCGTGGATAGTGGTTATAGAATTGAACAGTTAACATTGGTTTAAGAAATCTAACTCGTCTTTTAGAAAGTCTGTGTGATTTAGGTTTTATTAACGTGAAGCTCGAATGGTGACCATAACCACGGATCACAGATGGGTGACGAGATCAGTAAGTATCATGGTCAACATTTCAGGTAGCAGGTAGCCCGCAGGATCTTGTCCCAGAGGATGAACGGCCTACTGATTGGTATAATGAGTTTAGAACCAATTCCGTCCCAGATCACAGCTAAGCCTATGTTGAGCTTGCGCTGTCTGTAAAATGTTGTTAGCCAATCAGAGACACCCTCCCCGTACTACAGGCGTGCGCCAGGAAGGCGACGTGGGGACATAGCATCTGCCTTGTACAACATGCGCCACACCCCCTCTCTCCAGGGCCAGCAGTTAATCCTCAGGAACGCGCGAGGGATCTGGCCTGGGGTCGACATTAACATTTTTGGCATGTCATGGAAATGTGAAGGTATTGAGCGGTAGTTTATAGCTACGCTAAGTTGCGTGACGATTATGAAGTTACACAAAAGACGTTGAAATCAACGATACCATGAAATCCACAAAAGCACACGGGACTGTTGATCCAACGACTCGGGACTCGGCGACTGTTAGAGATAGGGAGTTATCTGATTGGTTGAGGCGACAACAGCTCCAAATTAAACAGAGAATTCCACATGGTATTAAAAGATGCTATGACCAGACGCCATGACAATAACGCTTATTCTAACAGGTGGCTTCGTCACATATTTACTCGGGCGGAAGGCTCGAGTGAGCGCTTTTAGCGAAGCTATAAACTATTTGAATCAACGTTGGATGGTCGTTTTCATGACACCAACACCGATAAATATTTGGTGACATAGTTTTGCGAATGCTATGTAGAGTCGACAATCAAATCAAATGCCAACAATTCTTTAACAAAGAGAACAATGATAAGGAGAAAACAAAATCAACAAAATATGCAAACAGCACCAAACAGTTAAGTTACTTGGGTTCGAGATTTCTGGCAATGACCTGAAAGGCAACTTCGCTTGGTGATGGCAGTGAAGTTCCTCGAAACTTCAGCTGTTTTGTGATCACCGAACTATCTTATAAAGTGTTAATTCACAGCTTTCGTATCGTGGCCAACAGCGCATAAAATAAGTTAGCCTCTTTTGCTGTGACTCATTCGTAAAATATAATGAGTATCTCCCACATCCACCCGTCATTTGGGGAGCTTAACTGGGGTAACTGAAGGTCCTGGAGGCTGTAGTCTGTATATCTTAATGCAGCCTAGGCAATTCTGATATTGACAGCCATTTTCGTCGAAATAGTGTGATTACGTGTCAGGCAACCAATGATATCTTGGGCACAGTGTTTCATAATCGCCATGCAATGATTAATTGTACAAAGTGTATAATTTCACATGTTCAGTAAATATCTAACATAATATTATCGTAATACTCTGATAATGCTTTTATAAAGAGGCATATCATATCAGATCATATGGCCCGTTTGTTATCGTAGGTTACACGAATGAAGGGCGAGAATAGTCTGGTACAAATAGAATCCCCCAAAACCCGACGAGTTTTGGTCCAACTTTATATTCGAATATGAGTAACACAAGCCAAACCCAGTTATAGCTGTAAATAAGCACCACAAGAGCAGCCGGCAGGTTGAAACTAACCTGTTTAACATCTAGCAAGCAACTAAGGTCATTTGTTGGAGTTGTCTTAGTGGTTGGTTGGTTCTCAAATATGGGAAATTAGGAGGAGAGAGATTGTATCTTACCAGAATTAATTTGACAATGATGCTGTCGTAGCGTGATTTTTGGGATGGCGTGCCTTAGTCGTTGAGGGAAGCAACTTATATTTCAAAATCAGTTCTCTCCTGGCCTCCGAGCTCAACACTTCTCTCTCTTAAGTTTAGGCTAAGTTACATCTGAAATTCGAAAGTTGAAAACGGTTAAATAAAGTTCAAGTTGTTATTAACCCTACATCTGGAGTTCGATTCTTTTACTTACTTCAAGTGCGTAGCGTGAGCATCTCTACACCACGGATCACGCTACGACACATGGTGGAGAATTCATTCGATTCCGGCTGCCAACGTGTGAGTACAAAATTTAAGATTTTCTTTTGATATCCTGTTTGATTTTGAAGTTCTTCTGCGTGAAATGGAAGGTATCCTTAAAAGAATGCTTACTGAATGTATTGGGCTGCCCGAGTTGTTAAACGACGCTGAACGTGACAATTCGAGCTTGAGGGTGGCCTTGAAAAATGCTAATGACCACTATGAGGAAGCCTGTTTGCGGAAGAGAATCTTTGCGCAGGAATATCATCGATGTCGAGTGGGAGACGAAATACAGCGTAAAATTGCTTCTCCTGTGCTAGAGGGGTATGAGACAGCCATGCGTGAATGTATTGAGTTCGCTAAGGAAGTGATCATGTTGCGTGATGCATTGGTGGACGGAATTAGTTATGTAATGTTGTTGAAAGAAGTTCGCGAAGAAAGCAAAGCCTCAGTCTTTGTCGCTCCCAATGCAGTCGTCCCGTCCCCAACCCATTCTAGCCCCTCTGCCTACTCCAGTCGACACATCACTAACTCCTCCAAGCTTAGAGTCTACACCAAGTTTTGTCTCGCTATCACCAGCCCCTCCTGACTCTGATCATAGACTGGCTTCTGCCCTATCATCACAAACTCCAAATAAACCATCAATTGTCGATCCGCAATCTCCCATTCCACAAACCAAATCTTTGCTGACATCACCTCCTCAAAGAAGCTTCGTGTCAGCCCTCGCGTCGCATCCCCCAACTCTCGCGAGACCCTACTTCTCAACGAACATCTGTCAACAGTTTCCCGCCAACACCTATCCCTGGCGCTTCCGCTATCTCCCTGCATTTGGAAGACCCGGCATTGCTATGCAGGTCATGCTCCAGTTGGCTAACCTTGCGGTCAGTACATCTGCTTATGTTAGTGGCCACTTATCTGTTGATGACCTCATTTGATTTAATGACCCGAATTCGTCTTCGCATTCACAACAGCAGGTTTAGACTATTGGTAGTGTAACATAGTTGTAGTTAAGATATAGATACTGTACTTTATTATATACTGATTCAAGTAGTGTAAGTTCAGGACGTCAATTCCACCTCTTCACTAGGTACTGAGACCGTAAGCTTCATACCCGGGCCTGCTAATGCGCAGTCCATTAATGACACGGCTGATTCAAAAGTTTACACTCGGACAGCTGATGCTACATTGATAGGAGGTTAAAGAGGCTGTTCAGCCTCATATAAGGCAATCAGGGATCATTTGGTAAATACATTACTACGCTCGATGCGGTTACGAAATAATGCCGTCGTTTATTTGGTGCGTCAAATTTTACTTCATCCAAAATTATGCTGGTAATTTTTAAACATATTTGTTTCACTGGAAATCCAAAAGATGTACAGAAGAAGGCTATTTCATTTAGCTGCCATGTCAGTCCATCGATAACGATACCTCCCTAAAACCATCAGCCGCTCGTTTGTCGGCTGTAAATCACTACGCGCGCCTTATACTAAACTACCTCGCTACGGATGTGCATATTTCGGCTCAAGTTTCAAATTGTAGTTTTCGTCAAATCAAGGTTGTGGGCAACACCAACACGATAAATAGTAACTTTTGTCCTACCATATGGTACGTTTTATCATACAATGGAATTAAGCACACTGTATTCGTCATCATCTAACACCGAAAAATTTCCGCCGACGCTCGCTGGAGATTGAAACTGAAACCTCATGTCGTCCGTCCGCAAACACAACTCAGCTGCGATGTTTATGAAGTTTTCATTGAAGGGATCCGGTCACCGTTAGCCCTGCCGATCACGTTTGCCACATTAATAAATCCGGCGTTCGAAACTTCGAGGGTTCCATATTGTACTCGGGAGGTACTCAATGAACAATTGCCCATTCAGTCTGCGTAGGCTGCAGATTAACGAGAGACAGGGTTCCACTTCCACAACCCATTTACCCGTTGCGGTGATATTGGAGGGACTGGCCAGTGGAGGTTAATACAAGAGATACCCCCTCGCAAGCGTAATTTCAACAACACAACAAAACTGCAGACGGCATCTACTTTCAAAGACCGCAGCGCCGCGTAGCGAGTGAAAGTCTGAAAATGTAACATTTTTGGTTTTCCAAGGTGCTGTTACCAAGCAGCTTGCTAGCAACCACTTTCCTTATATGGGCAGTCGTTGGTCTCAGTTAACATGCCTGCAAGACCAGAAAAGTTTCAGCTTAAACACGGGGCTAATTAGTGACGTTGTTATCGCAGATGGGTCTCAAATTGACGTCCCTGAGGGCCGATAAGTGGAACGCCACGAGATTCGAACAGAACTTAGCGCATGCGGCATTTGCCTGGCCCGTCCTGTCTCTGCGCACTAAAATGCGGCGCATCGGGAGTTAAGCGCGAAATTCAACATAAAACTCCCCGATATTTTATATTTTAATTACGATATGAGTTCCGTGGATAGTGGTTATAGAATTGAACAATAAGAAATCTAACTCGTCTTTTAGAAAGTCTGTGTGATTTAGGTTTTATTAACGTGAAGCTCGAATGGTGACCATAACCACGGATCACAGATCTGACGAGATCAGTAAGTATCATGGTCAACATTTGTAGCAGGTAGCCCGCAGGATTGAACGGCCTACTGATTGGTATAATGAGTTTAGAACCAATTCCGTCCCAGATCACAGCTAAGCCTAGGTTGAGCTTGCGCTGTCTGTAAAATGTTGTTAGCCAATCAGATTGCGCCAGGAAGGCGACGTGGGGACATAGCTTTTGCGCCACACCCCCTCTTCTCCAGGGCCAGCAGTTAATCCTCAGGAACGCGCGAGGTCAGTGGCTCAAGTTGATGTCCCTTCACGCCACGGGTGTCGAAGGAATAACGGCAGACGTACGCATCAACAGTCATGTGTACTTGGTGTTGTGTAGTTATTATAGTAGTGTATTTATGCTCAGTGTGGTTGTCATGCCGTGCTCTGTTAACAGTATTCAAGAGTTTGTACTTGTTCAGTAGCGTCTTTGGTCTAGGGGACAGATCACTTTCAGCCAGAGGAGGCGTTGACGCGCGAGTCCTGTCTACGACATGATCAACCGGCCGAGGATCTTCAAGTATCACGTCGCTGCCTGGATCGAATGGACCCACCAGTTCGGAAAGCTCACGTCAATAATAATTCTTATTGTGTAAATGATTGAATCACATTTAGGTTTTTTTTACGTACATTTTTTTCAGCTTAAATGCAAGCAGTGGGCATACGCAAGTGAAACGACCATGACTTGTTACCCATCAGCCCTGCTTTGCTAGTTTAGATGCAAGAAAAACGACCATGACTTGCTCAGGGCTATATTTATATTCCAATGGTATAACTTTCTCCTCCTTTAGAATAGTCAGGTTTACTGTTGCATGTCTAATCTTGCTTCTCTCCCTTTTCCCACCTAAAATCCCACGCCAGGTAGGCCCCCAATGTTAATTAGTTTTAGCGTTGAGGTGCACAGAGAGGCCAACTATCTGCTTGGCTCGGATTCACAAGGGTTAGGAGTGTCACACGATGCTCCTGCTGGCGCTATCGATGCCTCGGCATCAATAGTGCCAGTTTCCGAGTACAGCTGGGGTATCTATGAGTAATTTAGATGCCCTAGCCATATTTATTGCACCATGTCCCAACATAAAATTAAAATATGGTTGAATTCCAACCTCTAGAAAATAGGCCAGCCTGCACGACATTTACCAACATTTCACATGTTCAACAATAAGTATAGTAATAAAAGTAAGATATATAACAATGTAATAATAATACCATAAATATTTTGATTTCACTGAAAAATAATTAATCGAACTCCAGATGTAGGGTTAATAACAACTTGAACTTTATTTAACCGTTTTCAACTTTCAAATTTCAGATGTAACTTAGCCTAAACTTAAGAGAGAGAAGTGTTGAGCTCGGAGGCCAGGAGAGAACTGATTTTGAAATATAAGTTGCTTCCCTCAACGACTAAGGCACGCCATCCCAATTCTCATGGGACATGCCGTAGCCAGGTCTGTGAGGGCTGGGGCTAACGGGTGTTGCCTGGGCAGGAAGGTCATGTGGCTCTGGTATTTGGGGTATGTATGAGGAGACGGGGGAAGTGGCAGGTGACATGTAGGTCACTTGTGGATCTGGGAAACTGGGGCGTATAATTAATATAAGCTGTTGGGGGTTACTCCATCAACTGATGACTGAGAGGGTACGTTATGATGAAGGGTAGGTTTGTTGTGAATTTGGCACTCAACAATGCGTACACCAAATGTGCTGTGGTTGTAACTTTACTGACACATAGACAAAGTCCAGTCAGCTGCAGTGAGTTATTTGTCAATATTGTAGTATTCCCAGCATAATTCAAATGAGAATACTTTATGTTGAGCTTTGTTGCTGCAGAATAGTCTATGGTGTCCAAAGAAATGTTCTAAATGTGCTTGCTCTCTTTTAGTAATATTTCACCAGACACTCCATCCTCTATGATAATGGAATTCACGTCACTCTACAGTCAAACCATGCCGCTAGGGTCCGACTCGTGCACAGAACTTCCTGAACACACGAATAATGTCACACTTATCTGCATCAGCAGTATTCTCTTAGATGCTCTATCAGCAGCAGCAAAGAGCTCGCAAGAACCTCGCGAAAGATTCGCAATAAAACAACAGACATCAATGAAGATTGAATGCTACTCCTACAAAAGCAGTATCCTTTTTCTCTGACGGAGAACAGAGAACCGATTACAGAGCATTCGGCGTAATGAAAAATAAACCTAATAAGTTTAGCTGATACGACCACCTAAGATGATTTGCGAGCAGTAAGAAGGCTGATTACCCTTAAACGCCCATTGTTGTGGTGAAAGTGTAGTGGGGATAAATTGCAAAATCTTACAGGCCAAATTTGGATAATTAAACCTTGCATTAAAGCCGAATCGAACATTCCTCAAAGATATGCTGCCGAACTTTCCCCGCTTTAGTTCGAATTGACCATTATGTCTCAACTTGCTACCCTCGCCACAATGGCGTCAGCTGATTAAAGCATCAAAGGTCTACCTGTCTAAAGGTCTGCTTTGAATAACAAAATTAAGTATGCTTCTGTAATACATTACAGCTGACAGTCGTGCAAACCGTCTAAAACGCCCAAATGATTGCATGTCTTATATTGATCCGTGCATGTTCGTGACAATGTTAGACCACACACAAATTCGCCAACGTGAGAAGTAAGCGCCATTGGTCTTAATAACGCGCCATGCTCGTTTATTGATAACGAAGGATGATCATTCACAGAATGGTACATCAATAATGAACAAACGAGCAATGCAACGGAGGCTAATCATTTGATTGAGGCGCACGTAGCCTACAAAACCATTCAACTCTGTTGTGCAGCGTAGTGTGATGCCTTATTGAATTACGAACTCAATCCATATCACACTATTGCAATAGAACCGATAGTGCAACCCTAACTGAACGATTTGGCATCGAGTTCTTTTCGAGTGCGCTAGCCACCGCCACACGAAGAACGAGCGGTTTGATAACGAGATGTCATTGTCGCGTGTATAGAGCAACAGTAAAGCAATAAATTCTATCCAATAGTTAGGTTTGGAATTCCAGACATACTTTAGTGGTGATTAATCCTATGCAGCAGACGGTTTTGTGCGGCTGAGCGCTCTATGCTGAGAGCCATCCGCTGCGCGGACCTAAGATGCAACAAATTGTTTGATGCATCATACGTTATTTTATCGCCATTTGCATCAAATTACACATCACAAAAATAGAACAGACAAACTCGCTTGTAGCTCGTGTTGAGGTCGATTCGATGCGGCCGCACCCACCTAATTCACCCGCAATGTCGACATTTATTTGCTCGACCTTATGTAAAAGAGCTTTCCGGTGGACAGGTGGCGCTGCCATCAATTGTCGTAAATACTAATGAGCGTTGGCGTTTGTGCGCCCAAGTTTAGTGCTTATACGCTCTCTCGTAAAAATGCTACCCTTGATTCTAATGGAGTATAAGGCTGTTATATATTTCAGTCAACAATCCCATGCACCCCTTATGCGTTGATTCATATTAGAATCAACGTTAAAAGACATAGAACATGTCTTGTGCACTCGAAGAGTTTAGACGATCACAAAAAAGTCCTGATTTACAGGAACACACAGATTGTTAAATTAATACTAATTCATTCATTCCAGAACAAAAATGATATTATAGTTGAAGTATTGGGCGTTTTCAGGCAAGAACATATAGTTTACGCTTACCTATTCGGCAATTCCATTGAAGCTTTCCTAAGCCTTCAAAACAAGAGCAACAATCGTTGCCATCATTGTGAACGAATCGGCAGTGTAACATCTCCTGAACTCATTGTCAGTAATACGACGCACGGAAGAAACCGATACAAGATGAGCGAAAAGTTGTGAATGCATCTTGAATATAGCTCTTAAAATCAGTACAAATCTATTGGGCTTATAAAGTTCCCAAACAGGCGCCCATTCGCCCAAGGCTGACTTGTATTTATGGCTCAATCTGACTCGTGACAGCGCGCATAATGGCATAATTGGAAAGGACTGATTAGTGAATTAAGGAACCAGTATCCCAAAAAAGTAACCATAAGGCCAAGATATCCACAACCTAATAATGATCATCTGTTATGGATACTTTACATGCGTATCTGGTACAATCAGGGGGTAGACGCTAGAAATACAATTCCGGAATACTTAATAATAATAGATAATCCACTATAATAAGTGCAGAGAAATGCGAGCAAGCAACATACCGAACAAACGTAACGATGGATTGCACTTCAGGCCGGGCAGAATACCAGCGGTTCACAGAGAAATCGGTTCTATAACATTCTACCAGTTATAGTTGATGAGAGCAACTGAGGACAATAGTGCAGCATACATCACTTACATTAGATACTATGCATTGTATTCTATAAGACATACTGTAACAATGTTAGGAATATCAAAACACAACATTTGTCATTAATCTGAAGAGAGAACAAAATCATCCGCTCGATGTTGCGAGCGACCAGTGATAGCATTCAGACACGGCTTCTCTCTCTCTCTCTCTCTCTCTCTCTCTCTCTCTCTCTCTCTCTCTCTCTCTCTCTCTCTCTCTCTCTCTCTCTCTCTCTCTCTCTCTCTCTCTCTCTCTCTCTCTCTCTATCTATCTATCTCTCTCTCTCTCCCCTCTCTCTCTCTCTCTTCTTATCCATCTACCTTTCCAATCAGCCCACAATGAATCCCTGCTGACCTGCTGCTGAGTGCAGAATAGGAAGCCTCATAAGGTGGACCACACAAATCCATAAAGAGAGAAGCAGATGTTATAACGTTTCCTTTTGTGCGAAGCGTATCGTACGGATGCATAAACAACGTGCATTATTATCGCCGAGTTAAATGAGCTACGTAGGCCATCCAAAGCATTATTCATTTAAGTTTACATGTTGTCCGGTTAATAAACTTAAGTAGATGATATAGCAATATATGTTATTGTAGAATGTGTGCAATTGAGCATTATTTATCCATTTCATATGTGTAAGAATTGATCGATTGCTATTTTCTGGCTTAGTTTTGCTGCTTATCAATCAAATCTCCAGAGACACCTATATTTGCAGTATTTGTATCATACTCGTGTTTATACTGGATACAATGCCGCACCATATGATATGATGAAGTCATGAATCTGCAACGCACTTTTTTTTTTATCAATACAGCCCATACTGTTGACAATAAATATTTGTACAGATTGTACTTTGCTGCAATATTTGAGTTGTGGACCGATAGAGCACTATTAATTATAACATGCATTTTGTACAGAGGATACAATTTACTTAGATAGAGAAAATGAAAAGGAAAGATAGATAAATCAAATGAATATTGAATCATGCAAATGTGCTCTGTTATGACATTGACGGAGCTATTATCTGCGTCTTGCGTGTAAAACATTTGCACATTTTGTAAGATATAAAATATAGGCCAAGATATAGATAAATCACTTATGGTGTTCGTTATGTCTTCAATTCTTTTTAAAACAATACGTAACTTATACCTCGTACATATGTACGCATGGCTATGACATATCAAATATACATAATGGACAGATCAACAGCCCGCTCGTGGTATGCCTGAATCAAGTTACGAACAAATATAGCAATTGTTTGTAGTGGCATCGCATAATTCCGGACGTATCTCATAATGACAAAATATTGTTCAGCCTCGTAGTTCGTAAAGCACAAGACGTTGAGCGCATCCATATGCCACATTGAAAACTTGGGTTAAAACAGAACTAAGAATGAACAGTTTTGTCCGTTGCGTGTAAGCCCCATGGAACAGTTTATCATCTGCTATGGTTTCAGTCAGCCCTCTTAACTCGTTCAAAAACATCTACTGGGACCAGGCAGGTGCATATTGCTGGTCATAAGGTCGGCTATATAAATTCATTTGAACAGACGGCCAAGAAGGTAGTTTATTTACAAGCTTTCCGTGTTGTATTACTATGATTACCGGACCCGTTGGGTGTCATTTCTATCTGTTTTATTGCTATCACAAATGCAAATATGTGGTTTTGTCACAAGTGGACCAGTGTCGTAGGGTGCTGCAACACATCCCTTCCACTTGGTTCGAATAGCTTTTTCCCATTGTGTCAGCACGGATATATTCTTACTCTGTCTACATTTGTCTACATAGCTTTATATACGCAACCTAACAGAACCACTAACAGTAAACATCTGTATTCCAGCAACAGAAACGCTATCTAACATATTGCATTTTCTCGCCTACCATCTTTGCTTATCATTGCATAACACTGCAGTCACATTAGCACACGATCACGATTGCTGCCTATCGGGTGATACAACAGTCAATGTGCTGATGAGGCAACTGAATACTTAGCTTTGAAAGGCATTGACCCGGTTACAGATGTTTGAAAGTATCTAAGCCTTACCGGCGCTACATGTAGCAGGAATCGGTCTTATGAACACTTCGTGACGCCCGATAACAATTGATTCCCCAAGCAATATGCAACGTGTTCACTGGTTGCTCTGAGGGATTTTTATCAACCTTTATGGGGCACTTGTTAGGCCCCATTCAGAATATGAAATTCAGGCGTGGTCACCATTCCTTCAACGTGATATATCAGAACGAGTTCAAAGGGTGGTCGCAGCCGCTTTGTCCACGCCACGTTACGACTGAAGATTGCGCAGTGTAGGACTGACATCTAGTAAACACGGCTTCTCCGTGGGGACCTTAGACAGGTATACAAAATGGTCAATTGATAAGATAATTGTGGTGTAGATTTTTGTTTTATCGTCGCAGAGCTGAGAACCCATAACCTATGGCTAGGACAGGATTAAGAATAGCTTTTGGAATCGCATTGGAAAAGTTTACCATAAAAGATCGTTTCAGCCAGGGCATTGAGCTTTCTTACAAAACCCAACACGATGTAAAACTGATATGTTCTTAGAATCACAGCTTTGGGGACCGAATGCACACAAACGTCGTATTTAACACCGATTCACTCATCTTCGAACATCGCAAAGGTAATAATGAACACTTGTTACACTTCCGGAGTAGTCTCAGCTACATAATTGTCAGCTTGATTCCCACTTCCTACCCCAATTCTAAATTGATCACCTTCAGTCGGATTTTTATCCGGCTAATGATAATGAATTCGTGGAAATGAATCGCAAGAAACTACAGATTTGTGGAGAAGTATATTTACACCTTGGCCCCGGCTTTGTACTGTGCGATTGGGATATCAATAATTCATGAGAAACCATACGATCTGCCCTGAAACTCGATTTACTGGTGAAAATCGCGCATGCTGCTACCTTTATTCATGATTTAAAGCCTATGCATTGTCCTAGGAGTGAGGAGCAACATCCGACCAGACAGTTTACCAGAACTTGGGCAGCTCTTGAAGTTGGCACTGTGACTGAACTATTCAAAGTTAGTCGTATCAATAAATTTATCTTAATGTGTATCAATGTAATCTTTTAGGTTCAAAATTGTCAATGTTGCTACGAGTCTACTACGCTTAAGACCAGTCTACTAATACGTACTAATACAATGTACAATTAAACACGATTGATATATATCACAAATGCAGCCTTGCGTTCCCACTTGAAGTTGAGTTGCTGTTCAACTCAGTTTATGCCATGTCATTCAATGATAAAGAAATTTGATCAAAAACAGCTTATTGAGCTGTGTCATTATCCTCCTAAACCATTGCTCTTATCGCTACTATGGTTGACTGCATCATTAAGGTTTTTACGGAAGTTGTATAATTGGTTAACAATTGTAAATCTGATAGAAAGATGGGCTTGCAGGGTTTTTAAAACATGATGGGAAACGATACGAAAAATGCTTGACGTTAGAACATTGATGCATAAAAGAATAGACGGCGTAGTCACAAAGTGTGATTGGATTTCTTGCTTACTTGACGTTAACGCGAGGTAACCAGCGAAATAGAAAAAAATCATTTGACTGATTTCCTCGTGTGTCTCACATTTCACATCCATCAAAGGGTGGGGACATTAACCTGAAGCAGCCCGTCCGATTAGTGACTTTGGCAGAGTGCAATTCAACTAATGCATCATAGGTGCGTGCATGATGTGTTTATGGCGTGTCGGAATCGTGAGAAGCAAAGTTAAATTCATCAAGTTAAATTCATCATTGCATTCGGGTGCACACATTCGGTTGATAGTAGGGCTCGTCATGGAGGAAGCTACCGGCCACTCGTGTCGCTCTCTGTAATTCACCTTTATTCATTCATGGATGAATTAATTGCTTCCTCGTTTATTCTTTTTTACAATCCATAAGCCAATAGCCTCAGCCCCTTTACATTTCGCTTGGCTAGAAATAGTTGCATACTAGTTGTAATTTTGTTCCCACCGAAAAGTGTGCATGATATATTTAGATTTCAGGACATATATTTGCATTGTAACTAATACCTTGTAGGTGCTGTGACATCCATATTTGCCTTAAATGTTCCATACTGCTGTCTCTAATTTTCGTGGTACAATCCTTTGCAGTGCCTCGTGTAGTGATAGATAGTAGATAAAACTTTGACAGAACACAGATAATTGAGACACAAAACATAAATATAAACTCGGTTGATTTATGAGCCCCACCGGGGTAATGGTGTAGCGGATTTCATCAATTATGCCCAGTGTACACTATGATGTGATTAAGAAGTGTATATAAGTCGTTTACCTCCGAGGCGAGTCAGTTTTCGGCTTAGGCTAGCACATTGACTTAGTTACCTGTAAATAACTCATATATCTTATCGCAAACTGTGACACTGAGCAAACAATAGCTTCCACTGGCCGTTATTATTGGCAACGTGCACAACAAACAAAGGATTTAGAATACAAGATACTATGCAGACAATGCTCATTGGTAAACACTTAGGGGTTTCGCTGGACAGAATCTCTAGTTTGACCGATATCAGAGTCACCGATGGTGAATAGTTTGCATTACAATAGACCATAGGCCAAACTCACGTTGTTTAACACCTCCTAAAGATCCTATGACAACAGTTTTCCATGGGTTTTTTATGAAACCAACGAAAGAAAAAGTTGCTTTTTATCAGTTTCTTCGATTCGATTTTCGACCAAGTCGCCCAAACATTACGTAAGTTAAAATATCAATCCGGTTTTTTGGCACCCGTCGCCCCCTTCCAAATATCTTCCTGGCATCTCGTGACGAGTATGGCATGCAATTTATAGGATTTTTTTCAGGTGCAAATGCGGATGTTGCTCAGACACACCAATTATCAGGGAACGTGTATGCTGTGTGAAGCAGGAGAACGTGATGGTAAGAATAGCAAATTACATGTATGACACAGCATTTAATTATTAACGCTGTATGTCAAAATGAAGATATGCTGGAGACAGGGTACCATGCCAGCGAGCAGCTAAGGTCTATGCAAACGAAACAAGTAAATACTGACACCAAGATGCAAATTTATGTTATCCGATGGTGCTACTGTTATCTTGGAATGAGAAATCTGGATTGGATATCCAGATGAAACAAACACTTGGTGCTTTTCTGGAATATTGAAGGTGGAGCTCAGATCGGGTGGGATTTCTAACGCTCCAGTCTCCTCATTTTTTATATCATTGGCCTTACATATGTTGATTGTCATTGCCAAAAGATCTTCTACATCGCCTACATTGTAAATAGGTGTTAGTTGTTGATTTGAAAGCACAAATTATATTTTCCATATTTAAGTGAAATTTAGAAACAAATCCATACCGTAAGTTGCATCATTCAGCACTTTACTCACTGTGTGACCTCCTCCTTTGTGTTTGGGGTAGTGAAGGCTGCACATGTCATCATTTTGCACTGTCAGCCAACATTTTCATTGAAATTGCATAGTTGCAATGGTTGATCTGAAATCAGTTATGAACCTTTCTATCAATAAAAAACAGGACACGTATGTGATTTCCATGTTTTATTTGCCAGATGTTTTGTGGTAATTTGGATTCCGCAGTAAATAACTTCAATCATGACTAGAATGAAGGGTATGAGGAGAGATACTTGATGAAATGAATCAGCTGGTTTATTTCAATTTGTTTTTGTTAATTAATGCCTTATCATAGACATGGAAATTGAAGAAACTCTTGGTCTTTTTAGTCTAAATACTAAAATGATAAGTTGCATCACCTGACATGATCTACCTTGTGCGTCCCTCTCGACCAGACAAAGACACATAAACACAGGACTGAAACTGGCCACTGAAGCCAGAATGAATAGTTTGAATTTGGTCGAGGATTGAGGGCCACTTGCCAAGCACCAGCTGTCCATTCCCAGCGCAGCTTGATATAACACTCCATTATAGCTGGTTTACAATGCTTGGTATCCACGCTTGAATATCCGCATTTGGTGCTCCCTTTTGTCCACTGCCTTAAACCTCTTGACCGGTGGCGAGTCCGTGCAACCTCTCATGAAAATGGAAGGAACAGACGTTGGGTGAATATTTCGCAAACATTTGTACCCATATCCGAGAACATCTACCACCGTAAGTGCCCAGTCGAAACATTCAGGTCTATTATGCTCGCTAAAAACGAATAGATTGTCGGACCCGGAAAATCTGCCCTTGTACGCCCCTTCTGAGATATCCATTGCTTACGCAATTTCTCCTCCTGAGGAAAACTGAATAATCGAAACGCTTCCTGAAGAAATGTTCGAACAATAAGCGGCCATGCAGCGCTTCAGCATAGCTGATCCAGACTAAACAAGTTATAAATTCACGGTTGACAACATCGTTTCTGTGGATGTTGATTTAGGCGGCTGAACCTGGTATTCAGACAAGGCATTACCGGTGGATCTGGGTTCACGCAAGAAATAACGCTACGCACCAACGATCCTTTAATATCACTCATCGGAGGCCGACAATTCCAACACCACCCGATCCGCATCGATTTGTTCAGTCCATCCTCAAAAATAATTTTACGTGTCATGGGCACTTTAGCGGAAGGCATCAAGTATTGTCATTACATTAACTTGATTAAGATATATTTGAGCACAATGTTAACTGCTGTGTGTGTGCTAAAATAGGGAGAACACTGACACAATGGAGCCTGCCTGTACCAAAGCTCGCTATCATAAACGCTGCGTTACATCATGATGACAATTAATTATCCATGTCACGTATAGTAGCTCATTCTCCTGGGTATTTGTAACTTTGGAGCAAGAAATATCAATTATAATGGTCACCTCATTTCCTTGAATCACCAATATGTTATTTTAGTTTGTTGTGTGGGCTGCTTGTTTATCTTTGATACATTATTAAAATATTACGCACTAATCGCTAGCATGGTAGAAAACACTGTGTACTGGTTTTTGCATTGACACCTGTGCGTCAGCGCTATTGGTTTCATTGTCTTTAACTGGGCACTCACAAAGACATAACAAGCTACTCGAATTGACCATGATACTAGATTGTTTAGCATACAACACTAATCTTGTTACCTTTTGTGGCATTTTACTATGGCCTAATAGAATGCAATGAACCGATTAAGTAATTACCGAACGCGATTTGGGTGTGTTTTCTTTGTCACCAACAAGCTGATTGCTGTTTCGTTTGAACACTATGCCTACCTGAGAGATATTGTCATGATATCTTCTTTTTTGCTCTAAAATGTCAGTCCCAGCATACGCAGTGCTTCTACTTGACTGTTGTTATGGAAACTAACGTTCTAGGGCGCCATTGTACTATGCACCGTTCACTGTTCGAGTCAAGGCGTTTGAGATTTAGCTTTTATAGCACATTTAGATGAACGCGTTCAGTTATATTGCCCTCCACTTATACATAAGCACTCAACCATGGGCTAGGCCTCATGTATATTTTCTGCCCATTATGTGGGGGTATTTGGAGCCAGTAACCATTAAAGAGGTGGCGCGCTGTGACTGGCCTATCAACCCAGTACCTGGGTCAAAGCATTACGTAGAAAAAGATTGCATAATAACCATCTAGGTAAAACCCAGGGCATACTATCAGCTGCATACTATCCATCACTTTATCCTTCATGCTGCAATCAATATGAGCAGATTTAAAACAATTGTATTCTTCCAACTTTATGATAACGCAGGTTTGTCATATATGCGAGAGCCACTGAAGTAGACCAGCCAATGTTGACCGAGAGTCAAGTATGTTCCATTGGTTCGGTTGTCAATAGTATCGCATATTTACGACCTATATTTTGTACTCTCAAACGTAATCCATTTACCAGCACCATTCAACTGGGTATCTATTTCTTTATATTCCTGTCAAATGTGTTTGTCAGTGAATCCATCTTCCTCCTAAAACGCGTTTTTGCGTTGACCAGAGCCTCATGAGGCATCGAGATCATCATGAGTGGCTATATATCAGACACAAATACTCTTAATCGCAATCTGGCGTGTATAGGGAATATAAGATTTTCTGAAGCATTATCAGAAACCACAACGTGTAAGTCATGATGGCGTGAATGCATGGGGAGTTGCCCCGGCTTTGTAGGGTGATTTGGTAGCATGGTGTGACGGTATTGGGCGATAGCACTGCATGACTGGTGTTGGGAACAAAAACATGCGTCGTGCGAGATTTGCTGAGGCTTTTTTCCTCGTGCCATGATCGTGTGACTGTTTGCTTTTTTCTTATCAGATAGCCCGCACGCGCCTTCGGCGAATCTGTGCGGCTTTATTCTATGGGTGCACGCCCTCGCACACGCACGTACGCACGCGCACTCATGCACAACAGCACAACAACACTTCACACAACGCACACACACATTACAAACACACGCATGCACACGCACATAACCTACACCTAAACGTACTTTATCACACAAGCACATTCGTCGGCTGATATAATGCTAATCATGGTTTACTACGCTGTAACAGCTGCGAACAGTACTCTACGACTGCCAGATATGGATACACCCAACGCATTAAGAATGCTGGCCCATAACAGATGTAATGAACAGTTACTCCAAAGAGTTTTAAGCTACGATAAGAGGGCTCATTCAGACAATGTTCATGAAAATGAATGCAACACACGCCCATCATCAGGTGACGCAACCAAGCAATCAACAAAGGTACATGGGACTGTTGATCCGACGTATCAGGGCTCGGTTATAATAAAAAGCGTAGTGAATGTATGTGTTTTCATGTATATGTGCATATGTGTGTACGTTTGATCGTGACAAAAAGTTTATAATTTAGAGCGGGAATTAGAGCGTGTTTGCATGCGTATGTGTTTTCGGGTTGGTGTGTATATGAGTGTGTATGCGCTTATGTGTGTTTGAGTGTGCGTGTTCATAATTGTATGTTTATGTGCCTTCATGCAATTTCCATTTGGAAAGGGTGTAGTCAGCATAACATTATTACGTGTCCAAGTCGCATAGCTATATTGGTAATTGTGTATAGGGATGCAAAATGAGGACGAACAATTTGACAGTCCACCATAAAAAAACACGTTGCATGTACATGGTTGCATTTCCTGATAAAAGTGAGAAATTCGAAAAGGTGAAGGCATCAATGTGATACAGTGTAACGTGATTGAGGTACAAATTAACGGCGTACTCGTCACTATACATTGTGGTTGATTAGTTTAATGATTGCTGAATTCTATCGTAAATTTCATAAATGCAATTGGGCGTTTTGATTGCAATCTAACAGGCTTTCACTTTCATATCGCAAATTATATACAGAAATACATTTTGTTGAATGACTCGAGCAGCTTGATCATTCATAAATGAATTATTGCCGCTTATCTTCAATGCATAAAAATATATCTGGTAATGTCAATCTGTTGTTTATTAATGTTCTGAAATTAAGCATTGACTTTTGCGATTTTTGTTCAACGATGTTTAAAGACGATCACACAGGACCGGTCGGTAGCGGGCGGCTAAAACGGAATGAAGAGATTTGCAAGAAACAATGCGGGCAACTGAGAACCATGTATTTTGCTGGGCTACCTGTGCTTAGGCTTGTCATTATTTTGAGTGCAGTATTAGGTTTGATGCTATTACATATTTGCTGATGCACGTATAGAGTAGTTGTTTGGATCACTGAAAGACTATTTAGTGTGATTACCTGAATGGCAAAACTTTCTTCAGTTCTTCCAGGCTAGCATTTCATCAGACACTAACATAACAGGGGACAGGTGCATCGGTAACAAATAAATATTCTATTACCAAACTGGCAAGTATTGCTGCTTCAATGAAGGCCGTGCACGTGACGATAACCACCGTGCCTTGCTGGTGAGGCCAAGTAGGAAGTGTCATCGGTATGCGCTCGTATTTAGATGGCAATCTATAAATCATATCACCCCATAATAGAGTCCCTAAAAAGCCTCAGGAAAGTAAAATAGATCCACTACCGGTAAGGAAATCAACGACACCTATTACCACTCTAACAGACCGAATGGCACAGCACGTATTGCATGATTTGCAAAGTAAAAGTATGGGTCTCCCTAACAAAAGCTCTCCGTGAGCTAATCAGCCAGAACTGCTGGTAGAACTCGTGGTGATCTTTTTGCAGCGACAATACAATTACAGCGGTATTACTTCATAACGATGCCGCATTATATTAACCCCGAGCCCCTACATAAAGTCCGCAACTCTTATGTTGGGAATATTCACATAAGATAATGGACGTTCTAGTTTCTGTTCTGCAAGTAATGGACCTGCTGCTGCGCAGTTATCATTTATGTAAATTTCTAATTGAACACAAACACGCCGTAATGCATGATTCAGGTGTCTAAATATTTTATTACCCTAGGATGTATTATAATCTACATCATCACTTCATTAGCCTCTGTTACGCAATAACCAGCTCCTACATTATTTTTATTGGGGGTAAACACCCAGCAGTTTATTACACTACACGTCATTTCCGTATTGGCGTTTAACTAAAGTTCGAACTATTCGCATATTCATGTTAATGGCTATAGCTTTGAAATGGTGTTCGTAAACACAATTATATGGCAATGCACGTGCCTAAGCTCCAGGAATCGATTCTTTAAGTACCAGAGAGACTTTGATAGCATCTCATTAGATAATCACCAGTGGGGCTTACGCATAGGAAAGTCCATCTTGTTCCATTACGTCCACATGTGGCGCCAAATGATTGTCTGCACAGATCTCAAGTAACCGCTGAGTTATACAGTAAGTGCATGTTAGCAAAAAGGTTGTTCACAAATATCAAATCATGTTATGTTTATGCGTCTATATCGACGCAGAAGATGATTACACAGGGGGTTAATTAGTTATGCTTGAGAAAAAATAATATGCGTTATCCCACAGGGTAGCTCACTAAGAAACCGAAAGGTACAGATAATGACACCAATTATGCAGTGTTCAGCGGGGATTATAGCACACGTCTTCCTGTAATCGACACTTTCTTGTTTTCCGATAACTTCTGATCACAAATAACGTCTGGGAGGTTTCTACCTAATATGCGTTATCCCACAGGGTAACTCACTAAGAAACCGAAAGGTACAGATAATGACACCAATTATGCAGTGTTCAGCCAGGATTACTGCGCACGAAAGTAAAATAAATCCACTACTGGTAAGATAATCAACGACACCTATTACCACTCTAATAGACCGAATGGCACAGCACGTATTGCATGATTTGCAAAGTAAAAGTATGGGTCTCCCTAACACAAGCTCTCCGAGAGCTAATCAGCCAGAACTGCTAGTAGAACTCGTGGTGATCTTTTCGCAGTGACATATACCAATACAATTACAGCAGTATTACTTCATGATGATGTCGCATTATATCAACCACGAGCCACTACAAAACGTCCGCAACTCTTATGTAGGGAATATTCACATAAGATAATGGACGTTCTAGTTTCTGTTCTGCAAGTAATGGACCTGCTGCTGCGTCGTTATCATTTGTGTAGATTTCTAATTGAACACAAACACGCCGTAATGCATGATTCAGGTATCTATATACTTTATTACCTTACATCTTTATTAGCCTCTGTTGCGCAATAACCAGCTACTTCAATATTTTCATTGGTGGTAAACACCCAGCAGTTTATTAAACTACACGTCATTTCCGTATTGGCGTTTAACTAAAGTTCGAACTATCCGCATATTCATATCAATGGCTATAGCTTTGAAATTGTGTCCGTAAACACAATTATATGGCAATGCACGTGCCTAAGCTCCAGGAATCGATTCTTTAAGTACCAGAGAGACTTTGATAGCATCTCATTAGATAATCACCAGTGGGGCTTACGCATAGGAAAGTCCATCTTGTTCCATTACGTCCACATGTGGCGCCAAATGATTGTCTGCACAGGTCTCACGTAACCGCTGAGTTATACAGTAAGAGCGTCGTAATGGCGTTACGGTTTGTCGGTATAGAACGGGAAATATAAATGCTTCTGATGTTCCGCCATTGCATATGATCATGCCCTATGACTCTCGCTATAAACTCAATCCCGGAGCCAAAAAGTACCATTTATTGTCACCATACCTAACGTACACAGTAGAATGACAACTTCCATAGAAACAGTCAGTAATATATCTCAGTGTAAACCAAAAGGTGTAACCGATGTTGATTTACAGTTAATTTAAATCGTGTTACTGTGATTCCTATAATGGTGGAAAGGGATGAGTAGAATGGATTGGTGAAAGTTACGGAAACAAAACCATGGAAACAATTTAGAGCCACGGCCTTTAGACAACTATACTCATGTTCCTCACCCCACAGTCATACGCCGTTTTACAAATAGACGATATACCACAATATTTTAATACATATATTAATTTCAATTGGCAAATTTTTGCCCCATAATACTGTGACCACGTACGAATATAACATGGATAGAGGCTAGGCAAAATAGTTCGTTGGCGAAGAGAAATGTTCCGAAATCGTTCAACATATATTGGTGGAGAATTTGTGACGGGCATTTCGCTGCGCCAAACTGCAAGAAGTGGTGTCAGATGAGTGGATCAGATAAACTTGTAAGCAAAAGTGTAGTGGAACCCATTATTGCAACCGCGCACTCGAGGAATTTACAATTTACATGACAGTGTTTTAGCATAGTGATAACAAATATGGGATTTGTTGGTCCGACTGTCTCTACGTCAGTCAGGATGTCTTGGATAGATGATTTTCTGGATGATGTAGAGCTCGATGGAGAGGATGAGTGCAGCACTCTGTGATTACATTTACCGATCCTTAGTTATGGCTTAGCTGCCTAGCGGTGCCGTTTATGACGACGTCCCTCTAATATTTACAATTTAAACGGCGTTTCATTATCTTAATTTTGCACATTGGTTAATCAAATGCAATTACCGCTTTGAAGTGCTTATTATGCCGTCGTGACAGATGACGTGCTTGTCTGTGTGTGTGTGTGTGTGTGTTTGTGCGTGTGTGTGTGTGTGTGTGTGCGTATGCATAAATTTATATATCCTTTCTCAAAGTAACTGTTCCCGACAAACGGGGTTTGTTGACGTAGTCAACTGACGTCGAAAATAGCTATTGCGATTCGATCGACTGCAGGCCCAGAACACTAGATCGTTTCGTTATTTTAGGGTGATAGAAACGAGTAGTGTCGTTAATTGGCGAGGTAGCAATCCAGGTTTGGTCATATCTTTAACTGAGGCTTGACCAGGTGAGTTTATTCCACCCTAGCTGGATGCATCGCACTTGAACTAGGGTATTGATCACGACACGGTGCATACAATTGCTTTGAATCACCGAAACAATCGTAAATATGGAGTGGTCGGCCTATTGGCCTGGCTGCCATGACATTTACCCAGGCATTCAGTGTACTAAATGAGGTGGAGCATCAAAACAGGTGTTCTTTAAACGTGACGGGATGTGTCATAACGTACCACGGATTACCATTATCGTGGGATTACATTGCAGTAAGTAATATGCGAATCATAGTGTCCATTGATGAATATCCGACACAAGCAAGTGGCTGTAATGCTCTTATTTATAAGCATGGGTCATTAAGCTTAACTGACCTATATATTGACATTCACAACGCAGACTTAAGCCCCGACTCACTATTAGGCATCCACACATGGCACGTCAATTGTAGAGATCCCCTCTACCAAAACAATAAATAAATAAAGTTTCGGGACCGTATTATTTGCATATTTCACCAAAAGTCCCACACAGGGGAACAGACCTTATATACTAATATCTTATATTAGACCGTCTTGATCCGTCTTACACATAGATCTCAAATATGTCCCCGCTAATAGCTATTGAAGGTTTAGGAGTAGGCGAGTGGAATATTGCGAAGACACAAATTTTGCATCTAAGGCAGTACAGAATGCTTTTGACCGTCTGCATTCTATTCCAAACTTTACGTAGTTAGCGGTGATGGGCAATTCACTGGGTAATTTCACATGCACTTCAGATAGCTCAAGTACGTAATACTATTAATGTAAAAGCTATTGTTTGGCTATACATAGCGGTGCAAATACATGAGATTCAATAGGAACACTGAACCTAATTGAATGTGGCGTTGGCAGCAATATCGGCAGGACTGTTACGTCCAGTGTCATTCATAAACCATGAACTTCTTACACTATCACGCCGATGCTTGCAGTTAAGTCATCACGGGGAACGAGCAGAGCTGGTATTCGGGCTAAAAAAAAAGGTGTTACAACAGTATTACAGCCGCGTTGACAACTGGGCCAGTAACTATTAAAAAGGTCTACAGTAGCATAGCATACCATGATTTTCACGACAGTACATTGCGAGAATTCTATGTTGGTGCAAATGTTTATGACAATTAAAATAATGACGAAACGCTTCTGTTCCATTGCTAAGTGTAGCATAAATAGAGCAACCCTCTCGGAATCTATGACCAAAATCAGCTCGAGCGTTGGGTGGTATGGTATGGTCGTACAGCTTCAGGAAAATAGGGGGGGTGTTTAGGGGAATGTAGGGGTTCACTATGGAGTGCAGTTGCTATATCCTGTTACAAATGTGCGTTATGACATAAAGGTTTTATTGAAAATGTGTTGCGGTGCTCATCGGCAAATGAGGGCAACATTGCAATGGCATGTGGGTGTTATGGATAGCATGACTGCAGGCTCTCAAAGTGTGGTAAATTGATATCAAACGACAGCGTTACCTCTTTAAATGTTGCTGCAGGTGCTCTGCGTACCACAGGACTATGTTATACGATCTACAACAGCAACAGCCTAATAATTAGTATATCTTGTTTCATAGTATTTACTACAAGGTTTGTGTAGGCACCTTGCAATGACAAACTTGGCTATAATGTAATCATATTCGCACCATTTTGTTCGACAAGTTTTTCGTCGATTTATATGCTTATGTGTGGCTATATTTAGGGGAAATCTTATAAATGGTTTTACTACACAATATAAATATTTCGAACATTCTATGTAAACGCATACACCGAACAAATGAATTTAGCTCGATCCTGAGTCAACCATAGAATGAGCAATAACAGAAAGAAATATATAAAACAAAACATTCCGTATATTTGCCACATGATCTGATTCTCGTTATATTGTAACGTTATTAACCGCGCAAAAAGTAGATATTCAGATATATCAAATGAGCTGCCATCGCGATATCGCATCTCGACAACTTCCAGGAGACGTAAATAGAGTTACATGTCTACAATTGGACATCCGACTGGAATTTGTAACAATAAAGATATGGTTAGCATCAACAGACTAAGAGGCTCTATTGGGATCTACACAATTGATGTTTTCGCCTTATTCAAAATATGTTAAGCAAACAAATGGAGCAAACCAATTCCACTGTCCCTTTGTCGGACAGCATGCCATGACAAGGCCATGGCTAATGCCTCTACGCTGAATTGCATTAAATTATATAATAATCCGTATTGAAGTACCGATTTCGCAACAATTGTGATTAACGGAGGAAGGATACAGGCTCCAAAGCTCATAAGCCGAAATCTTTGAGACTTGAGCTACAGCAAATCAGACTTGATGGCACTATTGTCGGTCGATTTACTAATCTCTCAAGGTCGATTTAGTTATCCGACATCTCAAAGATAAAATTCGGTTCTTATGAAGACAGATTTGTGAGCCTGTATCAACGATATCCTCGTTGGAGATTTGCCAATTCATGATCCCATCCCAGTTTGTAACTAACTGTAGTAAGTTTGTCGCACTGTTTGCGGGTTCTTTCACATATTGTTGCTGATGGACTCGCAAATTACGTGACTCTACTCATCTAAAACATGATTGAACGCATTGTGTACTTGTTATCTAACATAGAGCTTATGGCATTGATTGCTAGTTACTGCGCCATTGGGGTCTCAGTAAAGCATAACAATTCCCCTGAACAGCCCATACTACTCATTTAACCTTCGTGCTTCCCTTATGCACCGCTTAAACTCTGGATATTGTATCATTGATCAGCCACATCATCCAGCCACAGGCTGAATCAGTATCCTGGGAGACTTGAGTTAGGCATAGTTAATGATATTATGCAATAGAAGTCACTTCATTGGATCCATCTTACTTTGCATCTGATTCATCTAAGAGCCTGTTTCGTTCTTGTTTGAGTCCCATTTGTACATTCCAATGAGCACTAAATGTCTCACCCGCATAAATTCAAACAAGGCACAAAATTGGCAAATAGCATGTTTATTAACTAAACATCCTGCCTCATAACAATATGATCTTATTGCCATATTGACTGCTCGCGCCATTAGCGATTTGAAGGCATTGGCAATATTGGCCGACAATCTTTCAAAAATGGTTTGACAGTTTGGCATTATAGCTTTGATTTAGCCTATGCACAATCATTCTATTCCATCGTTTTCAATTCACAATTACTCTTCTACCTGGCGATATCAATCATGGTATTTTCCAACTTTGATAATAATATTTGCCGGCATCTTTCACATTGCATTTGATGATTTAGCTGATCTTGCAGCCGATTGTTACAGGTTATTGCATGTATCTAATATGGTAGGTACTATATAGCTATTAAAGAGCAATGCATGTGACATCAAACCCTCTACCGGTTCTACCCCCAGTCCTCAGACGGTCTGGTACGATTAAAAACTCTAATAGAGATCCCATATTTTTATATACATCATGCTGTATTTTTTTTCATAATGTGTGCATTTACCATCAATTGATGAACTTTATGTATCCAAATATTTTGTAATTACAAGCGCTTATGTCCTTGCCAAGTTTTTCTGAGATGATAATTTAATTTTTCGTGAGATAAACATTATCATTAAAATTGTATATTGAACAGCAGTTATGCGTACCAGGGGAATTATATACATTTATGACATTAGTCGTATTTATACATTAAGATGTCTATCATTTCCCATCAATATCCATGAGGTGTCACGATTCAGCATCGCCAGCAGGCTGTTGGAGAATTTATCTAATCGTTATCAATAACTTTGCGGCAGAGTGGGTCATTCCTATCAAAATGCCACCTAGTTAATCAGAGCTTATCTTCTACACCAGTGCCTTATTTACGAGTATTGCAATTATCCATACAGTTGGCTTCAGACAGCACGCTTATCTAAACTAAAGATATTGGAGGACATCAGACGGAGAAATGGATAATATTAAGAACTGTTACGACCAATATTGTCCTCAGTTGAACACATTACAAAAACGCATTCAAATGTTGAGGCGTTCATTATTTAGATATTAAAACACTCTGAAGAGATGAAAGTGAGTGCCTGAAGTAACACTGTTACACCATATATCTCGAAGAACGTTCTTTCCAACATTTACGCAAATATTCTGACATTCCCGATTGATCAGGCACAAAAGACAGCAAGACGAAGAAGCTGTTTGGTATTGTGTGGAGCTACTGTCTGCTGCTTCGTTGAACTTAGATGCCTGGTATTTATCGAGTGTTGCAAATAAAGCGACTTCAGACTTAGTTAATTCGGACATTAATGTATTATTAAACGACACATGTCACATATCACGCTGATACTTGAGAGCGATCATGAATGGCAGAAGAATAATCCTTGCAAAATGCAGGAAGAAAAACATGTGTATATATAAATACACACACACAAACACACACACACACACATATATATATATATATATATATATATATATATATATATATATATATATATATATATATATATATATATATATATATATATATATATATATATATATATATATATATATATATATATATATATATATATCTCTAGATCCGCTTACCTCTCTATAGACATGATATAATATCTCGGTCTCTAAATATGTGATGGCAAGGAGAAGCATATACTTAATGCATACTTACTTGGCTCCTACTATAGACATGAGACAAAGCACGGGTGTAAATAATGTGATGGCAAGGAGAAGCAGTTACTTAATGCATTCTTTCCTTGGCTCCTACTAAGTCTAGACAGTCATTATGTCACCGCCCCCCGCTCAGCTTGTCAGGGTCAGACAGTTTGTGTAGCGAGGCTACTCATTAGATTTGATGTTTATATTATTCAGATGTGCATGTGACCCTAACACACAATTCTTAAATTACAAGGTTAAGCCCATGTTACACATTCAGATTCTCGAATATGACAAGCACACATTCCACCACCAATCACTGGTGTTTGACTAGCAATCGATGCATTGCTAAAGTCAAGCCTATAGGCATCTGGTTGTTACATTGGCAAAGGTAAAGGAACAGTTCAGGCGTAGTTCGGTCGTTTCTCATTCGCATATGTTTATAAACAAAGCGCGAGGGCATTTGGTTTACAAACAAAACGTGTCCATTTCTAAGCAAATGTCATCTATGTATACATTAACTATAAACGCCAGTTTTGTGTGTTGGCCCATCACGGATGTTACGTAAATAACTGCGCTACTGCAAAGCAGTTGCATAGTAGAACCAATACATCAATAAATGTGGTGCAATCGCTTCGGAAGTAACGTTGATGACATTAATTGATATAGTAGTGTCGGGTGATATTAGTAACACGTATCATTGCATGCGAAAGAAAAACCGTTCGAAACTGCCTGCATGAATATCTTCGCTGCCCACGCAGTGGGCATATCATTGCAGCTCTCTCACAAATGTAGTTTCAAAGACTGAATATGATAGAAACTACACCGAACTTGGACATAGAATGCAACTCTTAAGTGCAATTCACAATCGAGCAATAATCTCTAAACAGCTTATAATGTGTATATAACACCCGCATGAATGAAGGATTTTCGATTAGATTGAGTTATCGCAACATAGCATTGGATCACTGCTAGATTAGCGTACAATAAATCCTTCTCGGATGAAAAAAGCAGCGACGCATATTACCACTCAGTTACCTGATTTAATGTTGCTAATAGGCCAGATGGCAGGTATTGTATTATTCACAAAGTAACAGTATGGACCTCCCAAACAAAAGCACTCCGTTTGCCAACTTACACCAACTACTAATATAACTGGTGATGATGTTTTCGCAGTTGTATTTACCGATACAATAACTTCATAATAATGCGGTAGCATATTAACTCCGTTCGCAGCTCTTGCGTTTGGCGGTTAACTACAGGTTCAATATATTATTATCTAATGTCTGCTTGACAAGTTCGTTTAATTGTCTGAATGTTCATATCGATTGCTATAGCTTTGAAACGTTGTTCGCTAGCATAGTTTAATTATGCATTAGCATGGCAAGCAAAGCTAATGATCTCCCTACGCAATCGTCTGCAGCGTCGATATATACGCATACGCATAACATAATTCAATATTATTAGCCCATCATTTTGCCTAAACGCACTTACTGTATAACTCCGCTGATACTTGAGACCTTAGCAGACATTCATTTGG
This sequence comes from Urechis unicinctus, assembly GCA_034190875.2. Taxonomy (NCBI): domain Eukaryota; kingdom Metazoa; phylum Annelida; class Polychaeta; order Xenopneusta; family Urechidae; genus Urechis; species Urechis unicinctus. The sequence continues at coordinate 64,445,542 of CM067344.1, read as the reverse complement.
CGCCGCATGTGGAATTAGATGGAGCACTTCCCCAAACGCAAGCCCCCTGGAGATTACCTAATGAGTTACTATCAAAGTCTCTGTGGTACTCAAAGCACCGATTCATGGAAGTTATGCATATACATTGCCATATATTGCACATCTATTAATAAGTTGTTATATCTCTCTATGTCATATTAACCACATCGTAATATTGCATGATGCAATCGAGGCAAAAGTTTATATGCACAACTTCTAAGGTAAATTGGTTGGATACACTTGGCTTCCAACACCCAATCATTTCAATCACGCGGATGTAGAACACATCTTTCATTCATTTCAGTTTCTATAGAAAGGGGATAATCTACGTCAAATACAATCAGAGGCAATGGTCGCACTACTTGTGTTGTATCCAAACGATAAAGATAATGGCACTTATTATGTATGCTTATGCTTATTTCAGACTTAGGTGTCGACTTTCGCCAGTCGATGTTTTCTAATTTTGCCAGTGCTTTGATCAACAATCACGTGTTGGAGGTTCCTAATAACTTAAATGATTATCTAATTATGATATTAAGTGGCGAGCAGGCTTTTGTTTTCGGCAAATTAAGTTATCATGTGATGACAAAAGCTTGCTGGATGTTAACGGTTCCGATATAAGGTGAATTTTAGTTTGCTTCGATGCGTAATCTGACAACAATCTGTTGATATATTCTCTCTCGGGAAACATCCCACATGACTAGTCACTAATGCATAAATGAATAGATCTGCGCTCGTAAAATGTGTTTTGGAAGACAACACTTGAGCATTCGCATGATATAAAGATTCATTTTCATTTTAGTTTGTTTTGTGTTAAAATATTTCGCCAAGTCTCCTCACATACTGCCACACATTCTGATTTCGTAGTAAAGAATTACAATTATGTATTGCTCAATCTGTAACTAATGACGTTAGCATCCAAACTGCGTCTACATTATCACAGAAGCCTTCCAAACATAATATAACAAGAAATAGATTATCATACTTTGGAACGACACTAGAACGAAACTTCTGTGTACGGTGAGAGAGTAAGTACATCGCCTGCCAACCATTTAAGCACTCATACATGAAAAGCTCTAACAATATCATCATACAATGTCTAACGTTAATAGTATGATCGCTATCCTGACATCTTTACGTTCCTGGAATATTTTGACCATGAAACAAATTAATTTATGTCCATTGTGTACAAGTACTATGTGGCACTGTAATTGAATAGATGCAGAGAGGGATGCCTTGCGGCCAATGGTTTGAACCGTGCATGTGATTGGTAATATTCTATGTGCACGATATATCACGTATATCACGTTTTTTATATTCAAGTGATGATTGAATAATATCAAGAACCATTTTACAACCCATAAACCACTTAGGCTCTGATCTTCTTTGCTGTTCCTATATCTCCTACCAGTTCATTCAAGGTGTAACCTAGAAATAGTGCCACGAATTTAATGAAGCAAGGCAGTAAATCAACTAAACCATGCACTCTGCAATATCTTCTCTGTTGGAGATATATTATATCATGTTCACAAGTACTGCATGCAGTTGCAAGTAATTGCCTGGTTTATAATCATAGCCATATATAGCAACAGCATCTAAGAGTTTGACACGTGAAAATATCAAAGATACGGTTTGTCTCATTTAGGATAGGTATTTTCTTAAACCACATTGCACGAAAACATGAAATTTGCTAATTAGAGGTCATACGGCTCGTCAACAATTGACTTAACACCACAGACATTACTAAGGAACTATGATAAGGTGGTCCAAAGATGACGGCCGGGCAGTATGGTCGCCAGTTAATCAGAATGGTGCAAGAATGTCATTTAGCGGCATCAGACTAGTCGGTCTTGACAAACTCTTGACTTGACTGGTTACACCTCATGGTTACATCTACAGTAACGAAATTATGCTTCAACTTCATTAGAAGATCGCGTTATGGCAGCCCTCAAACAGAATGGAATTGCCAGTTTGTTCACCCTGACTTCAATGTCATCGAGCATTGAAAAATGCTTTGTTAAGCAAGAGAGAGATTAACCATTGCCAAATGCTAAACAGCTTTGCTATGTCGTTGATTATTAATTAAATTGGCTCCCACCAGCCCATTTGCAGGGTATCGTGCACTCCATGAAGGCCATACAGGATTTCAGGTCATTTAAAAAGACATCTTGTATGAGCTGTGTATTCTTAATGTTTGTCTTCTGATGGGAATGACCATTTCTGCTGACCCCGTCCGCTTATGATGTGCATTGCATCTTAGGTGTAATAACAAACAATGGTGTGTGGTCAATATGCAGTTTCGATAGAAACAATGACCTTATCGAGACGCGAAGTAACATCAGCATCATCACTCTGTCGATGCATCTCCACCCCAAATAAACACATATATCTAGATTACTTTCTTTTCTATTAGATTCACATCTTGTGACTGGGTATTAGGCAAAGTAGCAAAATAATTAATTCGAACCGTATCAGCCATATCAAATTACAATATCAATTGTTAGACGAATAATGCCCACAAGGCGGTGAACACGCTACATTACTTGATATATACATAATTTAGCAATTAAACACGTACTGTTAAGCAGTTGTTTGAAGCTTTAACGTAATACCTCTGCCTATAGGGACATCATTTGAATTCATTCATTGATAACGCAATCAGTCCTCTTTTACCTCATTTAAGGATTTAATGCTTATGGATCAATCAATCATTTTCTAATCATTCGCCTGGTTAGCACCTTAAACGCGCTTGTATGGATTGAATGATGAGGACATGTAAGACGAAGTAGTGTACGATGAGTGGATCAGAGAAATCTGTAAAGCAACGTACCAACCAATATTGCAACAGCGCACCCGTGCAGGATGCAGCCCAGGTTTGGTCATGTCTGTTATCAGTTTAGTGAGGCTCGCTGCTGGATCAGGTTAGCTCTTCCACTGCGTGGTGTAGCGCACGTGGACTAGGGTATTGATCATGTAATAGTGAATACAATTGCTCTGAATCGTCGCTTCAATCGTTAATATGGAGTGTCATGACATTTTTCCAGACACTTAGAGTGAACAATGGATCGTCTTTAAACGTGACTGGATGTATCATAACCCACCACGCACAACCATTATCGTATCCATTGATATATAAAAAAGGAGTGGCGCTTCAACACAGATCTTCTTTAGCCGTGGCTGCATGTGTCATAACCCACCGAAGTTAAACATTATCGTGGGATAACAATGAGATAAACAATATGCACTTCATTTGGGGACATATGACGCACGCCAGGGACTATAATACCCTTATTTCCCAGCTTGTCTGCCTAAATGGAAAAACATGGATCATTTAGCTCAACTGACCCATAGGCTGAGTTACACTACACATTCACCAAATTGCACACATACGCTTCGACAACGTTTCCACACAGGGGGAATACATTATATGTTAAAATCTTATATTAGCCAGTATTGCTCCCTCTTACATATAGATCTAAACTATATTGAAGGGTAGTAAATTGATACCATTCAGCTTTACCTCTCTGTCAAAATGTTGCTGCAGCACAGTAACATGATGTACGATCTACAGCAGCAACAGCCTATGTCTTTGATTTAGGCCTTGGAAAATCTTTTTTCATAGTATGTCCTTACATGTTTTTGTTGACACCTTGCTATGCAAAATATGGCTATAATGTATGCATATGAGAAAAATTAGGCAAGCTTGTCAGCACTTGATATGCTTGAGTGTGGCTACATTCAGAGAGGGTACTATTATATAAATATATTACCAACACTATGTTGTAACGCCCCAGGGGGTAAGCCAAAACCCTGGGCGTTGCTGAGTTTTGCAGCAACTACTATGCAACTGGAAGGAAATAATGGAGATGGGTGGGCAATTAACAAGTATCGGATTTATTGTCCAGAGACAGCCATGGACCAACATTTATGATCATACATACAATTATAACTAACAATTACAAATACGTCAAATGGCGCGAAACAGAGAGTTTCGTCGACCACAACAAATACGGTGTCTATGCTCCGTGAATCACACTGAGGGATCCATACTTCAGCATTAGCCACACAACAATACTAACATGCAAAATAGTGAAACTCACGATAATATTAGTCTCAAACAAAAACGTTTATATTCTTCAAAGCCAAGTTCACGAGTGCCTAGCAGACGCTCTCTCGTTTTTTAAACTGGCGCAACCCAATGTAAACAAAAACTAAAATCACTACACATAGCAAACCAAATAACGGAGGTGTACAACAATAATTAATATAAAGATTGTTACATAACGGTACATGGTAGCAAGCGCATAAACACAGTAAACATTAGAATAGAACACATTTATATCCACTAAGGAAAACAGAATAAAACGGGACTACACCGCGATGCGGAGGCAGTCCACGAAAGTCGCTATGCGGCTCGAACAAGTAAACAGTAATTCTGGAGGGGCAACTCGACTCGGGGGTGGAACCCCCCCTTTTTTACAATACCCCCTCCCTAACAAAAACAATGTTTGTCCTCAAACGGTGGTTTAATACAAAGATTAATAAACTGGCATACAGTACAAACACAGTAGAAATAAACTATGCGGAATGTAAAAGTTGCACGGTTGTCACTGTCTCCATCGGTACGGTACTGGCCGGTTCCACACTGCTAGTGATCCCGTCTTTCTTGCTCTTTCCGCCCGACCAGTCCTCTTCCAACTCCACTTGGTACCGTCTAAACTTCTGGCGGTCGATGGTCTCATCGGAGTCCTCGTCGGAAGACAATGTATACTCACGAGGGGAAGGGGACGCCTCGGCTGCAACCATATCCCCTATGCTGGAGGGGGGACTGGCTCATAAGTCTATGGGCTTCGCCACTCTTCCCTTCTGGGTTGAGGGAAAAGACAAACCGCACTGCGGACAGTTTAGCTTTGGACAATGCTTGTTGGCTATTAGCCGACGGAGGCTGAAGCGGCTAGGTAAGGTAGAGGAACACTCCCTACGGGAACTCATCTTCTAAGACAGAAGTAATTGAGTAGGTGGATATAGCAGGTCTGAACATGAATAATGGAAGACTAGGCAACAAATAGAGGAAGCCAATCCCAACCCAATTTGTTAGGTGTGCAGATCAAAGCAATTTGACAGATGATAGCGATCTTATAACGAATAGCAAGTGGTTGCAATATCAATTTGCCAAAGCAAAGCTGCAGCAGACCAGACAACGACAAGAGGAAGCTAATCCCAACCAAATCGATTGGGAGGGCGGATAACCCTACGTGACCTGGTCCCCGGTATTTCTTCCCTTGTTGGAGAGATCACCTCGTCAGCAGAAAAGGAAACATCACTCAATGGCCCCATTGGTGGATCATCCTCCATAACACACTCTTCAGGGGTAGAACTAATATCATAAGGCCATGCACACGGAACAACCCCTTCATCTTCATCCCTGGGTATTTCTTCATATTGGTAGTGGTACAATTTCAAATCGTCCACATGCACAGCCCTAGCCTTTGAGCCATCTATTTGCCCAACTAAGTAGGTGACATCACCCAGACGCTTGATGACTTTTAAGGGCCCAATGTAGGGCGTACCCAGCTTGTTGCCTACGAGATTAGGATGGTAAAATCGTAGAACTGAGTCGCCCTCCTTAAACACTCGGTCTTTTGATCTGAGGTCGTAATACCTCTTTTGCCGTTCTGCAGAGCGCTCCAGGGAGTCCCTTGCAGATGCAAAACTCTCCCGCATTGCCTCCTGCATCCACTCAATATATTGGATAGGACAGTACTGTCGAGTACCAGACTCTGGGGAGGGAAACATCAGATCAATGGGGAGAGTAACCTCCCTCCCAAGCATTATCAGGTTAGGGGAACAACCTGTGCTTTCTTGTATGGTAGATCTATAGGCACAAGTGGGATATGGCAGGTAATCATCCCAATCACGGGGCTGGTCAGCACATAGTTTGGACAGCATCGCTATCAAGGTGCGGTTGAACCGTTCAACTTGCCCGTCACTCTGTGGGTGATAAGGTGTTGTCTTGGTTTGGTCTATCTCAAGGATGCGACACACACCTTTCATTAGGTCACTTTGAAACTCTGCACCTTGGTCAGAATGTAGGACCTTGGGGAGACCCAGCCTGAGGAATACTTCAGTAACCAGACAGTCTGCTACTGTAAGGGCTTTATGGTCTGCTAGAGCAAAGGCCTCAGTCCATTTGCTAAAGTAGTCAGAAAAAACCAGGATACATGAGTTTCCATTGTCTGTGGTTACTGGCATTGCGAGAATGTCAATAGCAATTCTCTCCATTGGAGCCCCTACCAGCCGTTGCCTGAGTTTGGAATGTTTAGGCCCCTGCCTAGGATTCCGGTGCTGGCATGTATCACGCTGCCTACACCAACGTTCCACATCTTGCCTCATCCCGGGCCACCAAAACCGTCGTCTGAAGCTGTGTACCGTCTTAGTAGTCCCAAGGTGTCCCCCAGTTTTGTGGTTGTGGACATTCCGAAATATTCTCTTCCTTAAAGAATGGGGTGCAATCAAACAAAGTTTTTCCAATGCATGACCAGGCAGGGAAACCTTCTTGTACAACAACCCATTGTGGCATTCGAGCTGTTCCCAGTGGGTCTACAACACCTTCAAATCTGTTGACTCAGACTGGATTTCCTTCCAACCGGGACGGCTACCTCTAGCTGACCACTGCAGCACTGAGGAAATACTGGACTCGGCAGATTGCAGTTTAAGCAGCTCTTTCACAGAAGCAGGTTCAATGAGGACATCGGAGTAGTAAGACACATCAAACAGAGGTGGACCATCGTCCACAGCAGCAACTGGAGGTGCATTGTCAACAGGGGCAACAACAGGGGGAGCCACAGCAATAGGCACAACCATTGGATCTGGACCATTGTCAGGAATATCTGCATCCAAAGCGGGAACCAGTGGTTTTGTCATTCTGACATGATGATTGATACCACCTCTCTCCATTTCCAGCTCCTCCCTTTTTGAGCAATGGCGACACGGATGGCAAGGCCTGCGGGAAAGACCATCGGCATTCAAATGAATGCGGCCAGCCCTAAATTCAATGACATGGTCATATGTCTGGATGGTTTCGATCCACCTCGCCATTTGCCCCTCAGGCTGCTTAAAATTAAGAAGCCACCGCAATGCCCCATGGTCTGTGCGGACAAGTGTTTTGGCACCATACAAATAGTGGTGAAAATGTTTGAGTGAGTCTACAACAGCCAGAAGCTCCCTCCTGGTTACGCAGTACCTCCATTCAACATTAGAAAGAATGGGCAATAAGGAAAATATAAAACAAACAATTTCTAATATTAGTCACGCGGTCCGATTCAAAGACATTCCTGCAAACCGCAATGAATGCAGATGTTAAGATATATCAAATCAACTGGCATCGCTATATGCCTTCTCTCAAAATTTCAGGAGACCTAAAGCGTCTTATATATCAAGCAGTATATATCCCATTGCAATTTAAATGTACAGAGATAGCATCATCTGACAGAGATGCACTATTGGGATTTACAAATCTTATTCAAATTATTTTAAGCAAACATTTACACTGTCCATTTGTCAACAATTATGATTACAGCAAGGTGCCTGAGTCTCACTGTGCCAGACATCGACCTTATCAAAGCTTTTTACAGCAAGATGACTAATGTTATGCGTTGTTGCCGTTCCAGTGTAGCCAGGAACAGTTATATGTCGGTCGATTCACTCATCCCTCAAGGTAGTTTTAACAATCGGATATCTCAAATATGAAACTCGGTTCTTGTCAAGTACAGCTTTGTGAGCATGTATCAACGAAATTTGCATACCCCATCCCAGTTGGTAACTTACTGTGGGACGTATGTCGCACAGTGTGCGGATTCTTTCATAAATTGTTGCTGATGGACCCTGTCCTCGAAAATTACGTGACGACATAATCGACCACGCTATCTATTAGTTATTTAACAGGCACCTTGACCTCGGAGTTTATAGCATTTATGTCTAGTACATGAGCCATTGGAGTCTCAGTAAAGCACGACGAACTCCCTGAACAGCCCATAATACTCATTTTTTCAAGTATAAAGCACCCCTATTGCTTCCCTAATGCACCATTTAAAGTCGGAATATAGTCTCACTAATCAGTCACAGCATCCTGCCACAAGCAGCAGCAGTACCCAGGGGGATCTTGAATTAGGCTTTGTTAATGAGTTATGCAAAAGAAGTCACTTCATTGGATCAATCTTACCTGTAATCTGGTTAATCTTAGAGCCTATTACGTTCTGGATTGAGTCCTGATTATAAACCTTCAAATAATTATTAGAACAGCCACATTTACTATCGCTCACGATTATTACATATCAGAAATGCGGCCTTGTGTTCGTATTCAAGATTGCTGTTAAATGTCTCACCAGCATAAATTCAAAGTAGGAAATATTTTCTGTTTGAAGCCAGTCGAATTATTGGCCGACAATCGTGTGGAAACATGGTTTGATAGTTTGGCATGAGAACTTTATTACATGCTTAATAGGAGTGATGCCATGACGTGACTCATCGTTAGCGCGCAACAAGACAAAACTGCACTGAATCGGAAGCTTAATAAAACATAACGTCGTCACATTCGTAGGAACAGCTCACAATTGCTTCTCTTTATCGCATGCTGCAGCAGAAGACAGACTTGTCAATATCGCAGTCCGAGTAAGCTCAGCGTTGATAACAGTTATTATATTCCATCGTCCTCATTTCAATATTGCTCTTCTACCTGGTGATATCAACCATGGTACATTCCAAATAAGCTGGAATAACATTTACACTACAGACAAAGTTGATTAGATTATTTTCCGGCTTTACCCCTAATGCACATTGCATTGAATGATATAACGTCGAAGTCCTTGTAGCCGATTTTACAGGATTTCCATCATTTATTCAAAGTATCTAATATGTTTGGTATTATACAGCTAATATATAGCAATGCATGTCTCTTTTGGTTCTAGCCCCAGTCCTCTGCCAGACCAGCAGAGCACGAATATAGCTCTATGTGAGCGCCTATGTTTGTATTTACATCGTGCTGGATATTTGTGTAATACTGTGTACAGTTAACATCACTTGACGAGCTTTGTGTATCTCACTGTTACAAGTTAAGTTTTTTTGAGATGATGATTGATTTTTTTATGCAATATATATGATAAATTTATCATCAATTAGATGGATGGGGATTTAATAAACGTTTATATTTGAATATCCATTATTTTTGTATGCGTGGCAGGGGAAACATATAGATTCATGGCTCAAGCTATCCATTAAGATGCCTATCATTTCCCGTGATTTCCTTGAGGTGTGGTATTTCAGCGTCGCAACCAGTCTGCTTATTAATTTGCCTGATCCTTATCAATAACGTAGCCTTGCCAAAGGTATTTCGAAGTCATTAGATACTGAAAGAGATAACAATCCGACAAACAATTGTAATACACATTGAATTCAATTGCGCGCCATATGGGAGTGACTTCATAGCGATACTTTAATTAGCGTTTGTAATTTAATAGATTTCCTGTGATGATAGTTTGCACCAGGGCTACATCCCACATCCTCTGATCAACTAGGTGACTAGTTGCGTTGAGCAAAAAACACGTTGTAAACGTGTTGTCTGATTATATATCGACCAATTCGTCAAACAACATCCTTCGTCAAACAACTTGCACCGTGTAATTTCAAACCTGCTGCAGAAGTCACATAACTTGAAAGTGCTTTCAGCAATTCTATCTGCCCGAAACAGTTGACCTGTCCTGTTATTTTAAATAATTAAACTCGTTAAGTATACATAATGTTGCTAATTATGGAATATTATTTTTGCAGACCGCGATTATTTTGTGAAAAAGATACGAATCTTTGAAGATGATGTCAATCATTAGGACTTATTTAGAAATAGATATGGCGCAATGAAAGGTAAGGGGACAATATAACACCACAGTGCTATTAAAGTATCTCAATGTGGTTACCTGTACAACTATAGAAAGTGTATCCAATAGTGCACAATAAAACCTTGTTATTGTCGCAATCAACAACATAACACATACCTTAATAATATCAGGGAGTTTTTGCGGCTTCAATGCAGAAGGTACGTAATGTTCAACTTCGACCGTGCGACCTCTTGTGGTGACTGATCTGTATTAGATACGGATATTCTAAAGTGTTTCATTGTCGCCTCTGTGTTGACTCATGCACAAGATACACTTACTAACTCCCACATTTATTCGTAAATTGAAGAGCTTGGTTCGGTAATTTAAGGTTCTGGAGGTTGTCATCTGAAGTGATTTACAAATATTTTTCCTGATGCAGCTCAACCAATTCTGATATCAAAAGCCGTAATGTCAGAATAGTATGATTGCGTATCGTGCAATCGAAAATGTCTCGGGCACAGTGGGTGCATTCATCCAAAAGACGCATAACGATACAATGTGTTAGGTTGCGCTTGGTCAGTAAATGTCCCACGGAATAATATCATCATACTCTGATTATGCTTCATAAAGAGTTATATCCATCTTATGACCGATTGCGTCGTGTTGTATACATAATACATTCACATGTAAAACGGTTGAGGGGCGAGCAGATGTGTTGAATAATCTGGTTCAAGTAAGATTCTACAACATTGAATTCGAACATGAAAAATATCAGGGCAATGTGGTTGGTAACCTGTTGTAAAATATGTCTAACCAAGCACTACAGGTTTGATAGATTTTTCTAAGTTTACTTCGAGTGACAGGAAGTGACTCATGTCATATATAGAAGCAGCCTTAGTGGATGCTTGGTTCACAAATGTGGCCAATTAGGTGGAGAGAGTTGGTATCCTACCAGCATTTATTTTACTTCCCAAAAACTGCTGTGGTGTTCATTTTCCTGGCACATCAACACAATGTGGTTAGTTGCAATGGGTTATTTGTCATCTTCGCAGTTCTCCTTGCATAATTTGAATGGGATTACTTTATTGTGAGCTTTGTAGCTGAAGCAGAGTCTATGGTTTCCAAGCGAGAGCTCAATAAGTGCTTCCACGTTTAGGAATATTTTTCCACATATTGTTTGGTTTACTGCACATTAATGTCACTTCATCCTATATGGTCATGGAATCCACGTCACTCTACGGTCACAACATGCCACAAGGGTTAAACTCGTGCACGGGACTTGATTCCTGAACACACGAATTATGTCAAACCTACAAGCCTCAGCAATATCACGTTAGATGCTTTATAAGCAGTAGAGAGAGCTCGCAAGAACCTCATGAAAGAATCGCAATAAAGCAACAGACATCAATGATGATTGAATACTATTCACCCGAATGCAGTATCCGCTTTCTCTGATGGAGAGCAGAGAAACGAGTACAGAGCATTCGGCTTATTGAGAAATAAATCTAATAATTTTAGCTGATACGACCACCTAAGATAATTTGTGACCAGTAAGGAGACCGATGACCCATAAACTCCCATTGATGTAGTGAAGAGTGTTAAAAGTGCTATAAAGATTACGTGAACAGAGAAACGAGTACAGAGCATCGGCTCAATGAGAAATGAATCTTATAAGTTTAGTTGATACGACCACCTAAGGTAATTTGTGACCAGTAAGGAGACCGATGACCCATAAACGCCCATTGATGTAATGAAGAGTGGTAAAAGTGCTATACAGATTAATTGTAAACCCTTAAGGGCCAGATTTGGATAATTACACCAGAACTGAAAGAAAATGTCTCACTGGTAGTCGCGCTTGAACTGACATGCTATGCTCTAATTTATACCGCCAGCTTGGCTCGTTTCGTCCACATATTCCCCACAGATATGTTGCAGAACATTTCCTGCTTTAGTTCGAATCGACCATTTTATATCACGTTGCTACCCACACCATAATTGCGCCAGGTCCACGAATATTGTCGGCACAGTCACCATCAGTTCCTGATCAGCCATCAGCTGATTCAAGCATCAAAAATCTAACTGTCTAAAAGTAAGCTTCTGCAAAACATTACAACTGACTGTCATGCAAACCGTCTAAAACGCCCAATGATTGCATGTATTGTATTGATACGTGGATGTTCGTGACAATTTCAGATGTTATTCCTCTAAATAACGCGCCATGCTTGTTTATAATAACAAAGGATGATGATTAAAACTTGCACATCAATCACGAGGTCATATAACACCAATAAAGCAATCAACTCCATCTAATTGTTTGGTTTGCAATTCGAGACATGTTGTACTGAGGATCAATCCCAAGCAAAGGACGGTTGTGAGCACATTGTTGTTGATTACTGTTGCACATTAAATATCATGACCGAAATTGGTTAACGTGACTCTTTGCGTCCACATATTTCCTAGAGATACGTCGTTGATTCTTTTCTGCTGTGGTCCCAAGTTAGGTCCCAGTGTTGTATCTGCGGAACCAAGATTGCCAGCATGGTGCCCGTCAGATCTTGATGAGCGATCTATTAGCGCAAAGCATTTCCCATTTATGTGAAACATTCAATCAACAGAATAGCTGATGTGAATATAAAAGGAGAGAGCTTATAGTTACGCAAAGATGATTTGGTCTTGCTTTGTGGTGACCATTACCATAAGTCAGCAGCATTACCACGTGAAGTAACATAGCATAGTCGGACGCGCATGACAACATTTGTTGAGGAAATGATTCGTCGATTTCTACCATAACCGTGTTTTTACTGAATGCTATGCTATTCTATATAAGATGATGTAGGTATGAACCTACAATGCGTATTCCATGATTTTATCATCACAACTCAAACTGTGACAAATTAATTTTGTTTTCTAAATCATATGTTAGCTTAGTGCTCCTCTGGGTATTTTCGCGTTGTTATATCTGATGCCAGATGATCCAAAGCCGTTTATATGATACTGAATGGTTGAACTGACCCTGCAACCCTGTGATATTTCATCTTCTTGAGCAATCGATACAGAGTATTGTTAAACAGCGGTGTTTGACCAAATCAAAAGATGCTGCTAATATACAAGGTACGCAAATACACGCAATGCTCAATACCTTTTCCTTAGTTCTCCATCTGCGAAAGCGGCTACTGCTTCGGATGGGTAGCATAAGTGAACGGTTCTACCGCATAGAACCTACAAGATGCATGTGTTGTGATGTATGGAATCACATAATTATTAAAAGCATTCATTGTAGGGCGTCTTAATGATCGTTACAGGTTAATCGATGCATCAGGATTTGTGAATCGCTTGTTTTTACTTGTCAACTTTTCAACGACTTTTCAAAGCGTTCTCTGTCGAATCCAGATATTTTTGTTGGACGGCCCTAATATTGTGTGTGCGCTACTTAAGAACATTGTTCATATCTTTGTCAGGAAGCACTGCTTCTCGTACTACTGTCGTACGATGGGGGTCGAATTAGTTACAACACATCAGACAGCATGGATTAGGGTTTGCGGCCGTGTCCGCTTCGATGCTGTCGAATCTATCCAGCAATGAGATAATTGGTTCACGTGTTTGCATAGCTAGAGAAGTTTACCGAATCCAAAACAACAAATTGTTCTTGTTTGTCAAGAGAGAAAAAGTGACAGTGAGATCGCTTGACAAGCAATAAAATAACCTGAAATGTGACAGTTCACGCAGAGAAGGCATCTGCAAAACTCATTGCAAGTTGAGTTATCCACACATCATGGGGTAATTCACACAAAGGCCGTTTAATTACTGATCAAAGAAACATTATTCTACAAACACATGCAATTTTCATGGACGAAGCAGTGATTTACGCAAAGCGTTATATGCAGCATTCACGAATATCCCCGTATCAGGCTTTGGCATTGATCAAATTCAAAGCATATAACCCACTTCTAATGATATTCGACTCTACTGTAGATTAACAAACTGCGTTCAGTTGATGAACATCTGTTTGCGAGAACACGCCAATCACTAGGCCTGTTTCTACCAAACATCGCCCGCATTAATGCGCCCTGCATCTAGATGGCCATTTGTAATCCGTGTCACGTACTTTCTAGCATTTAGCCCATCCGTCGGGGTTTTGGTTACTAAGTAACCAGAAATCTGAAAGGTTGCGCTCGAAATATTGAATGGTCACAGCCAAAATATCATTTTGTGTGATGTGTTGCTTGCAAAAATCATGAACATATCCATAGCATGGTGGAAAACACCGTGTTGTGATTATTGCATTGAAACTTTAGCGTTGGAGTTGATTGGTTTCGCTGCTTTTTACTGGACCCTTGAAGCCTCACAAAACCATAACAAGCAACTCGAATTGACATTGATATTTGATTTTCGAGCATAAAATAATTTTCTTTATTCCCCATTTAGAGCCTGTAAATGGTCTCAATAATCAGCTACAGCATCTGGCCACATGTCGCTTCGGGACCCAGAGAGCCTCTAAATTGAGCATTGTTAGCAAGCGATTCTAAGTAAACTGCGTCACTGAATCCATCTTAAAAAGGGTTGTATAGCGTTGAATCATTTATGCCGTAGACACTTTGACATGGCTATAATCGCCAAATGTACATAAAAACAGCGACATTAGCTTTGCACAATCGATTCATCTGTGTCATAGATGCGGCCTGATGTTACTCTTGAAGGTTTCCGTTAAATTCATGACACATGGTATTAATAAACCTCCACAACACGCAGTCCAACAATCAACAAACTGGACCATTTACGTTTCATTTGATCAAATGTTCATCCTTTTACTTTCTTGGCGGCACTGCATGAAAACAATAAAATCACTCTATTCCATGCGTTTACCATTTAGCTTTATAAGCATACTTTCGCTAAACACCCTCATTTATATGTCCATCTACTAATGCATAAACACCCATCTACGGGCAAGACCTTTTACTTAATGATGTTGAAAGACTCCCCCTAATTGCATTTATATTATCTGCCCATTATGTGGGAGTGTTAAGAGCCTGTGGCCATTACTGAGAGGGCGCTTTGTAATACACCTATCGACTCAATGTCTTGGTCAAAGTATGACCGTATCAATAGATTACTATCCATCTGTTTATGCTCCATCGTGTAATCAATTGTGCCAGATTTACCAATTGTTATATTTGCAGTTTCGCGATTAGAAAAGTTTTGACAAATTATCTTGAGCTGACCACAACATGTAAGCCCTACTGGCGTGAATGCAGCAACCATCTGCATTGGTGATGACGTCTGGTCCTCTATTATATCACGACAGCGTTCGTTTTCTCATGCAATCTACTGTTATGCCGCATCACTGGCACTGGCTCACTGCAACGTATTGCTCAATATATTGCACCGCCCTTTGAAGAAGTTGATCGGTTCTGATAATTTGAGCCCTGTCTTATTAATGTTTTAAATACATGGCATAACGCAATGGTATTGTTTTTATCAATATTATGCACATGGATGCAAAACGAGGATGAGGAATGGGACCGCCCATAAGAGAAAACCACTTTACATATACCTCAGGACATTACCTGTTAAAGTGAGAAATTCCAAAACGTGAAGTCATCAATGTAATACAGTGTAATGTGATTGAGGTACAAATTACGGCGCACTATACATTGTATGTGATTATTTCGATGATTGCTTCTATCGTAAGAGTCCTAATGCAATCGCGCGCTTTGAATGCAAAATGACAGGCTTTTACTTTCATGTCGTAAATTGTATAAAGCCTTGAGCGGCTTGGTCATTTGTAAACAATTAATAATTATTGCCACTTACCATCATTGCAGTATGGGTCCATAGATATATCTGGTAAAGTCAATAAATGCAACCAGGTATAAAGACGATCGCACAAGACCGTTAGGTAGAAGAAGACAAAATGTTTAAATTGCCATACAAATAAGTCCGGTTTAACTATTGCTCCAAACATTTGTCCTTGGTCCCTCCCTCTTGGTTTTCGAAGATGGCATTTCCAATGTAGAAAATTCGATGATAAGACCTTACCTTCACGATGTCAACTTGATTTAACAAGTCCAATTTAATAAGCAATCAGTATTATGAACCGCATTAGAGTCTCAGAAATCGCAACAACTTATAAAAATGCATAATTGTCTAAAATGTGCGAGGCGATTAACTTTTCCGACTAAATTACAATATTGCGGCGAGATTGCGCAACGTAAGTCAGATTGTTACGGACATGTTATTATGCTGGATAAAAGAAATGGAATATGTAACAAGGTCAGAAAGGTATAAATCTAGTATCAACTGACTCACCTGTGAAATGTATTATCAGGCAGATGACGGTTTGATAAAAACTTAGCAAATTCCGCGCGGTCGTTTACGACAACGTAATGCAAGAGACCGGTTGTTGACAACCACCAGAATTCGGGGTGGAATTTCGCCGAAAAGTTAGAAATTAATCGAATATCAAGTATTCGCCCGGGGATTTGTTTAAAAAAAACATATCTATTAAATTCAGTCAATACTCTCTCTCACCGTTGGTGGCTTTAAATTTTTCTCAGCTCGTATTTGCTACCTGAGAAGTGATAATAAGTTAAGCATGTTTGTCACTCTACCGATAAAAGTGGGTTTTCCTGTTTGACCAACAAGGTCTGTTGGGTTACCTGAAACCGTTAGTGAAGCAAGTTAAACAATACGTAATTGTAATTCAAGGTGAGTGCTGTTAAATATATATCAAGATACATCGTGCTTAGTCTTGCCACGAGTGCATTATTGGGTGTATTACTAATTACATATTCGCTGTTGCACATATAAGGCGGTTGTTTGGATCACAAAAAGACAGCATTAAGCGTGATTACCTAAATGGCAAAACTTCATTCTGTTCTTCCAGATGACAGACTAGAATTGCGCCAATTAGGCACTAACAGGACACAGGACAGGTGTATTTGTACAAAATTACTATTCTATTTACCCAGCTGGCAAGTATAGACGATCCAATCAAGAAACTTTGCGTGACGATAATCCTCATGCGTTGTAAGGAATATCTTTTTGCATTTGAAGGATCAGCTTGTTTCCTTAATCAGCTTTCACATTTTACACCTTCATAATGTGATTTGGGTGCTTGCTGGCGAGGGCAACGAGGTCGCATGTTGTTTTCAATCTATGCATGATAATAAAAACCATGTTACTCTACAATAGATCACCCAACATAGGTAGAAAACCTCAGAGAAGTAAAATAGATTTGTGCGCCCATCTACTAGAACTACTGATGTAACTCGCGACGATATTGTGGAAGTGATACATACAAATCAAATAAAACCGACATAACTTCATAATGATGCCGCAGTATATTAACCCCAAGCCACTGCAAAACTTTTGTGTTGGAAATACTCAGTTAAGATAATGGACTATTGCAAAGCCATGTTCTACTTTCAATTCAATGAGTAATAGACCTACTGAAGCGCTGTTATCATTTATGTAGACATTTAATTTGACACACACCGACCGTAATGCATGATTCAGGTGTCTATGTGCTTCATTTGTTGCAGGATGGGTTGTAAAGCACATCTTCACTTCATTAGCCTCTGTTGTGCAATACCCAGCTCCTTCAATATCTTCGTTTATGGTAAACACCCAGCGATTTATTACACTTCATTGCCAAATTAACAAATGTCTGCTTCACAAGGCCGTTGCGTAGAATAATTAAGTTCCTGAAGTTTGAATTATCTGCATGTTTATACCGATGGCTTTTGCTTGGAAATGGTGGTCGTGAGCTAAGTTAACTGTTAGTGAGTTACCCTGTGGGATAACGTGGATTACTTATCGCAAGCAGCACTAATCAATTCCCCACGCAATCATCTACAGCGTCGATATAAACACATAAATATAACTTGATTTCATATTTGTAGCCTACCTTTTTGTTGAAACGCACTTGCTCTATAACTCAGCTGGTACTTGAGACCTTAACAGACATTCATTTGGCGCCATGTAATGGAATTAGATGGAGTAATTTACTATTTGTAGTCCCCTAGAGATTATCTAATGAGATGCCATCAAAGTCCCCGTGGTACTCGATTCCTGGAGCTTGGACTTATATATTGCCATATATTGCGCATTGACGTTCTAGCTATTATCTGTCAGTGTATTGCATCGTGTGATCCAGGCAATTTGTGTTATGTGCCATATCTATGGTAAATACGTTAGCTACACATGGGCTCCAAAACTCCGTTCTAGTGAGGTGTTTGTATCAAAGTCAGAATTCTATTGTATCATTTATATAGTGAGCTGCAATCACGACGATGTAGAACACTTCTTCCATTCATTAAGGGGATTAATCCCGTGAAATATCATCACAATGGTCGCACAATGTGCATTGCATCAAATTTCTACCACGAACTAATGAAACGAACAATCGACCACAAATATGGTCTTCTACGTGTGGGAATAGCATGGATGCAATGGGATAATGACACACATTATGTATTGCTCAGTCTGACTACAGTCATAGGCGGAGACTTC
This sequence comes from Urechis unicinctus, assembly GCA_034190875.2. Taxonomy (NCBI): domain Eukaryota; kingdom Metazoa; phylum Annelida; class Polychaeta; order Xenopneusta; family Urechidae; genus Urechis; species Urechis unicinctus. The sequence continues at coordinate 64,427,144 of CM067344.1, read as the reverse complement.
CTCCAGTCGATATTTTCTTATTTTCCCAGTACTTTTGATCACAAATTACGCCTTGGAGGTTCTTACTAACTTGACAAAATTGAGCTATCATCTTATTACAATCGCTTACTGGGCTTAAACGGTTCCACCCTAAGCGCATTTTAATTTGCTTCGATATTTGCTCAGCCGTTGCCAATGAACAAAAATCGGCTGAATGCGCCGGTTATGCCAGCGCGTTTGCGAGAGCTATTCGCGTTACACAGATTCCGGAACTGACCATTGCATGCACTGTGAACACCGCATTGAAAATAATTATTATATTTCATCGTCCTCATTTCAGCATTTCTCTTTTCTTGGTGGTATCTATCTTGGTATTTTCCAACTTTCTTTGGTTGAAATGTTAAAATACAGACGAAATTGTTTAGATTATTTTCCGCGCATTAACCGTAATGCGCATTGCATTGATTGATTTAATGTCGCTGTCCGTGATGCCGATTGTAGAGGTCATCCAACATGTATTCAATGCATGTGATATGTTACATATTATATAGCTATTACATATCAATATATGTGGCATCTAACTCTCTACTGGTTCTATCCCTAGTCCTCTGACCTTCAAGCAAAGCACGATTATAGCTCTAAGGTTAGCGCTCATATCTTTATACACGTTATGCTGGATCTTTTTCTCATACTGTGTGTAATTTGCATCAATGGATGAACTTTGTGTATCTAACTGATAAATAATTACAAGCAAAGTGTGATTGTCCTTGTCAAGAGTTTCAGAGATGATACTTTTCAGGAGATATATGATGTTTATTCATATTGATCTCCAAATTAGTCGTAGTTATACATTTTCCATCTATGTCAGTAAAGGTGTCGTAATACAGCGTCGCCAGCAGTCTGCTTATTAATTTAGCTGATCCTTATCAATAACGCAGCCGTTCTAAATCATGAGCGGGTCTGCTTATCAAAATGGCACCTGGTATGTTAGATCGTATCTTCTACACCATTCCTCTTTTATCTATGCAAAATTGTATGCTGCTAGATTCTAATATATACCAAAGATATTTCGAGGACATCAGATGCAGAAGGGATAATATGATGAATTAATACGATAAATATTGCCTTCACATGAACTCATTACAAGACCGCATTCATTTGGATGAGTGGTTCATTATTTGAGGCGAACATACTGGAAATGCAGACTTTTTAATACTCTGCGGAGGTGCAAGTGGGAGCTTGATGTAATACTAGAACACCACATATCCCAAACATAAAACAATGCACGCCTAATGCGTTTCGCCTTTATTATACACCTATCGAATTATGGAACATTCTTTATATGCTAAAGAGTTAGCTACAACAATAGGCTACGGCTTCTACTACGCTTTTACCATATATATATATATATATATATATATATATATATATATATATATATATATATATATATATATATATATATATATATATATATATATATATATATATATATATATATATATATATATATATATATATATATATATATATATATATATATATCTTCATCATTCTTCTCCATTAGTGTAAATGTGATGATAGACGAGAAAATTACTTGAGTGACTCACTTAGTCATTGTTTGTATTTATATGTGATGGCTCATACAATTTGTTATTAGCGAGGCTTTAGAACAGTACTCGATTGTTACAGCATCTTACACAAGCCGGCTGTGCGACAATGGCGTGAAATTTCAGCGTCCAGGGAACAGTACCGTTTTTAGCCGCTAACCTGTTTGATTTGCAACGGTTCTGCATATTCATCATAACAACATTGAGGGCATTGCGTTCTGGTAAACTGAGCAGAGGCAGAGACTCTGGACCTTGATTGCAATTAGTTTGATCTATGTGAGTCAACTTCTCTGATATCTTAGTCCATCCCCTAAACCCTGCTTCAGCTTGCTCGTGATATATTGTTACGCCTTTGTCAGAGCCACTGGGATCATGTCATTACTCTCACTAAATAATTTTGTTACCTTGCATTGCATTCAACTCCATAGCTTGCGATTCTTAAACTGGCTGTTGTAATTTAGTAGATTACCTGTGATAATTGTTTGCATCAGTGTTAGAGCTGATACACCAGGAACCAAACTCAGGGTACTCGAAGATAAATAAGATAGTGCAGTCGCCACATCCTATGACCAACTAGGTGACTAGTTGCGTCAAGCAAAAACACCTTGCAAGCGTGCTTTCTGATCATATGTCTTTACCGGTTGCCCTAAAAATAAACCGACTGTTGCCCTTAATTTCGGGCAATGTTATCAATTTCCTTAAGAGGACCATTTTCGGCTATATGCGATATCTATAGAATGAAGGTAGCAAATGTGTTCAGCGATATTTATTAACGATTAACTCCATGTTTATAGGCCTTATTAACAGTGTTTGACGCGCTTTGAATGAGAACCCGCTCAATACGTTACTGCAGCGAACTTGTTCAGGGATGTTGTTGTCGTTAAAATTATGCGAGTTATATATAAAACTGAACATATTACAAAACACAAGGGAACTATGAACGGTCATAGTTTATGAGTATCACAAATTATGTGGCCATATCATCAATTAAAGTGCGTATGATTTCGGTGACCGCGGGAATGCTGAAACTAACAGGATATGGCTTAGGTAATATGAAAGGGGAGCTGTTAGCCACCGAATCTCATTCGCAATCCATAATGTCATTGATATCTATCGACTTTCATTAAGTCCATGCCATGTATCTATTTGGTGGAAGTGGTTAAAAGTTCCTGTTTCCATAACATTAGCTGAAATAGTTAAGTTCACAGCATGCGATTTTCCTAACTTGTACAGATGGCCTAATCCAACATATAAGGTGATCATCAATAGTGCTATATTCGTTTTCAGGGTCATGATTGCAATTGGCAATGAATATTCTTTGACAACCGATCCGTCTCAGTGAGTGGAATAATGTAACGACGCTGCATACACGTATAAGCGCCATACCTGAATTATGGCCGTTTGAGGCGACTACTTTACTCGCTAACGATTTGTATCGCTGACGGACCGTCATCCGTCCGAGTGAATTTGACCGATCTCGGCAAAGGTGATACACGTCTTTCTATAAATGAGATTAAATGACAGAGTTATAGTTACAGTCCTCGTTACTTGCATGATTGAACACGAGTAACATATAATGGAGAAAAGGAAACCCGGATATGATTTGTTAAAACATGATAACGTTTGCGTGTTTCACGAGCAGAACATGAGAACAATGCGATTATGCTGTGCTTGATAAAACCATGATGACAAAATATATGCAAAAGTGGTTGACAAATCCCGGACTATATATGAAATACACAAGGTGTTATCCTTTTGAGTATCTATCACGTAAAGTGCCCGTATGGAAGTGTATCCGTCTCGCTACTCTTCATAACGCTTAACCGGTTACCTGGCAAAGCATATTGATCTAAACCGAAACAAACAGGCGGGGTTTACTCATGCAGCTAGGCAACAACTGATTGTATTAATCTTCATAATAAAGATAGTGCACAATCTGCAATGAAACTGCAGACTAAGTCCTGACGTAGCAGAAAATGAGAGGCTTTGGCTAAAAAAAAGAATTTAAACTTGGGTTCTATCAAGTCATTATAAGATGATCTATAAATTACTGGACGAATATTGATATGAATTACTACATTTAAGATCAATGGACTGCTAATTTTATAAATATAGGTCTTCTCTTATAAAACAAGGTCGTTTTAATCACATTAACCTATGTGTTTACAAGAACCATCTACGTAGGCTTGGTGTTTAAGAATGATTAATGTGTAGTTTAAGGACTTAGACATCATGTTAGACAGCCTGATATTTGTGACATAACTGACAAAGAACCATTCAATAATGTCACAAGACGACAGCTTAAATGCTACCATCAGTAATCTCAAAACTGCGTGTTGCTTAACACTGCAATTGCTAGATTTTGAAAATCGGTTTCAAAGGTATCCACACCCACCGCAGATACTGGTAGATTGGACAGGTGAGTGTGCTGATTAGGAAACAAATTTGTAGTCGCAACGGATGTTTGACTTTCATCGTTAGATTTATTCTCGTCATATTTCAAACAAGTCGTTTCTATTAGGGTGGTAGTGTAGTCAAGACATAGATGTCAGATTCCCAAGTGATTTACTTGTATACCATTCCCTCTCTCTTAAAGCGTCTTTAGATAACCCAAAAGTCCCTGTAGAGATAAATATGTACGCAACTGGAATTATGACAACATATAACTGTCATGTCAACAACTATATCGCAAACGTAATGGTAACAGCCAAAAAGTGCAAAACCTAAGTGTGTAGATGTTACATGGATGCAAAAAAAAACTTCATGTCTTTAGAATGCTCGTTCGGTCAACGAACTACACCACAAGAACTATGGTGGTGGGTTGACAGAAGGCGCCAATATGTTGTGCGCATGTAGGAACCTTGGAGTCATCTGAATCGAACGCAATGGGTGAAAACTGCACCCAATCAATGAATATTTATCGGGCTTATACCATCTCAATATAATGCTCTGTCATAAATGTGAACACTGACGACAGCTTCTGGGCTGTTATATGATGAGCCTAATATAGCACACAGTCTTATCAGTATATCAAACCCCTAGTCACCAACAACTAGTCAGCGCAGAAATATTATCCGTGCATTAGCTATGATGAAAAAATAATAGACTATCAGTACACGTTCGATTGAAAGCCTGGTACTGATCCCTTCGTTTGTTGTGAATATGCATGATAAACTGTCCGCAAAAGTTCTAATGCTGTTATACACTGTCGGGTGTTTAATAACACATCTGATGATAAATAGCTGTGGAGCATTCTTTTACAGCGTACATTGTTTGATCATGGTTATTCATGGTGTTCACAATTTGCTGTATTTCTGTCGTCAATGGCAGCCATACTTGTGATGTTGTTGAGAGATGCAAAAAATAATCAGTTAAGGCGCGTTGCGTATTTAACTTAGTTTAGTTCCATAGTATTCCTCATCGAAACATTGAAAGCTTTAGGATATGCCATTTTGGGCGAGACATGTGTGTATTTTTGCTCAATGTTTGACTTGATAAATTATTTTCGTTCGCCATTTATCATAGCTTGCACATCCAAGAATGGCTAGTTAACCACTATGTCACACGACACTTTATATATCGTAATCTTTCCGTTAACGATGATCACCTGCGTAGTATTTGATATATTTAACATTTCAGTCACGCTTTACCACCTTTAGAGACAAAGACATGCCCCACTTACTGCATTTTTCGGACAGTACCTGGCGTCTTGTTCAGATAATGCGATATCACAAAAGTCTCATCAATCCCTCTGGAGACTGCATCTGCATTTTTTTGGAAGCTCGCATAACGTGAAAAAATGTGTATAACGGTACATATCCCATAACAGTTACCAAGACCACAAATACGGATTAGGTTTGAATTAGTGACGTAAATCCGGTTAGTTTTACGAATCTGCTCTCTAAAGCCTGTAGGTGTTTACGATGCTTCCTTACCTATCCATCAATTACATTAGACAGTTATTGGATTTAGATGAGCTCTACTATCATCCTTTTCTTCATAGTGCATGTAACAACATGATAAACAGAAAAATATGCAACAATTGGTGCAGCGAGTAACCTTCAACATATCAAACATCATTCTGCTTGCCATCATCTCATATTATATGTCCCCACTGCCAGACAAAGTTTAAGTGTACAAAGTGTATAATTCCACATGTTCAGTAAATATCTAACATAATATTATCGTAATACTATTATACGTAATAATATGCATAAAGAGCATATGGCCCGTTCGCTATCGCAGGTTACACGACTGAAGGGAGAGTATATAATCTGGTTCGAATAGAATCCCTCAAAGTCCGACGCGTGTTGGTCCCAACTTTATATTCGAATATGAATAATACAAACCAACCCAGTTATAGCTGTAAATAAGCACCACAAGAGCAGCCGGCAGGTTGAACTAACCTGGTTAACATCAAGGAAGCAACTAATGTCATTAGTTGGAGTTGTCTTAGCGG
>CM067344.1:64405397-64416596 GCA_034190875.2 Urechis unicinctus | reverse complement strand
TAAGCTTAACTGACCTATATATTGACATTCACAACGCACACTTAAGCCCCGACTCACTATTAGGCATCCACACATGGCACGTCAATTGTAGAGATCCCCTCTACCAAAACAATAAATAAATAAAGTTTCGGGACCGTATTATTTGCATATTTCACCAAAAGTCACACTCAGGGTAACAGACCTTATATACTAATATCTTATATTAGACCGTCTTGATCCGTCTTACACATAGATCTCAAATATGTCCCCGCTTATAGCTATTGAAGGTTTAGGAGTAGGCGAGTGGAATATTGCGAAGACACAAATTTTGCATCTAAGGCAGTACAGAATGCTTTTGACCGTCTGCATTCTATTCCAAACTTTACGTAGTTAGCGGTGATGGGCAATTCACTGGGTAATTTCACATGCACTTCAGATAGCTCAAGTACGTAATACTATTAATGTAAAAGCTATTGTTTGGCTATACATAGCGGTGCAAATACATGAGATTCAATAGGAACACTGAACCTAATTGAATGGGGCGTTGGCAGCAATATCGGGAGGACTGTTACGTCCAGTGTCATTCATAAACCATGAACTTCTTACACTATCACGCCGATGCTTGCAGTTAAGTCATCACGGGGAATGAGCAGAGCTGGTATTCGGGCTAAAAAGAAAAGGTGTTACAACAGTATTACAGCCGCGTTGACAACTGGGCCAGTAACTATTAAAAAGGTCTTCAGTAGCATAGCATACCATGATTTTCACGACAGTACATTGCGAGAATTCTAGATGGAATTCACGACTGTTGGTGCAAACGTTTATGACAATTAAAATAATGACGAAACGCTTCTGTTCCATTGCTAAGTGTAGCATAAATAGAGCAACCCTCTCGGAATCTATGACCAAAATCAGCTCGAGCGTTGGGTGGTATGGTATGGTCGTGCAGCTTCAGGAAAATAGGGGGGTGTTTAAGGAATGTAGGGGTTCACTATGGAGTGCAGTTGCTATATCCTGTTACAAATGTGCGTTATGACATAAAGGTTTTATTGAAAATGTGTTGCGGTGCTCATCGGCAAATGTGTAAGCAGCTTCGTCGTCCTACAAATTAATCGATAAATGAGGGCAACATTGCAATGGCATGTGGGTGTTATGGATAGCATGACTGCAGGCTCTCAAAGTGTGGTAAATTGATATCAAACGACAGCGTTACCTCTTTAAATGTTGCTGCAGGTGCTCTGCGTACCACAGGACTATGTTATACGATCTACAACAGCAACAGCCTAATAATTAGTATCTTGTTTCATAGTATTTTCTTCAAGGTTTGTGTAGGCACCATGCAATGACAAACTTGGCTATAATGTAATAGTTTTTCGTCGATTTATATGCTTATGTGTGGCTATAGTTAGGGGAAATCTTATAAATGGTTTTACTACACCATATAAATATTTCGAACATTCTATGTAAACGCATACTCCGAACAAATGAATTTAGCTCGATCCTGAGTCAACCATAGAATGAGCAATAACAGAAAGAAATATATTAAACAAAACATTCCGTATATTTGCCACATGATCTGATTCTCGTTATATTGTAACGTTATTAACAGCGCAAAAAGTAGATATTCAGAGATATCAAATGAGCTGCCATCGCGATATCGCATCTCGACAACTTCCAGGAGACGTAAATAGAGTTACATGTCTACAATTGGACATCCGACTGGAATTTGTAACAATAAAGATATGGTTAGCATCAACAGACTAAGAGGCTCTATTGGGATCTACACAATTTATGTTTTCGCCTTATTCAAAATATGTTAAGCAAACAAATGGAGCAAACCAATTCCACTGTCCCTTTTTCGGACAGCATGCCATGACAAGGGCGTGGCTAATGCATCTACGCTGAATCGCATTAAATGATACAATAATCCGTATTGAAGTACCGATTTCGCAACAATTGTGATTAACGGAAGGTACCCGAGCTACAGCAAATCAGACTTGATGGCACTATTGTCGGTCGATTTACAAATCCCTCAAGGTCGATTTAGTTATCCGACATCTCAAAGATAAAACCCGGTTCTTATGAAGACAGATTTGTGGGCCTGTATCAACGATATCCTCGTTGGAGATTTGCCAATTCATGATCCCATCCCAGTTGGTAACTAACTGTAGTAAGTTTGTCGCACTGTTTGCGTGTTCTTTCACATATTGTTGCTGATGGACTCGCAAATTACGTGACTCTACTCATCTAAAACATGATTGAACGCATTGTGTACTTGTTATCTAACATAGAGCTTATGGCATTGATTGCTAGTTACTGCGCCATTGGGGTCTCAGTAAAGCATAACAATTCCCCTGAACAGCCCATACTACTCATTTAACCTTCGTGCTTCCCTTATGCACCGCTTAAACTCTGGATATTGTATCATTAATCAGCCACATCATCAAGCCACAGGCTGAATCAGTATCCTGGGAGACTTGAGTTAGGCATAGTTAATGATATTATGCAATAGAAATCACTTCATTGGATCCATCTTACTTTGCATCTGATTCATCTAAGAGCCTGTTTCGTTCTTGTTTGAGTCCCATTTGTACATTCCAATGAGCACTAAATGTCTCACCCGCATAAATTCAAACAAGGCACAAAATTGGCAAATAGCATGTTTATTAACTAAACATCCTGCCTCATAACAATATGATCTTATTGCCATATTGACTGCTCGCGCCATTAGCGATTTCAAGGCATTGGCAATATTGGCCGACAATCTTTCAAAAATGGTTTGACAGTTTGGCATTATAGCTTTGAATTAGGCCTATGCACAATCATTCTATTCCATCGTTTTCAATTCACAATTACTCTTCTACCTGGCGATATCAATCATGGTATTTTCCAACTTTGATAATAATATTTGCCGGCATCTTTCACATTGCATTTGATGATTTAGCTGATCTTGCAGCCGATTGTTACAGGTTATTGCATGTATCTAATATGGTAGGTACTATATAGCTATTAAAGAGCAATGCATGTGACATCAAACCCTCTACCGGTTCTACCCCCAGTCCTCAGACGGTCTGGTACGATTAAAACTCTAATAGAGATCCCATATTTTTATATACATCATGCTGTATTTTTTTTCATAATGTGTGCATTTACCATCAATTGATGAACTTTATGTATCCAAATATTTTGTAATTACAAGCGCTTATGTCCTTGCCAAGTTTTTCTGAGATGATAATTTAATTTTTCGTGAGATAAACATTATCATTAAAATTGTATATTGAACAGCAGTTATGCGTACCAGGGGAATTATATACATTTATGACATTAGTCGTATTTATACATTAAGATGTCTATCATTTCCCATCAATATCCATGAGGTGTCACGATTCAGCATCGCCAGCAGGCTGTTGGAGAATTTATCTAATCGTTATCAATAACTTTGCGGCAGAGTGGGTCATTCCTATCAAAATGCCACCTAGTTAATCAGAGCTTATCTTCTACACCAGTGCCTTATTTACGAGTATTGCAATTATCCATACAGTTGGCTTCAGACAGCACGCTTATCTAAACTAAAGATATTGGAGGACATCAGACGGAGAAATGGATAATATCAAGAACTGTTACGACCAATATTGTCCTCAGTTGAACACATTACAAAAACGCATTCAAATGTTGAGGCGTTCATTATTTAGATATTAAAACACTCTGAAGAGATGAAAGTGAGTGCCTGAAGTAACACTGTTACACCATATATCTCGAAGAACGTTCTTTCCAACATTTACGCAAATATTCTGACATTCCCGATTGATCAGGCACAAAAGACAGCACACGAAGAAGCTGTTTGGTATTGTGGAGCTACTGTCTGCTGCTTCGTTGAACTTAGATGCCTGGTATTATCGAGTGTTGCAAATAAAGCGACTTCAGACTTAGTTAATTCGGACATTAATGTATTATTAAACGACACATGTCACATATCACGCTGATACTTGAGAGCGATCATGAATGGCAGAAGAATAATCCTTGCAAAATGCAGGAAGAAAAACATGTGTATATATAAAATACACACACACAAACACACACACACACACACATATATATATATATATATATATATATATATATATATATATATATATATATCATATATATATATATATATATATATATATATATATATATATATATATATATATATATATATATATATGTTTTTATATATATATATATCCTAGACACCGCTTACCTCTACTATAGACATGAGACAAAGCACGGTTGTAAATAATGTGATGGCAAGGAGAAGCAGATACTTAATGCATACTTTCCTTGGCTCCTACTAAGTCTAGACAGTCATTATGTCACCGCCCCCCGCTCAGCTTGTCAGGGTCAGACAGTTTGTGTAGCGAGGCTACTCATTAGATTTGATGTTTATATTATTCAGATGTGCATGTGACCCTAACACACAATTCTTAAATTACAAGGTTAAGCCCATGTTACACATTCAGATTCTCGAATATGACAAGCACACATTCCAAGTGGCTGTAATGCTCTTATTTATAAGCATGGGTCATTAAGCTTAACTGACCTATATATTGACATTCACAACGCACACTTAAGCCCCGACTCACTATTAGGCATCCACACATGGCACGTCAATTGTAGAGATCCCCTCTACCAAAACAATAAATAAATAAAGTTTCGGGACCGTATTATTTGCATATTTCACCAAAAGTCACACTCAGGGTAACAGACCTTATATACTAATATCTTATATTAGACCGTCTTGATCCGTCTTACACATAGATCTCAAATATGTCCCCGCTTATAGCTATTGAAGGTTTAGGAGTAGGCGAGTGGAATATTGCGAAGACACAAATTTTGCATCTAAGGCAGTACAGAATGCTTTTGACCGTCTGCATTCTATTCCAAACTTTACGTAGTTAGCGGTGATGGGCAATTCACTGGGTAATTTCACATGCACTTCAGATAGCTCAAGTACGTAATACTATTAATGTAAAAGCTATTGTTTGGCTATACATAGCGGTGCAAATACATGAGATTCAATAGGAACACTGAACCTAATTGAATGGGGCGTTGGCAGCAATATCGGGAGGACTGTTACGTCCAGTGTCATTCATAAACCATGAACTTCTTACACTATCACGCCGATGCTTGCAGTTAAGTCATCACGGGGAATGAGCAGAGCTGGTATTCGGGCTAAAAAGAAAAGGTGTTACAACAGTATTACAGCCGCGTTGACAACTGGGCCAGTAACTATTAAAAAGGTCTTCAGTAGCATAGCATACCATGATTTTCACGACAGTACATTGCGAGAATTCTAGATGGAATTCACGACTGTTGGTGCAAACGTTTATGACAATTAAAATAATGACGAAACGCTTCTGTTCCATTGCTAAGTGTAGCATAAATAGAGCAACCCTCTCGGAATCTATGACCAAAATCAGCTCGAGCGTTGGGTGGTATGGTATGGTCGTGCAGCTTCAGGAAAATAGGGGGGGTGTTTAAGGAATGTAGGGGTTCACTATGGAGTGCAGTTGCTATATCCTGTTACAAATGTGCGTTATGACATAAAGGTTTTATTGAAAATGTGTTGCGGTGCTCATCGGCAAATGTGTAAGCAGCTTCGTCGTCCTACAAATTAATCGATAAATGAGGGCAACATTGCAATGGCATGTGGGTGTTATGGATAGCATGACTGCAGGCTCTCAAAGTGTGGTAAATTGATATCAAACGACAGCGTTACCTCTTTAAATGTTGCTGCAGGTGCTCTGCGTACCACAGGACTATGTTATACGATCTACAACAGCAACAGCCTAATAATTAGTATCTTGTTTCATAGTATTTTCTTCAAGGTTTGTGTAGGCACCATGCAATGACAAACTTGGCTATAATGTAATAGTTTTTCGTCGATTTATATGCTTATGTGTGGCTATAGTTAGGGGAAATCTTATAAATGGTTTTACTACACCATATAAATATTTCGAACATTCTATGTAAACGCATACTCCGAACAAATGAATTTAGCTCGATCCTGAGTCAACCATAGAATGAGCAATAACAGAAAGAAATATATTAAACAAAACATTCCGTATATTTGCCACATGATCTGATTCTCGTTATATTGTAACGTTATTAACAGCGCAAAAAGTAGATATTCAGAGATATCAAATGAGCTGCCATCGCGATATCGCATCTCGACAACTTCCAGGAGACGTAAATAGAGTTACATGTCTACAATTGGACATCCGACTGGAATTTGTAACAATAAAGATATGGTTAGCATCAACAGACTAAGAGGCTCTATTGGGATCTACACAATTTATGTTTTCGCCTTATTCAAAATATGTTAAGCAAACAAATGGAGCAAACCAATTCCACTGTCCCTTTTTCGGACAGCATGCCATGACAAGGGCGTGGCTAATGCATCTACGCTGAATCGCATTAAATGATACAATAATCCGTATTGAAGTACCGATTTCGCAACAATTGTGATTAACGGAAGGTACCCGAGCTACGAGCAGCAAATCAGACTTGATGGCACTATTGTCGGTCGATTTACAAATCCCTCAAGGTCGATTTAGTTATCCGACATCTCAAAGATAAAACCCGGTTCTTATGAAGACAGATTTGTGGGCCTGTATCAACGATATCCTCGTTGGAGATTTGCCAATTCATGATCCCATCCCAGTTGGTAACTAACTGTAGTAAGTTTGTCGCACTGTTTGCGTGTTCTTTCACATATTGTTGCTGATGGACTCGCAAATTACGTGACTCTACTCATCTAAAACATGATTGAACGCATTGTGTACTTGTTATCTAATATAGAGCTTATGGCATTGATTGCTAGTTACTGCGCCATTGGGGTCTCAGTAAAGCATAACAATTCCCCTGAACAGCCCATACTACTCATTTAACCTTCGTGCTTCCCTTATGCACCGCTTAAACTCTGGATATTGTATCATTAATCAGCCACATCATCAAGCCACAGGCTGAATCAGTATCCTGGGAGACTTGAGTTAGGCATAGTTAATGATATTATGCAATAGAAATCACTTCATTGGATCCATCTTACTTTGCATCTGATTCATCTAAGAGCCTGTTTCGTTCTTGTTTGAGTCCCATTTGTACATTCCAATGAGCACTAAATGTCTCACCCGCATAAATTCAAACAAGGCACAAAATTGGCAAATAGCATGTTTATTAACTAAACATCCTGCCTCATAACAATATGATCTTATTGCCATATTGACTGCTCGCGCCATTAGCGATTTCAAGGCATTGGCAATATTGGCCGACAATCTTTCAAAAATGGTTTGACAGTTTGGCATTATAGCTTTGAATTAGGCCTATGCACAATCATTCTATTCCATCGTTTTCAATTCACAATTACTCTTCTACCTGGCGATATCAATCATGGTATTTTCCAACTTTGATAATAATATTTGCCGGCATCTTTCACATTGCATTTGATGATTTAGCTGATCTTGCAGCCGATTGTTACAGGTTATTGCATGTATCTAATATGGTAGGTACTATATAGCTATTAAAGAGCAATGCATGTGACATCAAACCCTCTACCGGTTCTACCCCCAGTCCTCAGACGGTCTGGTACGATTAAAACTCTAATAGAGATCCCATATTTTTTATATACATCATGCTGTATTTTTTTTTTCATAATGTGTGCATTTACCATCAATTGATGAACTTTATGTATCCAAATATTTTGTAATTACAAGCGCTTATGTCCTTGCCAAGTTTTTCTGAGATGATAATTTAATTTTTCGTGAGATAAACATTATCATTAAAATTGTATATTGAACAGCAGTTATGCGTACCAGGGGAATTATATACATTTATGACATTAGTCGTATTTATACATTAAGATGTCTATCATTTCCCATCAATATCCATGAGGTGTCACGATTCAGCATCGCCAGCAGGCTGTTGGAGAATTTATCTAATCGTTATCAATAACTTTGCGGCAGAGTGGGTCATTCCTATCAAAATGCCACCTAGTTAATCAGAGCTTATCTTCTACACCAGTGCCTTATTTACGAGTATTGCAATTATCCATACAGTTGGCTTCAGACAGCACGCTTATCTAAACTAAAGATATTGGAGGACATCAGACGGAGAAATGGATAATATCAAGAACTGTTACGACCAATATTGTCCTCAGTTGAACACATTACAAAAACGCATTCAAATGTTGAGGCGTTCATTATTTAGATATTAAAACACTCTGAAGAGATGAAAGTGAGTGCCTGAAGTAACACTGTTACACCATATATCTCGAAGAACGTTCTTTCCAACATTTACGCAAATATTCTGACATTCCCGATTGATCAGGCACAAAAGACAGCACACGAAGAAGCTGTTTGGTATTGTGGAGCTACTGTCTGCTGCTTCGTTGAACTTAGATGCCTGGTATTATCGAGTGTTGCAAATAAAGCGACTTCAGACTTAGTTAATTCGGACATTAATGTATTATTAAACGACACATGTCACATATCACGCTGATACTTGAGAGCGATCATGAATGGCAGAAGAATAATCCTTGCAAAATGCAGGAAGAAAAACATGTGTATATATAAAATACACACACACACAAACACACACACACACACATATATATATATATATATATATATATATATATATATATATATATATATATATATATATATATATATATATATATATATATATATATATATATATATATATATATATATATATATATATATATATATATATATATATATATATATGTTTTTATATATATATATATATCCTAGACACCGCTTACCTCTACTATAGACATGAGACAAAGCACGGTTGTAAATAATGTGATGGCAAGGAGAAGCAGATACTTAATGCATACTTTCCTTGGCTCCTACTAAGTCTAGACAGTCATTATGTCACCGCCCCCCGCTCAGCTTGTCAGGGTCAGACAGTTTGTGTAGCGAGGCTACTCATTAGATTTGATGTTTATATTATTCAGATGTGCATGTGACCCTAACACACAATTCTTAAATTACAAGGTTAAGCCCATGTTACACATTCAGATTCTCGAATATGACAAGCACACATTCCACCACCAATCACTGGTGTTTGACTAGCAATCGATGCATTGCTAAAGTCAAGCCTATAGGCATCTGGTTGTTACATTGGCAAAGGTAAAGGAACAGTTCAGGCGTAGTTCGGTCGTTTCTCATTCGCATATGTTTATAAACAAAGCGCGAGGGCATTTGGTTTACAAACAAAACGTGTCCATTTCTAAGCAAATGTCATCTATGTATACATTAACTATAAACGCCAGTTTTGTGTGTTGGCCCATCACGGATGTTACGTAAATAACTGCGCTACTGCAAAGCAGTTGCATAGTAGAACCAATACATCAATAAATGTGGTGCAATCGCTTCGGAAGTAACGTTGATGACATTAATTGATATAGTAGTGTCGGGTGATATTAGTAACACGTATCATTGCATGCGAAAGAAAAACCGTTCGAAACTGCCTGCATGAATATCTTCGCTGCCCACGCAGTGGGCATATCATTGCAGCTCTCTCACAAATGTAGTTTCAAAGACTGAATATGATAGAAACTACACCGAACTTGGACATAGAATGCAACTCTTAAGTGCAATTCACAATCGAGCAATAATCTCTAAACAGCTTATAATGTGTATATAACACCCGCATGAATGAAGGATTTTCGATTAGATTGAGTTATCGCAACATAGCATTGGATCACTGCTAGATTAGCGTACAATAAATCCTTCTCGGATGAAAAATGCAGCGACGCATATTACCACTCAGTTACCTGATTTAATGTTGCTAATAGGCCAGATGGCAGGTATTGTATTATTCACAAAGTAACAGTATGGACCTCCCAAACAAAAGCACTCCGTTTGCCAACTTACACCAACTACTAATATAACTGGTGATGATGTTTTCGCAGTTGTATTTACCGATACAATAACTTCATAATAATGCGGTAGCATATTAACTCCGTTCGCAGCTCTTGCGTTGGCGGTTAACTACAGGTTCAATATATTATTATCTAATGTCTGCTTGACAAGTTCGTTTAATTGTCTGAATGTTCATATCGATTGCTATAGCTTTGAAACGTTGTTCGCTAGCATAGTTAATTATGCATTAGCATGGCAAGCAAAGCTAATGATCTCCCTACGCAATCGTCTGCAGCGTCGATATATACGCATACGCATAACATAATTCAATATTATTAGCCCATCATTTTGCCTAAACGCACTTACTGTATAACTCCGCTGATACTTGAGACCTTAGCAGACATTCATTTGGCGCCGCATGTGGAATTAGATGGAGCACTTCCCCAAACGCAAGCCCCCTGGAGATTACCTAATGAGTTACTATCAAAGTCTCTGTGGTACTCAAAGCACCGATTCATGGAAGTTATGCATATACATTGCCATATATTGCACATCTATTAATAAGTTGTTATCTCTCTATGTCATATTAACCACATCGTAATATTGCATGATGCAATCGAGGCAAAAGTTTATATGCACAACTTCTAAGGTAAATTGGTTGGATACACTTGGCTTCCAACACCCAATCATTTCAATCACGCGGATGTAGAACACATCTTTCATTCATTTCAGTTTCTATAGAAAGGGGATAATCTACGTCAAATACAATCAGAGGCAATGGTCGCACTACTTGTGTTGTATCCAAACGATAAAGATAATGGCACTTATTATGTATTGCTTAGGCTTATTTCAGACTTAGGTGTCGACTTTCGCCAGTCGATGTTTTCTAATTTTGCCAGTGCTTTGATCAACAATCACGTGTTGGAGGTTCCTAATAACTTAAATGATTATCTAATTATGATATTAAGTGGCGAGCAGGCTTTTGTTTTCGGCAAATTAAGTTATCATGTGATGACAAAAGCTTGCTGGATGTTAACGGTTCCGATATAAGGTGAATTTTAGTTTGCTTCGATGCGTAATCTGACAACAATCTGTTGATATATTCTCGCTCGGGAAACATCCCACATGACTAGTCACTAATGCATAAATGAATAGATCTGCGCTCGTAAAATGTGTTTTGGAAGACAACACTTGAGCATTCGCATGATATAAAGATTCATTTTCATTTTAGTTTGTTTTGTGTTAAAATATTTCGCCAAGTCTCCTCACATACTGCCACACATTCTGA
>CM067344.1:64225397-64400397 GCA_034190875.2 Urechis unicinctus | reverse complement strand
CCTCGGAGTTAATAGCATTTATTTCTAGTACATGAGCCATTGAAGTCTCAGTAAAGCACGACGAACCCCCTGAACAGCCCATAATACTCAATTTTTTCAAGTATAAAGCACCCCTATTGCTTCCCTAATGCACCATTTAAAGTCGGGCTATAGTCTCACTAATCAGCCACAGTATCCTGCCACAAGCAGCAGCAGTACCCAGGGGATCTTGAATTAGGCTTTGTTAACGAGTTATGCAAAAGAAGTCACTTCATTGGATCCATCTTACCTGTAATCTGGTTAATCTTAGAGCCTATTACGTTCTGGATTGAGTCCCCATTGTAAACCTTCATATAATTATTAGAACAGCCACATTTACTATCGCTCACGATTATTACATATCAGAAATGCGGCCTCGTGTTCGTATTCAAGATTGCTGTTAAATACCTCGCCAGCATAAATTCAAAGTAGGAAATAATTTGACAAACAACTAATATTCAGCCCCATGACAATATGATCTCGTCGCCGTTTTGGCTGAGTGAGCTATTTTCTGTTTGAAGCCAGTCGAATTATTGGCCGACAATTGTATGGAAAAATGGTTTGATAGTTTGGCATGAGAACTTTATTACATGCTTAATAGGAGTGATGCCATGGCGTGACTCATCGTTAGCGCGCAACAAGACAAAACTGCACTGAATCGGAAGCTTAATAAAACATAACGTCGTCACATTCGTAGGAACAGCTCACAATTGCTTCTCTTTGTCGCATGCTGCAGCAGAAGACAGACTTGTTAATATCGCAGTCCGAGTAAGCTCAGCGTTGATAACAGTTATTATATTCCATCGTCCTCATTTCATCATTGCTCTTCTACCTGGTGATATCAATCATGGTACATTCCAAATTAGCTAGAATAAAATTTACACTACAGACAAAGTTGATTAGATTATTTTCCGGCTTTACCCCTAATACACATTTCATTGAGTGATATAACGTCCTTGTAGTCGATTGTAGAGGTTTTCCAGCATTTATTCGAAGTATCTAATATGTTTGGTATTATACAGCTAATATATAGCAATGCATGTGATATTCAACGCTCTTTTGGTTCTTGCCCCAGTCCTCTGTCAGTAAAGCAGAGCACGAATATAGCTCTAAGTGAGCGCCTATGTTTGTATTTACATCGTGCTGGATATTTGTTTAATACTGTGTACAGTTAACATCACTTGACGAGCTTCGTGTATCTAACTGTTACAAGTTAAGTTTTTTTTGAGATGATGATTGATTTTTTATGCAATATATATGATAAATTTATCATCAATTAGATGGATAGGGATTAAATAAACGTTTATATTTGAATATCCATTAAGTTTGTATGCGTGGCAGGGGAAACATATAGATTCATGGCTCAAGTCGTAGCTATCCATTAACATGCCAAACATTTCCCGTGATTTCCTTGAGGTGTCGTATTTCAGCGTCGCAAGCAGTCTGCTTATTAATTTACCTGATCCTTACCAATAACGAAGCCTTTCCAATTCATGTGTGCGTGTGCTTATCAAAATACAAACTGGTAAACATAGCTTATCTTCTACGCCAGTGCTCTCTTTTTACAATTATTGCTGGCTTCAAATAGCAAGGTAACCAACACCGAAGGTATTTCGAAGACATGAGATGCTGAAAGAGATAACAATCCGACAAATAATTGTAATACACATTGAATTCAATAGCGCGCCATATGGGAGTGACTTCATAGCAATACTTTAATAAGCGTTTGTAATTTAATAGATTTCCTGTGATGATAGTTTGCACCAGGGCTACATCCCACATCCTCTGATCGACTAGGTGACTAGTTGCGTTGAGCAAAAAACACGTTGCAAACGTGTTGTCTGATTATATATCG
Source organism: Urechis unicinctus (assembly GCA_034190875.2). NCBI lineage: Eukaryota > Metazoa > Annelida > Polychaeta > Xenopneusta > Urechidae > Urechis > Urechis unicinctus. The sequence goes on along the minus strand of CM067344.1, from coordinate 64,398,524 downwards.
ACCAATTCGTCAAACAACATCCTTCGTCAAACAACTTTCACTGTGTAATTTCAAACCTGCTGCAGAAGTCACATAACTTGAAAGTGCTTTCAGCAATTCTATCTGCCCGAAACAGTTGACCTGTCCTGTTATTTTAAATAATTAAACTCGTTAAGTATACATAATGTTGCTAATTATGGAATATTGTTTTGCAGACCGCGATTATTTTGTGAAAAAGATACGAATCTTTGAAGAGGATGTCAATCATTAGGACTTATTTAGAAATAGATATGGCCGCCATGAAAGGTAAGGGGACAATATAACACCACAGTGCTAAAAAGTATCTCAATGTGGTTACCTGTACAACTATAGACAATGTATCCAATAGTGCACAATAAAACTTTGTTATTGTCGCAATCAACAATATATACATTTATATATATATATATATAAACATATACATTTATATATACATATGTATATATATAAATAGGTATATATATATAAATACATATATATAAAATATATATATATGCATATATATATATATACATATATATAAACATATATATATATATACATATATATAAACATATATATATATACATATATATACATATATATATATTTACATTAATGAATATATACATATATATATGCATATAAATATATTATATATATATATATCTATATATATAAATATATATATATATATGTATATGTACAAATATATTTACTTATATATATATATATATACATATATATATATATATATAGATATATATGTATGTATTTTCTCCTACCTATATATCTATCTATCTATATATAGATATATGTCTACTACTATATATATATATCTTCTATTATATATATATTTTATATTTATATCGAGTGGGGACATAGGATCTATTTATATCTCTATAATCTATATATATGCTTTATATCATTATACATATATCATTTATATATAAACATCTCTCTATCTCTCTTCTATTAAAAATCTTGTCCCTTATCTATGGAATTCCTCTATATCGATATATATACTGTATCCCTTATAAATATATACATATGAATTATTTATAGATATATGTATACATATATACATATATTTAAAAACAATATATAGATGCATATATATATATACATATATATATATATACATGTATATAAACATATATATATACATTTATATATATATATATATATTACTGTAAATTTAGATTTTTTATATATATGCGTGTATATAAATATATATGTATATATGTATAAATATCTATACATATATATATTTTTTATATATATGTATATATATACCTATTTATATATATACGCGTGTATATATATATATATATATAATATATATATATATATATATATATATATATATATATATATATATATCTATATATATCTCTATATATATATATATATCTATCTATATCTATATATATATATCTCTCTATAGATCTCCTATATAATCTATATCTATATATATATATATATATATATATATTACACTTCTGACTTGTCAGCGACTGCATTGGCACATAAAATAATGTCTTGAATTTGTAGATTAGTGGAGCATTTAGGACAGGTATTTCCTTAAACCACATTGCACGAAACCATGCAATTTGCTAATTAGAGGTCATACGGCTCGTCAACAATTGACTTAACACCACAGACATTACTGAGGAGCTATGATAAGGTGGTCCAAAGATGACTGCCGGGCAGTATGGTCGCCAGTTAATCAGAATGGTGCAAGAATGTCATTTAGCGGCATCAGACTAGTCGGTCTTGACAAACTCTTGACTTGACTGGTTACACCTCATGGTTACATCTACAGTAACGAAATTATGCTTCAACTTCATTAGAAGATGGCGTTATGGCAGCCCTCAAACAGAATGGAATTGCCAGTTTGTTCACCCTGACTTCAATGTCATCGATCACCATTGAAAAATGCTTTGTTAAGCAAGAGAGAAATTAACCATTGCCAAATGCTAAACAGCTTTGCTATATCGTTGATTATTAATTAAATTGGCTCCCACCAGCCCATTTGCAGGGTATCTTGCACTCCATGAAGGCCATACAGGATTTCAGGTCATTTAAAAAGACATCTTGTATGAGCTGTGTATTCTTAATGTTTGTCTTCTGATGGGAATGACCATTTCTGCTGACCCCGTCCGCTTATTATGTGCATTGCATCTTAGGTGTAATAACAAACAATGGTGTGTCGTAAATATGCAGTTTTGATAGAAACAATGACCTTATCAAGACGCGAAGTGACCTCAGCATCATCACTCTGTCGATGCATCTCCACCCCAAATAAACACATATATCTAGATTACTTTCTTTCCTATTAGATTCACATCTTGTGACTGGGTATTAGGCAAAGTAGCAAAACAATTAATTCGAACCGTATCAGCCATATCAAATTACAATATCAATTGTTAGACGAGTAATGCCCACAAGGCGGTGAACATGCTACATTACTTGATATATACATAATTTAGCAATTAAACACGTACTGTTAAGCAGTTTGTTTGAAGCTTTAACGTAATACCTCTGCCTATAGGGACATCATTTGAATTGATTCATTGATAACGCAATCAGTCCTCTTTTACCTCATTTAAGGATTTAATGCTTATGGATCAATCAATCATTTTCTAATCATTCGCCTGGTTAGCACCTTAAACGCGCTTGTATGGATTGAATGATGAGGACATGTAAGACGAAGTAGTGTACGATGAGTGGATCAGAGAAATCTGTAAAGCAACGTACCAACCAATATTGCAACAGCGCACTCGTGCAGGATGCAGCCCAGGTTTGGTCATGTCTGTTAGCAGTTTAGTGAGGCTCGCTGCTGGATCAGGTTAGCTCTTCCACCGCGTGGTGTAGCGCACATGGACTAGGGTATTGATCATGTAATAGTGAATACAATTGCTCTGAATCGTCGCTTCAATCGTTAATATGGAGTGCCATGACATTTTTCCAGACACTTAGAGTGAACAATGGATCGTCTTTAAACGTGGATGTATCATAACCCACCACGCACAACCATTATCGTATCCATTGATATATAAAAAAGGAGTGGCGTTTCAACACAGATCTTCTTTAGACGTGGCTGCATGTGTCATAACCCACCGAAGTTAAACATTATCGTGGGATAACAATGAGATAAACAATATGCACTTCATTTGGGGACATATGACGCACGCCAGGGACTATAATACCCTTATTTCCCAGCTTGTCTGCCTAAATGTAAAAACATGGATCATTTAGCTCGACTGACCCATAGGCTGAGTTACACTACACATTCACCAAATTGCACACATACGCTTCGACAACGTTTCCACACAGGCGGAATACCTTATATGTTAAAATCTTATATTAGCCAGTATTGCTCCCTCTTACATATAGATCTAAACTATATTGAAGGGTAGTAAATTGATACCATTCAGCTTTACCTCGCTGTCAAAATGTTGCTGCAGCACAGTAACATGATGTACGATCTACAGCAGCAACAGCCTATGTCTTTGATTTAGGCCTTGGAAAATCTTTTCTCATAGTATGTCCTTACACGTTTTTGTTGACACCTTGCTATGCAAAATATGGCTATAATGTATGCATATGAGAAAAATTAGGCAAGCTTGTCAGCACTTGATATGCTTGAGTGTGGCTACATTCAGAGAGGGTACTATTATAAATATATTACCAACACTATGTGATTATCGCGAACATTCTATTTAAATTCATTCTCCGAGCATATAGTTTTAGCTGGATGCAAAATCAACAAAAGAATGGGCAATAAGGAAAATATAAAACAAACAATTTCTAATATTAGTCACGCGGTCCGATTCAAAGACATTCATGCAAACCACAATGAATGCAGATGTTAAGATATATCAAATCAGCTGGCATCGCTATATGCCTTCATCGACCTTATCAAAGCTTATCAAAGCTTTTTACAGACAGATGACTAATGTTATGCGTTGTTGCCTTTCCAGTGTAGCCAGGAACAATTATATGTCGGTCGATTCACTCATCCCTCAAGGTAGTTTTAGTAATCGGATATCTCAAATATGAAACTCGGTTCTTGTCAAATACAGCTTTGTGAGCATGTATCAACGAAATTTGCAAATTCATACCCCATCCCGTATGTCGTATAGTGTGCGGGTGCTTTCATAAATTGTTGCTGATGGACCCTGTCCTCGAAAATTACGTGACAACATAATCGAGCACGCTATCTATTAGTTATTTAACAGGCACCTTTACCTCGGAGTTAATAGCATTTATTTCTAGTACATGAGCCATTGAAGTCTCAGTAAAGCACGACGAACCCCCTGAACAGCCCATAATACTCAATTTTTTCAAGTATAAAGCACCCCTATTGCTTCCCTAATGCACCATTTAAAGTCGGGCTATAGTCTCACTAATCAGCCACAGTATCCTGCCACAAGCAGCAGCAGTACCCAGGGGATCTTGAATTAGGCTTTGTTAACGAGTTATGCAAAAGAAGTCACTTCATTGGATCCATCTTACCTGTAATCTGGTTAATCTTAGAGCCTATTACGTTCTGGATTGAGTCCCCATTGTAAACCTTCATATAATTATTAGAACAGCCACATTTACTATCGCTCACGATTATTACATATCAGAAATGCGGCCTCGTGTTCGTATTCAAGATTGCTGTTAAATACCTCGCCAGCATAAATTCAAAGTAGGAAATAATTTGACAAACAACTAATATTCAGCCCCATGACAATATGATCTCGTCGCCCGTTTTTGGCTGAGTGAGCTATTTTCTGTTTGAAGCCAGTCGAATTATTGGCCGACAATTGTATGGAAAAATGGTTTGATAGTTTGGCATGAGAACTTTATTACATGCTTAATAGGAGTGATGCCATGGCGTGACTCATCGTTAGCGCGCAACAAGACAAAACTGCACTGAATCGGAAGCTTAATAAAACATAACGTCGTCACATTCGTAGGAACAGCTCACAATTGCTTCTCTTTGTCGCATGCTGCAGCAGAAGACAGACTTGTTAATATCGCAGTCCGAGTAAGCTCAGCGTTGATAACAGTTATTATATTCCATCGTCCTCATTTCATCATTGCTCTTCTACCTGGTGATATCAATCATGGTACATTCCAAATTAGCTAGAATAAAATTTACACTACAGACAAAGTTGATTAGATTATTTTCCGGCTTTACCCCTAATGCACATTGCATTGAATGATATAACGTCCTTGTAGTCGATTGTAGAGGTTTTCCAGCATTTATTCGAAGTATCTAATATGTTTGGTATTATACAGCTAATATATAGCAATGCATGTGATATTCAACGCTCTTTTGGTTCTTGCCCCAGTCCTCTGTCAGTAAAGCAGAGCACGAATATAGCTCTAAGTGAGCGCCTATGTTTGTATTTACATCGTGCTGGATATTTGTTTAATACTGTGTACAGTTAACATCACTTGACGAGCTTCGTGTATCTAACTGTTACAAGTTAAGTTTTTTTTGTGATGATGATTGATTTTTTATGCAATATATATGATAAATTTATCATCAATTAGATGGATAGGGATTAAATAAACGTTTATATTTGAATATCCATTAAGTTTGTATGCGTGGCAGGGGAAACATATAGATTCATGGCTCAAGTCGTAGCTATCCATTAACATGCCAAACATTTCCCGTGATTTCCTTGAGGTGTCGTATTTCAGCGTCGCAAGCAGTCTGCTTACCTGATCCTTACCAATAACGAAGCCTTTCCAATTCATGTGTGCGTGTGCTTATCAAAATACAAACTGGTAAACATAGCTTATCTTCTACGCCAGTGCTCTCTTTTTACAATTATTGCTGGCTTCAAATAGCAAGGTAACCAACACCGAAGGTATTTCGAAGACATGAGATGCTGAAAGAGATAACAATCCGACAAATAATTGTAATACACATTGAATTCAATAGCGCGCCATATGGGAGTGACTTCATAGCAATACTTTAATAAGCGTTTGTAATTTAATAGATTTCCTGTGATGATAGTTTGCACCAGGGCTACATCCCACATCCTCTGATCGACTAGGTGACTAGTTGCGTTGAGCAAAAAACACGTTGCAAACGTGTTGTCTGATTATATATCGACCAATTCGTCAAACAACATCCTTCGTCAAACAACTTTCACTGTGTAATTTCAAACCTGCTGCAGAAGTCACATAACTTGAAAGTGCTTTCAGCAATTCTATCTGCCCGAAACAGTTGACCTGTCCTGTTATTTTAAATAATTAAACTCGTTAAGTATACATTATGTTGCTAATTATGGAATATTGTTTTGCAGACCGCGATTATTTTGTGAAAAAGATACGAATCTTTGAAGAGGATGTCAATCATTAGGACTTATTTAGAAATAGATATGGCCGCCATGAAAGGTAAGGGGACAATATAACACCACAGTGCTAAAAAGTATCTCAATGTGGTTACCTGTACAACTATAGACAATGTATCCAATAGTGCACAATAAAACTTTGTTATTGTCGCAATCAACAACATAACACATACCTTGATAATATCAGGGCGTTTTTTGCGGCTTCAATGAAGAAGGTACGTAATGTTCAACTTCGACCGTGCGACCCCTTGTAGTGATTGATCTGTATTAGATACGGATATTCTAAAGTGTTTCATTGTCGCCTCTGTGTTGACGCATGCACAAGATACACTTAGTAACTCCCACATTTATTCGTAAATTGAAGAGCTTGGTTCGGTAATTTAAGGTTCTGGAGGTTGTCACCTAAAGTGATTTACAAATATGTTTCCTGATGCAGCTCAACCAATTCTGATATTGAAAGCCGTAACGTCAGAATAGTATGATTGCGTATCATGCAATCGAAAATGTCTCGGGCACAGTGGGTGCATTCATCCAAAAGACGCATAACGATACAATGTATTAGGTCGCGCTTGGTCAGTAAGTGTCCCACGGAATAATATCATTGTACTCTGATAATGCTTCCTAAAGAGTTATATCCATCTTATGACCGTTTGCGTCGTGTTGTATACATAATACATTCACATTTAAAACGGTTGAGGGGCGAGCAGATGTGTTGAATAATCTGGTTCAAGTAAGATTCCACAACATTGAATTCGAACATGAGAAATATCAGGGCAATGTGGTTGGTAACCTGTTGTAAAATATGTCTAACCAAGCACTACAGGTTTGATAGAACTTTCTAAGTTTACTTCGCGTGACCGGAAGTGACTCATGTCATATGTTGAAGCAGCCTTAGTGGATGCTTGGTTCACAAATGTGGCCAATTAGGTGGAGAGAGTTGGTATCCTACCAGCATTTATTTTACTTCCCAAAAACTGCTGTGGTGTTCATTTTCCTGGCACATCAACACAATGTGGTTAGTTGCAATGGGTTATTTGTCATCTTCGCAGTTCTCCTTGCATAATTGAAATGGGATTACTTTATGAGCTTTGTAGCTGAAGCAGAGTCTATGGTTTCCAAGCGAGAGCTCAATAAGTGCTTCCATTCTTAGGAATATTTTTTGAACTGACATGCTATGCTCTAATTTATACCGCCAGCTTGGCTCGTTTCGTCCACATATTCCCCACAGATAATTGAAGAACATTTCCTGCTTTAGTTCGAATCGACCATTATATATCACTTTGCTACCCACACCATAATTGCGTCCGGTCCAAGAATATTGTCGGCACAGTCACCATCAGTTCCTGATCAGCCATCAGCTGATTCAAGCATCAAGGTCTAACTGTCTAAAAGTATGCTTCTGTAAAACATTACTATTGACTGTCATGCAAACCGTCTAAAACGCCCAATGATTGCATGTATTGTATTGATACGTGGATGTTCGTGACAATTTCAGACGTTATTCTTCTAAATAACGCGCCATGCTTGTTTAAAATAACAAAGGATGATGATTAAAACTTGCATATCAATCACGAGGTCATATAACACCAGTAAAGCAATCAACTCCATCTAATTGTTTGGTTTGCAATTCGAGACATGTTGTATTGGTGATCAATCCCAAGCAAATAACGGTTGTGTGCACATTGTTGTTGATTCCTGTTGCACATTAAATATCATGACCGAAATTGGTTAACGTGACTCTTTGCGTCCACATATTTCCTAGAGATACGTCGTTGATTCTTTTCTGCCGTGGTCCCAAGTTAGGTGCCCGTCAGATCTTGATGAGCGATCTATTAGCGCAAAGCATTTCCCATTTATGTGAAACATTCCATCAGCAGAATAGCTGATGTGAGTATAAAAGGAGAGAGCTTATAGTTACGCAAAGATGACTTAGTCTTGCTTTGTGGTGACCATTACCATAAGTCAGCAGCACTACCACGTGAAGTAACATAGCATAGTCGGACGCGCATGACACTGTTCTTCCGCCGACCGCATTTGTTGAGGAAATGATTCGTCGATTTCTACCATAACCATGTTTTTACTGAATGATATGCTATTCTATATAAGATGATGTAGGTATGAACCTACAATGCGTATTCCGTGATTTTATCATCACAGCTCAAACTGTGACAAATTAATTTTGTTTTCTAAATCATATGTTAGATTAGTGCTCCTCTGGGTATTTTCGCGTTGTTATATCTGATGCCAGATGATCCAAAGCCGTTTATATGATACAGAATGGTTTAACTGACCCTGCAACCCTGTGATATTTCATCTTTTTGAGCAATCGATACAGAGTATTGTTAAACAGCGGTGTTTGACCAAATCAAAAGATGCTGCTAATATACAAGGTACGCAAATACACGCAATGCTCAATACCTTTTCCTTAGTTCTCCATCTGCGAGCGGCTACTGCTTCGGATGGGTAGCATAAGTGAACGGTTCTACCGCATAGCGCCTACAAGATAGCATCAGCCATGCTATTGCATGTGTTGTGATGTATGGAATCACATAATTATTAAAAGCATTCATTGTAGGGCGTCTTAATGATCGTTACAGGTTAATCGATGCATCAGGATTTGTGAATCGCTTGTTTTTACTTGTCAACTTTTCAACGACTTTTCAAAGCGTTCTCTGTCGAATCCAGATATTTTTGTTGGACGGCCCTAATATTGTGGCCCTGTGTGCGCTACTTAAGAACATTGTTCATATCTTTAAATACATGTAGCTAATTATTACAGATTGTTCACCATATTCTGTGTCTGTCAATCGCGTATATGATAGGTAACATGTTTCAGTAATTCCCTGGTGTACAAGCGAATGCATGTGCAATGTCATCGTTAGCTGACTGTTGATATGTGTTATTTTACCTGTGGTTGCTTATATGGTATCTTTTTTCGGCTTTGCTGTCAGTCCCTTCTTATCGCAGTCGCCTACATCCTCTTTCTCCCTGAGATGCAACATCGCCAAACAATACTCAATCCCACACCCATCGTACCGTACATAGTGTTCTTAAGAAGAAAACTTCGTCAGGAAGCACAGCTTCTCGTACTACTGTCGTACGATGGGGGTCGAATTCGTTACAACACATCAGACAGCATGGATTAGGGTTTGCGGCCGTGTCCGCTTCGATGCTGTCGAATCTATTCAGCAATGAGATAATTGGTTCACGTGTTTGCATAGCTAGAGAAGTTTACCGAATCCAAAACAACAAATTGTTCTTGTTTGTCAAGAGAGAAAAAGTGACAGTGAGACCGCTTGACAAGCAATCAAATAACCTGAAATGTGACAGTTCACGCAGAGAAGGCATCTGCAAAACTCATTGCAAGTTGAGTTATCCACACATCATGGGGTAATTCACACAAAGGCCGTTTAATTACTGATCAAAGAAACATTATTCTACAAACACATGCTATTTTCATGGACGAAGCAGTGATTTACTCAAAGCGTTAAATGCAGCATTCACGAATATCCCCGTATCAGGCTTTGGCATTGATCAAATTCAAAGCATATAACCCACTTCTAATGATATTCGACTCTACTATAGATTAACAAACATTTGTTTGCGAGAACACGCCAATCACTAGGCCTGTTTCTACCAAACATCGCCCGCATTAATGCTCCCTGCATCTAGATGGCCATTTGTAATCCGTGTCACGTACTTTCTAGCATTTAGCCCATCCGTAGGGGTTTTGGTTACTAAATAACCAGAAATCTGAAAGGTTGCGCTCGAAATATTGAATGGTCACAGTCAAAATATCATTGTGTGTGATGTGTTGCTTGCAAAAATCATGAACATATCCATAGCATGGTGGAAAACACCGTGTTGTGATTATTGCATTGAAACTTTAGCGTTGGAGTTGATTGGTTTCGCTGCTTTTTACTGGACCCTTGGGGCCTCACAAAACCATAACAAGCTACTCGAATTGACATTGATATTTGATTTGCGAGCATAAAATAATTTTCTTTATTCCCCATTTAGAGCCTGTAAATGGTATCAATAATCAGCTACAGCATCTGGCCACATATCGCTTCGGGACCCAGAGAGCCTCTAAATTGAACATTGTTAGCAAGCGATTCTAAGTAAACTGCGTCACTGAATCCATCTTAAAAAGGGTTGTATAACGTTGAATCATTTATGCCGTAGACACTTTGACATGGCTATAATCGCCAAATGTACATAAAAACAGCGACATTAGCTTTGCACAATCGATTCATCTGTGTCATAGATGCGGCCTGATGTTACTCTTGAAGGTTTCCGTTAAATTCATGACACATGGTATTAATAAACCTCCACAACACGCAGTCCAACAATCAACAAACTGGACCATTTACGTTTCATTTGATCAAATGTTCATCCTTTTACTTTCTTGGCGGCACTGCATGAAAACAATAAAATCACTCTATTCCATGCGTTTACCATTTAGCTTTATAAGCATACTTTCGATAAACACCCTAATTTAAATGTCCATCTACTAATGCATAAACACCCAGCTACGAGCAAGACCTTTTACTTAATGATGTTGAAAGACTCCCCCTAATTGCATTTATATTATCTGCCCATTATGTGGGATTGTTAAGAGCCAGTGGCCATTACTGAGAGGGCGCTTTGTAATACACCTATCGACTCAATGTCTTGGTCAAAGTATGACCGTATCAATAGATTACTATCCATCTGTTTATGCTCCATCGTGTAATCAATTGTGCCAGATTTACCAATTGTTATATTTGCAGTTTCGCGATTAGAAAAGTTTTGACAAATTATCTTGAGCTGACCACAACATGTAAGCCCTACTGGCGTGAATGCAGCAGCCATCTGCATTGGTGATGACGTCTGGTCCTCCATTATATCATGACAGCGTTCGTTTTCTCATGCAATCTACTGTTATGCCGCATCACTGGCACTGGCTCACTGCAACGTATTGCTCAATATATTGCACCGCCCTTTGAAGAAGTTGATCGGTTCTGATAATTTGAGCCCTGGCTTATTAATGTTTTAAATACATGGCATAACGCAATGGTACTGTTTTTATCAATATTATGCACATGGATGCAAAACGAGGATGAGGAATGGGACCGCCCATAAGAGAAAACCACTTTACATATACCTCAGCACATTACCTGTTAAAAGTGAGAAATTCCAAAACGTGAAGGCATCAATGTAATATAGTGTAATGTGATTGAGGTACAAATTACCGCGCACTATACATTGTATGTGATTATTTCGATGATTGCTTCTATCGTAAAAGTCCTAATGCAATCGCGCGCTTTGAATGCAAAATGACAGGCTTTTACTTTCATGTCGTAAATTGTATAAAGCCTTGAGCGGCTTGGTCATTTGTAAACAATTAATAATTATTGCCACTTACCATCATTGCAGTATGGGTCCATAGACATATCTGGTAAAGTCAATAAATGCAACCAGGTATAAAGACGATCGCACAAGACCGTTAGGTAGAAGAAGACAAAATGTTTAAATTGCCATACAAATAAGTCCGGTTTAACTATTGCTCCAAACATTTGTCCTTGGTCCCTCCTTCTTGGTTTTCGATGATGGCATTTCCAATGTAGAAAATTCGATGATAAGACCTTACCTTCACGATGTCAACTTGATTTAACAAGTCCAATTTAATAAGCAATCAGTATTATGAACCGCATTAGAGTCTCAGAAATCGCAACAACTTATAAATATGCATAATTGCCTAAAATGTGCGAGGCGATTAACTTTTCCGACTAAATTACAATATTGCGGCGAGATTGCGCAACGTAAGTCAGATTGTTACGGACATGTTATTATGCTGGATAAAAGAAATGGAATAGGTAACAAGGTCAGAAAGTTATAAGGTATAAATCTAGTATCAACTGACTCACCTGTGAAATGTATTATCAGGCAGATGACGGTTTGATAAAAACTTAGCAAATTCCGCGCGGTCGTACGACAACGTAATGCAAGAGACCGGTTGTTGACAACCACCAGAATTCGGGGTGGAATTTCGCCGAAAAGTTAGAAATTAATCGAATATCAAGTATTCGCCCGGGGATTTGTTTAAAAAAAACATATCTATTAAATTCAGTCAATACTCTCTCTCACCGTTGGTGGCTTTAAATTTTTCTCAGCTCGTATTTGCTACCTGAGAAGTGATAATAAGTTAAGCATGTTTGTCACTCTACCGATAAAAGTGGGTTTTCCTGTTTGACCAACAAGGTCTGTTGGGCTACCTGAAACCGTTAGTGAAGCAAGTTAAACAAAACGTAATTGTAATTCAAGGTGAGTGCTGTTAAATATATATCAAGATACATCGTGCTTAGTCTTGCCACGAGTGCATTATTGGGTGTATTACTAATTACATATTCGCTGTTGCACATATAAGGCGGTTGTTTGGATCACAAACAGACAGCATTAAGCGTGATTACCTAAATGGCAAAACTTCATTCTGTTCTTCCAGATGACAGACTAGAATTGCGCCAATTAGGCACTAACAGGACACAGGATAGGTGTATTTGTACAAAATTACTATTCTATTTACCCAGCTGGCAAGTATAGACGATCCAATCAAGGAACTGTGCGTGACGATAAGCCTCATGCGTTGTAAGGAATATCTTTTTGCATTTGAAGGATCAGCTTGTTTCCTTAATCAGCTTTCACATTTTACACCTTCATAATGTGATTTGGGTGCTTGCTGGCGAGGGCAACGAGGTCGCATGTTGTTTTCAATCTATGCATGATCATAAAAACCATGTTACTCTACAATAGATCACCCAACATAGGTAGAAAACCTCAGAGAAGTAAAATAGATCTGTGCGCCCATCTACTAGAACTACTGATGTAACTCGCGACGATATTGTGGAAGTGATACATACAAATCAAATCAAACCGACATAACTTCATAATGATGCCGCAGTATATTAACCCCGAGCCACTGCAAAACTTTTGTGTTTGAAATACTCAGTTAAGATAATGGACTATTGCAAAGCCATGTTCTACTTTCAATTCAATGAGTAATAGACCTACTGCAGCGCTGTTATCATTTATGTAGACATTTAATTTGACACACACCGACCGTAATGCATGATTCAGGTGTCTATGTGCTTCATTTGTTGCAGGATGGGTTGTAAAGCTCATCTTCACTTCATTAGCCTCTGTTGTGCAATACCCAGCTCCTTCAATATCTTCGTTTATGGTAAACACCCAGCGATTTATTACACTTCATGACCAAATTAACAAATGTCTGCTTCACAAGGCCGTTGTGTGAAATAATTAAGTTCCTGAACTTTGAATTATCTGCATGTTTATACCGATGGCTTTTGCTTTAAAATGGTGGTCGTGAGCTAATTTTACTGTTAGTGAGTTACCCTGTGGGATAACGTGGAATACTTATCGCAAGCAGCACCAATCAATTCCCAGTGCAATCATCTACAGCGTCGATATAAACACATAAACATGACATGATTTCATATTTGTAGCCTACCTTTTTGTTGAAACGCACTTGCTCTATAACTCAGCTGCTACTTGAGACCTTAACAGACATTCATTTGGCGCCATGTAATGGAATTAGATGGAGTACTTTACTATTTGTAGTCCCCTGGAGATTATCTAATGAGATGCTATCAAAGTCCCCGTCGTACTCGATTCCTGGAGCTTGGGCATATATATTGCCATATATTGCGCATTGACGTTCTAGCTATTATCTGTCAGTGTATTGCATCGTGCGATCCAGGCAATTAGTTTTATGTGCCATATCTATGGTAAATACGTTGGCTACACATGGGCTCCAAAACTCCGTTCTAGTGAGGTGTTTGTATCAAAGTCAGAATTCTATTGTATCATTCATATAGTGAGCTGCAATGACGACGATGTAGAACACTTCTTCCATTCATTAAGGGGATTAATCACGTGAAATATCATCACAATGGTCGCACAATGTGCATTGCATCAAATTTCTACCACGAACTAATGAAACGAACAATCGACCACAAATATGGTCTTCTACGTGTGGGAATAGCATGGATGCAATGGGATAATGACACACATTATGTATTGCTCAGTCTGATTACAGTCATAGGCGGAGACTTCCTCCAGTCGATATTTTCTTATTTCCCCAGTACTTTTGATCACAAATTACGCCTTGGAGGTTCTTACTAACTTGAAAAAATTGAGCTATCATCACCTATGACAATCGCTTACTGGGCTTAAACGGTTCCACCCTAAGCGCATTTTAATTTGCTTCGATATTTGCTCAGCCGTTGCCAATGTACAAAAATCAGCTGAATGCGCCGGTAATGCCAGCGCGTTTGCGAGAGCTATTCGCGTTACACAGATTCCGGAACTGACCATTGCATGCACTGTGAACACCGCATTGAAAATAATTATAATATTTCATCGTCCTCATTTCAGCATTTCTCTTTTCTTGGTGGTATCTATCTTGGTATTTTCCAACTTTCTTTGGTTGAAATGTTAAAATACAGACGAAATTGTTTAGATTATTTTCCGCGCATTAACCGTAATGCGCATTGCATTGATTGATTTAATGTCGCTGTCCGTGAAGCCGATTGTAGAGGTCATCCAGCATATATTCAATGCATGTGATATGTTACATATTATATAGCTATTACATATCAATATATGTGGCATCTAACTCTCTACTGGTTCTATCCCTAGTCCTCTGACCTTCAAGCAAAGCACGATTATACCTCTAAGGTTAGCGCTCATATCTTTATACACGTTATGTTGGATCTTTTTCTCATACTGTGTGTAATTTGCATCAATGGATGAACTTTGTGTATCTAACTGATAAATAATTACAAGCAAAGTGTGATTGTCGTTGTCAAGAGTTTCAGAGATGATACTTTTCAGGAGATATATGATGTTTATTCATATTGATCTCCAAATTAGTCGTAGTTATACATTTTCCATCTATGTCAGTAAAGGTGTCGTAATACAGCGTCGCCAGCAGTCTGCTTATTAATTTAGCTGATCCTTATCAATAACGCAGCCGTTCTAAATCATGAGCGGGTCTGCTTATCAAAATGGCACCTGGTATGTTAGATCGTATCTTCTACACCATTCCTCTTTTATCTATGCAAAATTGTATGCTGCTAGATTCTAATATATACCAAAGATATTTCGAGGACATCAGATGCAGAAAGGGATAATATGATGAATTAATACGATAAATACTGCCTTCACATGAACTCTTCACAAGACCGCATTCATTTGGATGAGTGGTTCATTATTCGAGGCGAACATACTGGAAATGCAGACTTTTTAATACTCTGCGGAGGTGCAAGTGGGTGCTTGATGTAATACTAGAACACCACATATCCCAAACATAAAGCAATGCACGCCTAATGCGTTTCGCCTTTATTATACACCTATCGAATTATGGAACATTCTTTACATGCTAAAGAGTTAACTACAACAATAGGCTACGGCTTCTACGCTTTTACCATATATATATATATATATATATATATATATATATATATATATATATATATATATATATATATATATATATATATATATATATATATATATATATATATATATATATATATATATATATATATATCTATATATATATATATATATATATATATATATATATATCTATATATATATATATATATATATATATATATATATATATATATATAGACTCTGGACCTTGATTGCAATTCGTTTGATCTATGTGAGTCAACTCCTCTGATATCTTAGTCCATCCCCTAAGCCCTGCTTCAGCTTGCTCGTGATATATTGTTACGCCTTTGTCAGAGCCACTGGGATCATGTCATTACTATCACTAAACCTATGTGTTTACAAGAACCATCTACGTAGGCTTGGTGTTTAAGAATGATTAATGTGTAGTTTAAGGACTTAGACATCATGTTAGACAGCCTGATATTTGTGACATAAGTGACATAGAACCATTCAATAAAGTCACAAGACGACAGCTTAAATGCTAACATTAGTAATCTCAAAACTGCGTGTTGCTTAACACTGCAATTGCTAGATTTGAAAATCGGTTTCAAAGGTATCCACACCCACCGCAGATACTGGTAGATTGGACAGGTGAGTGTGCTGATTAGGAAACAAATTTGTAGTCGCAACAGATGTTTGACTTTCATCGTTAGATTTATTCTCGTCATCTTTCAAACAAGTCGTTTCTATTAGGGTGGTAGTGTAGTCAAGACATAGATGTCAGATTTCCAAGTGATTTACTTGTATACCATTCCCTCTCTCTGAAAGCGTCTTTATATAACCTAAAAGTCCCTGTAGAAATAAATATGTACGCAACTGGAATTATGACAACATATAACTGTCATGTCAACAACTATATCGCAAACGTAATGGTAACAGCCAAAAAGTGCAAAACCTAAGTGTGTAGATGTTACATGGATGCAAAAAAAAACTTCATGTCTTTAGAATGCTCGTTCGGTCAACGAACTACACCACAAGAACTATGGTGGTGGGTTGACAGAAGGCGCCAATATGTTGTGCGCATGTAGGAACCTTGGAGTCATCTGAATCGAACGCAATGGGTGAAAACTGCACCCAATCAATGAATATTTATCGGGCTTATACCATCTCAATATAATGCTCTGTCATAAATGTGAACACTGACGACAGCTTCTGGGCTGTTATATGATGAGCCTAATATAGCACACAGTCTTATCAGTATATCAAACCCCTAGTCACCAACAACGAGTCAGCTCAGAAATATTACCCGTGCATTAGCTATGATGAAAAAATAATAGACTATCAGTACACGTTCGATTGAAAGCCTGGTACTGATCCCTTCGTTTGTTGTGAATATGCATGATAAACTGTCAGCAAACGTTCTAATGCTGTTATACACTGTCGGGTGTTTAATAACACATCTGATGATAAATAGCTGTGGAGCATTCTTTTACAGCGTACATTGTTTGATCATGGTTATTCATGGTGTTCACAATTTGCTGTATTTCTGTCGTCAATGGCAGCCATACTTGTGATGTTGTTGAGAGATGCAAAAAATAATCAGTTGTAGCGCGTTGCGTATTTAACTTAGTTTAGTTCCATAGTATTCCTCATCGAAACATTGAAAGCTTTAGGATTTGCCATTTTGGGCGAGACATGTGTGTATTTTTGCTCAATGTTTGACTTGATAAATTATTTTCGTTCGCCATTTATCATAGCTTGCACATCCAAGAATGGCTAGTTAACCACTATGTCACACGACACTTTATATATCGTAATCTTTCCGTTAACGATGATCACCTGCGTAGTATTTGATATATTTAACATTTCAGTCACGCTTTACCACCTTTAGAGACAAAGACATGCCCCACTTACTGCATTTTTCGGACAGTACCTGGCGTCTTGTTCAGATAATGCGATATCACAAAAGTCTCATCAATCCCTCTGGAGACTGCATCTGCATTTTTTGGGAAGCTCGCATAACGTGAAAAAATGTGTATAACGGTACATATCCCATAACAGTTACCAAGACCACAAATACGGATTAGGTTTGAATTAGTGACGTAAATCCGGTTAGTTTTACGAATCTGCTCTCTAAAGTCTGTAGATGTTTACGATGCTTCCTAACCTATCCATCAATTACATTAGACAGTTATTGGATTTAGATGAGCTCTACTATCACCCTTTTCATCATAGTGCATGTAACAACATGATAAACAGAAAAATATGCAACAATTGGTGCAGCGAGTAACCTTCAACATATCAAACATCATTCTGCTTGCCATCATCTCATATTATATGTCCCCACTGCCAGACAAAGTTTAAGTGTACAAAGTGTATAATTCCACATGTTCAGTAAATATCTAACATAATATTATCGTAATACTCTGCTTATACTTGCATAAAGAGGTATATCATATCAGAGCATATGGCCCGTTCGCTATCGCAGGTTACACGACTGAAGGGAGAGTATAATCTGGTTCGAATAGAATCCCGCAAAGTCCGACGCGTGTTGGTCCAACTTTATATTCGAATATGAATAATACAAACCAAACCCAGTTATAGCTGTAAATAAGCACCACAAGAGCAGCCGGCAGGTTGAACTAACCTGGTTAACATCAAGGAAGCAACTAATGTCATTAGTTGGAGTTGTCTTAGCGGTTGGTTGGTTCTCAAATATGGGAAATTAGCAGGAGAGAGTTTGTATCTTACCAGCATTAATTCAAAGACGCTTACACCAAATGTGCTATGCTTGTAGCTTTCCCGGCACATAAACAAAGTCTGGTCAGCTGCAGTGAGTTATTTTTCATTTTTTGTGGTATTCCCAGCATAATTCAAATGAGAATACTTTATGGTGAGCTTTGTAGCTGCAAAATAGTCTATGGCGTCCAAAGAAATGCTTTAAAGAGCCTATCGCACGAAAAATCGCGATCTGCGCTACGATTAGCGCAAAGGGGCTGCTGGTAATTTCGCTATTTCATTACTTCAGGAGCGCGACGAAGAGACATTGGATGGCACAGATCATTAGCAGACCATCGTTGCTTCGGCAGAGCAAATTTCGCCTGCATATTCCAACCAGAAATGAGCGATTCAGACATCTCGGATGAAAAGAAAAAAGACACCGGCGATGTCACTGCTACGCCTGGGACAACGGGGAACTCCCTGCGTCTCTGAGAACGGGCTTACTTTAATGACGTCACACGCCTGGGCCTGACCAAGATAATGGCTGCCACAGCGTTTTGTCGGGTGCGCTAATTCGAACTTACATTGTATCAAATTTTGGCCTTAACTGATCAGATGCGACGGTTATTGGACCGGTTTGAGTTTATTGATCACATTATGAATTGATTTCAGCGAAGTACCTATAACCGTGCGATAGGCACTTTAAATGTGATTGCTCTCTTTTAGGAATATTTCGCCAGACTCTCTATGATCATGGAATTCACGTCACTCTACAGTCACAACATGCCACAAGGGTTAGACTCGTGCACGGGAGTTGATTCCTGAACACACTTATCGGCATCAACAGTATCCTCTTGGATGCTCTATCAGCACTAACAGAGAGCTCGCAGCCCTTTTCACAATAAAACAACAGACATCAATAACGATTTTATGCTATTCACCTAGTGGCAGTATCCGCTTTCTCTGGTGGAGAACAGAGAGCCGATTACAGCGAATTTGGTTTAATGAAAAATAAATCTAATAAATTTAGCTGATACGACCACCTAAGATGATTTGCGACCAGTAAGAAGACTGATGACCCATAAACGCCCATTGTTGTGGTGAAAGTGTAATGTGGATAAATTGCAAAACTTTACACGCCAGATTTGGATAATTAAACCTTGCATTAAAGCCGAATCGAAAAAATGTCAAACTGGTAGTCGCGCATGATCATCCATGCTATGCTCTACGCATGTGTTAAATTTATACCGCCAGCTTGACGCGTTTCGTCTACACATTCCTAAAAGATATGCTGCCGAACTTTTCCCGCTTTAGTTCGAATTGCCCATTATATGTCACTTTGCTACCCACGCCACAATGGCGTCAGCTCCGTGACGATTCCATGCATAGTCACTACTAGCTCCTAACGAAAATCAGCTGATTAAAGCATCAAAGGTCTATCTGTCTAAAGGTGTGCTTGAAATAACTAAATTATGTATGCTTCTGTAATACATAACAACTGACAGACTTGCCAACCGTTCAAGATGCCCAATGGTTGCATGTCTTATATTGATACGTGCATGTTCGTGACAATGTAAGACCACACACAAACTCACCAGCATGAGGGGTAAGCGTTATAGGTCTAAATAACGCGCCATGCTCGTTTATTGATAACGAAGGATGATCATTCACAGAATGGTACATCAATAATGAACAAACGAGCAATGCAACGGAGGCTGATCATCTGATTGAGGCGCACGTAGCCTACCAAACCATTCAACTCTGTTGTGGAGCGTAGTGTGGTGCCTTATTGAATTACGAACTCAATCCATATCGCATTATTGCAATAGAACCGATAGTGCAACCCTAACTGAACGCTTTAGCATCGAGTTGGGTTCTTTGTGAGTGCGCTAGCCACCGCCACATAGTGAACGAGCGGTTTGATAACAAGATATCATTGTCCTGTGCATATAACAGCAGTAAAGCAATAAGTTCAATCCAATAGTTTGGTTTGCAATTCCAGACATGTTTTAGTGGTCATTAATCCCATGCAGCAGACGGTTGTGTGCGGCTGAGCGCCCTATGCTGATAGCCATCCGCTGCGCGGACCGACGATGCAACACAAACATCCCCGTACTTATAATACCACGCCTGGATAACAAGTACTTAAAAAGGTTATTGTGATATGTTATGTGAGAACGTAAACAACTTTTCAACAAGAATTACGAGGCAAACTTTCCGGGAAGATTATAATTGATTCTTATTGGGTATAAGGCTGTGATATATTTCAGTCAACGATCCCATACACCCCTCATGCGTTGATTAATATTAGAATCAACGTTAAACGACATAGGACATGTCGTGTGTGTCGACAAGTTAAGGCGATCACCAAAAAAAGTCCTGATTTAGGACGCAGTTTAGGTTAATTACACGTTTGTTCTATCTTAGCACAAGAACACGCGCATTGTGATATGAATACAAAGACATTCATTCTAGAACAAATATGATGTTATGGTGGGATTATTTTGCGTTTTCAGGCAAGAACATATAGTTTACGCTAACCTATTAGGCAATTCCAGTGAAGCTTTCCTAAGCTTGCAAAACAAGAACAACGATCGTTGCCATCATTGTAAGAGAAGTGGCAGTGTAACATCTCCAGTAATATAACGCGCACAATGATTAAAACATAACTAAATCAGTACAAATCTGTACCAGGCGCCCATTCGCCCAGGGCTGACTTGTATTGGTGGCTGGACCAATTGGAAAGGACTGATTAGTGATTTAACGAACCAATATCCCACAAAAGTAACCATGAGGCCAATATATCCACAACCAAATAATGGTCATCTGTAATGGATACTTTACATGCGCTCATAAACCTGGTACAATCACGGGTTAGACGTTTGAAATACAATTCCAGAATACTTACTAATAATAGATAATCTACTATAATAAATGCAGATGAATATGAACAAACAACATACTCTCTCTCTCTCTCTCTCTCTCTCTCTCTCTCTCTCTCTCTCTCTCTCTGAATCTTCCCCCCTCTCTCTCTCTTCCTCTCTCTCTACCTTTCAAATGAGTCCGCATTACATCCCTGCTGATCTTCTGCTGAGGGCAGAATGGGAAGGCGCGTAAGGTAGACCACACAAATCCACGTTACCTTTTGTGCAAAGCGTATCGTACGGATGAATAAACAACGTGCATTAGTATGGCCGAGTTAAATGTGCTACGTAAGCGATAACAAGCATTAATCATTTTAGTTTACATGTTATCTGGTTAACAAACTCAATTAGATGATATAGCAAAATATGTAATAGTTAAATGTGTGCAATTGAGCATTA
The DNA here is from genome assembly GCA_034190875.2 of Urechis unicinctus. Lineage (NCBI taxonomy): Eukaryota > Metazoa > Annelida > Polychaeta > Xenopneusta > Urechidae > Urechis > Urechis unicinctus. The sequence goes on along the minus strand of CM067344.1, from coordinate 64,376,662 downwards.
TTTATCCATTTCATATGTGTAAGAATTGATCGATTGCTATTTTCTGGCTTGGTGGTTTTGTTTATCAATCAAATCTCCAGAGCCACCAATATTTGCAGTATTTGTATCATACTCGTGTTTATACTTGATACAATGCCACACCATATGATAAGATGTATCCATGAATCTACTACGCACTTTTAAAAATTTCATCAATGCAGCCCATACTGTTGACAATAAATATTGTTTTCTAAATAATATATCAAGCTTTGAAATTACTGCTGTGGCTGCGATTTTCAAATTATAAATACAGTATTTCCTATGGTTTTGTGTTATGACATGTAAGCATAATTTCACCGCCCATATTTTGTATCGGTACCAGTGACTGACCATTCATAAAATGACTGCCCCCTGTTTGCATATGCAGAGATTGTACTTGTCTGCAATATTTTAGTTATGAACCGATGGAGCACTATTGATTATGATATGAATTTTGTACAGAGGATACAGTTTACTAAGATAGAGAAAATGTAAAAGACAGTAAAATAAATCAAATAAATATTGAATCATGCAAATGTGCTCTATTATGACATACATAGAGCTATTATCGGTGTCTTGCGTATAAGAAATATGCGCTATTTTTAAGAAATTAAATATAGCCGTATATATAGTTAAATCACTCATGGTGTTCGATTTGTCTTTATTCATTTTCAAAACAGAATAATATTAGACATTTTCAATACATGCAGTGTAACGACTTTCATTAAGTGCAAGTGTTGCGCATAATTTGAATTATATACTTGTTGAATCAATGGTTGTGTGATAGAATTTCATTAACTGTTTATGCAATTCAATAGCAAATTATTATGGGTTCTTGAGGACAGACCCAAGAGCTAAAGAATAGTCTAAGTAAATATTTATCAAACTATAAACGAGATGTATTAAGCCCATATAGAATATGTAATTCAGACGTGGTGACCATACCTTTCATATCAAAGATACATATTGGACAGGTCAACAGCCCGCTCGTGGTATGCCTGAATTCAGTTACGAATAAATATAGCAATTGTTTGAAGTGCCATCGCATAAAACAGGACGTATGTCATAATGACAAAACATTGTTCAGCTTCGCAGTTCTGAAAGCACAAGCCGTTGGGCGCATCCATATGCCTCATTACAAACTAGGGTTAACTCAGAACTGAGAATGAACAGTTTTGCATCGCGTGTTAGCCCCATGGAACAGTTTATCATCTGCTATGGTTTCAGTCAGCCCATTTAACTGGTTCAAAAACATCTACTCGGACGATGAAGGTGCATAGTGTCGGTCATAAAAATCGGTTTATTGACAAGCTCTCCGTGTTGTATTACTATGATGACCGGATCTGTTGGGTTTTAGCATTCTAACCTTGAAGTTCAATATCATGCTGTTGCACAATGTTAATATGGATGCTGCAACTGCGTCATTTCTATTTGTTTTATTGCTATTTCCACATATGCAAATATGTTGTTTTGTCACAAGTGGACCAGTATGGTGTGTCCTAGGGTGCTGCAACACGTCCCTTCCACTTGGTTCGAATAGCTTTTTCCCATTTTGTCAGCAATGATATATTCTTACTCAGTCATGGTTAACTGACCCAATAGACTAAATGTATGATTTTTTTATTCAAATTAATTTGTGTCAGGATCGACGAAGCAATATATTCAATTGCTTTATCTTGGGTATGATTTCAATTCTATCTAGCTCATGGCAGTTATGCAAGCCGCTTCAAAATATTCTCCTTAATTAAGATAAGACAGAGACGTTTTGCCTCGTTTTCAACCAGTTGATCAAGGAACGATGAAAGAGCCTGTTGAGCCCCATATCGGGCACTCAGGGATTATTTTGTTTATACATAACTACGTTCAATGCAGACATAAATAATGCCATATTTTAATTTGTACCGCAAAGTTTTACTTGATCGCAGATCAAGTTGATAAATTAGTATTGATGATGTACAAAGGAAATTTTCGTTAATTAGTTGTGTTCATCAATCGGCAACGGTGTTTCCCTTAAACCATGAACCTCACAAATGTTAGATTTAAATAATTACGTGCTCTATAACTACCTCGCTATCGATGTGTATACTTCCGCTTTGGTTACAAAATGTAGATTTAATCACAATCTTTACTCATTATAGTTGTGGGCTATAGCAAGAATCTATGTTCTTAGTAGCGACTGAATGTCTGTAAACTTTTGGTTTCCAAGGTGTGGTTGCCAAGCATCTTGCTAGACAACCTCGTTAAAAATATGGAGCTGAACAGTCTCCTTAATGGTATACAGTCTCGTATAATGGTCCACGGGGCGAAGTGGCATTTCCTTTTACTGAGGAATCAACGCAAGGATTACAAAACTTGTACAACAGCAGTGTAGATCTTGGTGATAATTTGTATTCTGCAACAGTAAAAATGATTCATGTCTTCCTGAGTCGACCAAGCGTTGTCATTTCATGTGTCGGTTATTCATCTTTTTCAATCCGTCAAAATAATGCTGAGTAAGCAATGCCCACCAACATCGCCCGTGGGCGAATAAAACAGTAGCAGGAATTGTTACGCAGGTGCAGTGGCCGTAATCCAAAGTCACATGACCAGCTCAAGTGATGGGATTTCAGCAATGGCCACCTGTAACAAGCTCTCTTCTTCAAGCTCTCTTGGATGTCCTTTATTGCGTATCCTGCCTTCATTTATGATGTTCGTACATTTGTATAAACAGCATTAGCTAATGCTCTATTCGGCGATCAGTGGTTTCTTGTGTGATTAGTTTTGTTACTGTCGTGAGTGGTGCCAGGTGAAACGTACTACAACTAGAGTTTTGCTTAACATAATAGCCAATTTGAGGAAGGGAATAGCTATGACTGCCGTGTTATTTTATCTATGTGTACATTGTGCGGGCAAATAGGCATTACAAAATAGCGCCCCTAATGACGCGTTCTTTGAAATTGTTCCATTGTGATACATGCGGAAATAAATTGCGGCCTTGTATTTCATCATTGTTGTACCATAAATATTTTGATGTACATGTGTTTAAACCAAATAGAATTGTAATGCAATTGATGACCAGTTGCTAGGCAGCACCGTAAACGCTGTCATGTCTTTTGTCACAGCATCGCAGCGCTCGTCAGACACGGGTACGACTCCGCGAGGATTGCTGCAGTTAGAACATTTATAACGCCAGGAATCGTGTTTTCAAGAAACAAGACGCCTCACACGAGGAGATAAATGGTTATAAACTGCAGTTAATGAGACATGATATCCCCGAGGGCGGTGTAGCGTGGATTTTATTATCTTGAAGTAGGTGTCAGAAATGAATTATATTTATTACACAAGTTATTATTCTCGAAGACAAAGTGACGACTCTTTTATCTTACCAGATGCAACAAATTTTTCATAGAACTCACGCTATGACTGTTGACATACGATGATATCTTTAGATAGTAGCAGTGGTGCATGAAACGCAAAGATAAAGTTCCTTTGTCAGTCACGAAATCACTTCCGCTCATTTCACATGGTGAGATGTTATGGTTGATTCTATTCGTCGCTGGCATAATTCATTTTACAGCTCCATCCACCGACAAGGATTGAAATGGTTGCCATGGTAACAATCATGCAATTTTATCTTTACGTTACCGTGTCGTTGCTCCAATCTGGCATCACATGATATAAATTACTCCATGTCGTTTATGAACTTTGAACATACCATGCTATCCGGTAATGCTTGTTTGAGGATCCTACCAGCGGGTTTGTGGACAGTTGAGGATGGCACTGGCCAATCATCACAGCCATCTCCGTCCATTAACGTTGGGGTATTATATTGTTAAGAGCGATGAGTCTTATACATGCACTGGCAATGATTCAGGTTGTACTGATACATCGTGATATCAAGTCATAATATAATTGTCACCAAACGATGCCACAATTCATGAAAAGTAAACGTCGAAGGAACATGAATAATTTCATTCAGAAACTAGTTTAACCGAATCATTTTGTCACATTAACGTTTGATCAGCATCTGCTGAAAATTCCTTCTAGTGTCGGGCTAAGAAATGTTGTGAACCGAAACACGCGTACCATGGAAAATAATGAGTTCAATGCAATGTATGATAACTCTTTATGTGATCTTATTTCATGCGGTATATGGCTTTCATGCTCTTTTTATCCATAATAAATAGTACGATAGTTTCATGATGGTCCGCGGTGGGCGTATTTACATGTCGTATGGCAAAACAGCGACACCATCACACATGCAACCTCCGTAAATTAAACAACTGAGCATCATAAACATACATAGTTGTCCTTATGTCCAGTAGCAACACAGGTCATGTGCAATGGCAGCAACGCTGACTGTGTCTCATAGGATTTGAGATAAAACAGTGTCATGATGGTTTTACTAGTAAATCGTGTTGACAAAGAGAACAATACATCAGTTGCGCTAAAACTGTGCGACCACTTCGGCCATGTGACTGTGAATCGGTGGGAACACGGAAATGACTAGGCAGCTGTTTGATGATCCAGCGAGGCATGCATTCTAATACGACCAATGTCGTCGATAGCGTTGGGATTAGGCCAACAATAGCGTGTCCTCAGCAAATCAGATGTTGAAGTTGGTAAGTGTCGGATATGCAGCAGTCTTTCAGAGTTGATGCCCGATTTATAATAGGATAGCCAATAAGTAAAATGTAAGTGGTGCAGTGACCTGCAAATGTGATTACCAGCTATAATGTTCAGTTCTTCTACATGGCATGGAGTCTGCAAGGCAGCATAAGCTTGATTAAGAAAACACGATTTCAACAATAGTAGGTTGTGATCATCGATACATTATACAAGAGGGTACGTTGCAATTGCGCGTGTTATGAAGCATGAAGTAACACAATTGTTGAAAGCATATGTTGTTTAACTTCTTAATGATCATCATCTATTAATTGCGTTGGATGCGTTGTGTTTTGTGTATTGTCCTCTCTTATTTCAAACACCGTAAATAGGTCTAACGGTTTTGCAAAGATCCTTACATCACAAACAGCTATGATCTTTGGGTTGCTCTGCAAACGTTGTATATATGAACGCATGTTTGTTCAATGCATGCAATATTTAACAATGCTTGGTCTGATGTCAAGGAGGAGTCAAAGTTAACAAGCTGCTGTAGGTATAGCTTAGTTGAACGTCTTGTTCAAGTCTTCGTCGAATGATACACTGTTTGTTTTACAATGTAAAAACTAATTACAAAGTGGTGCCTGAGTTGTCTGCTCAATTAATAATATTCGCATATATAGTAGTTAAAGACGAATAACTGCTATTATTCACAATATCCAAGATATAGATCAAATTACTCCCACTTCAAAGAGTTCCAGATTAAGTGTACACGATAAAGCATACGCTGCAAAAATTGTCTATATATATTGTGCCCTGTACGCTGAAATTCCATATATATATATATATATATATATATATATATATATATATATATATATATATATATATATATATATATATATATATATATATATATATATATATATATATATATATAGATATATATATATATATATATATATATTCTCTCTCTATATATATATATATATATATATATATATATATATCTCTATATATATATATATATATATCTATATATATATATATATATATATATATATATATATATATATATATATGCGTACAGGGCACATTACCGTCTCAGCCAATTAACCTAAATACTGCATCTTCCCTCCCCATCTTTGTTTGGTTTGCTGAGATTCATCTTAAGAACATTGTAGGCCTTGTGTTCTTGTTAACTCAGCAGGTGCGATGACTTATCATCACTTCTTGTTGAGCAAAGAACTTTTTACCCTGGTTGTCTGTGATTTGATCTGTATGAGTCAACTTCTCGGAGATCCTCGCTCAACCTTAACCCTAACTTCAATAGTTCGTGAACTATTGCTACGCCATTGTCATAGCTACTGGGGTCATGTCATTGCTACCTCCAAGTAAATGTCTCTGTCAATATTTTAACTTGCTCTGTTATTACACTTAACCAGTTGGACATATTGTCTTCAAAATTGATAGATTGACTACGACGTTTGGTTCATCATTTAACCCGACAAACAATTGTAATACAAATTGAATTCATTTGCGCGCCATATGAGAGTGACGTCATAGCTTGCGATACTTGAACTAGCGTTTGTAATTTAATAGATTACCTGTGATGATAGATTAAACCAGGGTTACAACTGATACATCAGGGACCAAACTCAGGGTTCTCCAAGATAAGCAGGATCCAACCGTCGCCACATCCTCTCATCAACTAGGTGACTAGTTGCGTTGAGCAAAAAACACTTTATAAACGTACTGTCAGATCATATATCTTTAACATCAGGTCCACTGCAGCAATGAAATAGCCATATGCTGTACTAGACAATTAGCTATCATGGCGGTTAATATCTTGCCTAGCCTAACTCATCATCAACTCTGTCTAAATCTGATATGCTAATGTCTCCCATTAGCCATTCGAGGTACGTCTTACAAAGAGATCCTAAATTAATTCCTGACTACGTCTGATGAATATGGACAGAGTTGGTGAGGGAGGTAAAGACGAGGAACAAATATGGGCAATTTGACATAGAATCCACATTTCCAGTGCTTAACTGTGGCTACGTCAAATAATAAGCTAAGAATAAACGCTGCACCCAAATGGATGCCGAAGCTTACAGTGCAGAGTGTTGGTAACATAACAGGAAGCTGTCGGATGTCATATGCCATTTGTAATCCATGATGCCATCAATATCTCTCTAACTCTATTGGCGCCACTTGGTCATACATAAGTTTGCTGACATAATCCAATTCGACAAATTCGTCAAACAACATCCTTCGTCAAACAATTTTCACTGTGTAATTTCAAACCTGCTGCAGAAGTCACACAACTTGAAAATTTAATCTGCCCGAGACAGTTGACATGCCCTGTTATTTTAAATAATTATCTTGTTAAGTATACATAATGTTGCTAATTATGGAATATTGTTTTGCAGACCGCGATTATTTTGTGAATAAGATGCGAATCTTTGAAGATGATGTCAATCATTTGGACTAATTAAGAAATAGACAAGGCCGCCATGCCAGGTAAGGGGACAATATAACACCACAATGCTATAAAGTATCTCAATGTGATTCAGCTTACATGCAAAACTATTGACAGTGTATCCGAGAGTGCACAATAAAACTTTGTTATTGTCGCAATCAACCACATAACACACACCTTAATAATATCATGGAGTTTTTGCGGCTTCAAAGAAGAAGGTACGTTATGCTCAATTTCGACCGTGCGACCCCTTGTTGTGATTGATCTGATAAGTGTTTCATTGTCGCTTTTGCATTGACTCGTGCACGAGATACACTTAGTATCTCCCACATTCATTGGTAGAGCTTGGCTCGGTAATGTAAGGTTCTGGAGATTGTAATCTGAAGGGATTTGCAAACACATGTCCTATTGCAGCTCAAACAATTCTGATATTGAAAGCCCTGACGTCAGAATAGTATGATTGCGTGTCGTGCAATCCAAAATGTCTCGGGCACAGTGGGTGCACTCATCCAAAAGACGTTTAACGATACAATGTGTTAGATTGCGCAAGCGATTCTAAGTTAACTGCGTCACTGAATCCATCTTAAAAAGGGTAGTATAACATTGAATCATTTATGCTGTAGACACTTTGTCATGGCTATAATCGCCAAATATACTTCAAAACAGCGAAATCTGCTTTGCACAATCGATTACTCTGTGTCATCGATGCGGCCTGATGTTACTCTTGGAGGTTTCCGTTCAATTCATGACACATGGTAATAATCAACCTCCACAACACGCAGTCCATCAATAAAGAAACTGGACCATGTAAATTTCATTTTATCAAATGTTCATCCTTTTACATTCTTGGCGTACTGCATGTAAATAATAAAATTACGTTTGCCATTTAGCTTTATAAGCATACTTTCGATAAACACCCTAATTTAAATGTCCATCTTCTAATGCATAAACACCCAGCCCCGGGCAAGACCTTTTACTTAATTATGTTGTTAGACTGCCCCTTACTTCATTTATATTATCTGCCCATTATGTGGGAGTGTTAAGAGCCAGTGGCCATTACTGAGAGGGCGCTTTGTAATCCACCTATCGACTCAATATCTTGGTCAAAGTATGACCGTATCAATAGACTACCATCCACCCTTTCATGCTCCATCGTGTAATCAATTGTGCCAGTTTTACCAATTGTTATATTTGCAGTTTCGTGGTTAGAAAAGTTTTGACAAATTATCTTGAGCTTACCACAACACGTAAGCCATGCTGGCGTGAAAGCAGCAACCATCTGCATAGGTGATGACGTGTGGTACTCTTTTATATCATGACAGCGTTCGTTTTCTCTTGCAATCTACTATTATGCGCATCACTGGATCACTGCGACGTATTGCTCAATATAGTGCACCGCCCTTTGAAGAAGTTGATCGGTTCTGATAATTTGAGCCCTGGCTTATTAATGTTTTTAAATACATGGCATAACGCAATGGTACTGTTTATATCAATATTACGCATAGGGGTGCAAAACGAGGACGAGGAATGGGACTGCCCATAAGAGAAAACCACTTTACATGTACCTCAGCACATTACCTGTGATTGAGGTACAAATTAACGGCGCACTATACATTGTATGTGATTAGTTCGATGATTGCTTCTATCGTAAATGTCATATATGACATCGCGCGAGAATGCAAGCTGAAAGACTTTTACTTTCATGTCATAAATTGTATTAAGCCATGCATTTTGATGAATGCCTTGAGCGGCTTGGTCATTCATAAACAATTAAACTATTAACAATTATTGCCACTTACCATTATTGCAGTATGGATACATAGAAATATCTGGTAATGGCAATAAATACAACGATGTATAAAGACGATCGCACAAGACGGTTAGGTAGAAGAAGACAAAATGTTTGAAAATGCCATACAAAGTCCGGTTTAACTATTGCTCTAAACACTTGTCCTTGGTCCCCAGCTGATTATAACCCCTGACACTGTTAGTGAAGCAAGTTAAAAACAATTTGTACTTGTAATTCAAGGTAAGTGCTGTTAAATATATATCAAGATGCATCGTGCTTAGTCTTGCCACGAGTGCATTATTGGGTTATTACTAATTACATTATCGCTGTTGCATATATAAGGCGGTTGTTTGGATCACAAAAAGACAACATTAAGCGTCATTACCTAAATTGCAAAACTTCATTCTGTTCTTCCAGATGACATGCTAGAATTGCGCCAATTAGGCACTAACAGGACACAAAACAGGTGCAACGGCACCAAATAAATATTCTACTTACCCAACTCAGCGTGACGATAAGTCTCATGCGTTGTAAGGAATATCTTTTTGCATTTAAGGGATCAGCTTGTTTCTTTAACAGTTATCACATTTTACACCTTCATAATATTATTCGAGTGCTTGCTGGCGAGGGCAAGGAGCTAACATTTTGTTTTCAATCTATGCATGATCATGAAAACCATGTTACCCCACGATAGAGCCCCGAAAATAGGTATAAAACTACAGAGAAGTAAAATAAATTCTCCTCTGATAAGGAAAGCAATGGCATCTATTACCAACTGAACTGTACTTTATGTTGCTAATTGACCGGATGGCAGGTATTGCATGATTTGCAGCGTAAACGTAAGGACCTCCAAAACAAAAGCTCTGTGTGCCCATCTACCAGAACTATTGAAATATTGTCGCAGTGATATGTACGAATCAAATCAAACCGACATAACTTCATAATAATGCTCACTTAAGATAATGAACGATTGCAAAGCCACGTTCTACTTTCTGTTCTGTGAGTAATGGACCTACTGCAGCGCTGTTATCATTTATGTAGACATTTGATTTGACACAAACCGACCGTAATGCATGATTCAGGTGCTTCATTTGTTGCAGGATGGGTTGTAAAGCTAATCTTTACTTCAAAATCCTCTATTGCGCAATACCCAGCTCCTTCAATATCTTCGTTTATGGTAAACACCCAGCGATTTATTACACTTCAATGCCAAATTATCTAATGTCTGCTTCACAAGGCCGCTGTGTGAAATAATTAAGTTCCTGAAGTTTGAATTATCTGCATGTTTATATCGATGGCTTTTGCTTGGAAATGGTGGTCGTGAGCTAAGATAACTGTTAGCGAGTTACCCTGTGGGATAACGTGGATTACTTATCGTAAGCAACACTAATCAATTCCCCACGCAATCATCTACAGCGTCGATATAAACACATAAACATAACGTGATTTCATATTTGTAGCCTACCTTTTTGTTGAACGCACCTACTGTATAAATCAGCTGCTACTTGAGACCTATACAGACATTCATTTGGCGCCATGTAATGGAATTAGATGGAGTACTTTCCTATATGTAATCCCCCTAGAGATTATCTAATGAGATGCTACCAAAGTCCCCGACGTACTCGTGGTAATCGAATCCTAGTGCTTGTTCATTTATATTGCCATGTTTGCGCATTGACGTTCTAGCTATTATCTGTCAGTGTACTGAATCGTGCGATCCAGGCAATTTCTATGGCTAATAGGCTGACTTCACATGGGCTCCAAAACTCATTTCTAATGAGGTGTTTGTATCAAAGTCAGAATTCGATTGTATCATTCATATAGTAAAGTGAGCTGCAATCACGACGATGTAGAACACATCAGTCCTTGAAGCCGATTATAGAGGTGATCAAGCATGTATTCAATGCATGTGATACGTTAAAAATTATATAGCTATTACATATCGATGTATGTGGCACCTAACTCTCTACTGGTTCTATCCCTAGCCATGCTGGATCTTTTTTCTCATACTGTATGTTATTAGCATCTACTGACGAAATTCGTGTATCTAACTTGGCAAGAGTTTCTGAGATGATAATTTTCGGGGGATTCACTTAATCTATACGCTGTTTATTCATATTAATCACCAAATTAGTTGTAGTTATACATTTGTCATCAATATCAATAAAGGCGTTGTAATACAGCGTTGCCAACAGTCTGCTTATTAATTTACCTGATCCTTATCAATAACGTAGCCGTTCTAAATCATGAGCGGGTCTGCTTATCAAAATGCCATCTTGTAAATCAGAGCTTATCTTCTACAACATTTCTCTTTTAACAACGCTTCTGATAGCATCCTTATATATATATATATATATATACCACATATATTTCGATGCCATCAGATGCAGAAAAGGATGATGCGATGAACTAATACGATAAATATTGCCTTCGCATGAACTTATTACAAAAACGCATTCATTTGGTGAGGGGTTCATTATTGGACGCGAACATATTAGAAATGCAGACATTTTAATGCTCTGCGGAGATGCGAGTGGGTGCGTGATGTATTAGTAGAACACCACATATCCCTTACATTAAGCAATGCACGCCTTTTGCGTTTGAATATAGTATACACTTATCGAATTATGGAATATTCTTTGCATGCTGAAGCATTAGCTACAACAATTGGCTACAGCTCCTACGCTTCTACGATGAATATATATTGGCCACCACACATTCATGCCAAACGCTGGAGATGATTGACGGGGTAGGCGAGTGAAGTACTTAAATGACTCACTATGACATTGTTTGCATTTATTTGTGATGGGTCGTCGAGTTTGTTATGAGCGTGACGTTAGAATGGAACTCGATAGTTACAGCATCTTACACAAGCCGGCTGTGCTGCAATGGCGTGAAATTCCAGTGTCCAGGGAAGAGTACCGTTTTAGCCGCTAACCTGAAATAATACAAATTCTCTCATCATCTATGTTTGATTTGCAACGGTTCTGCATATTCATCATAACAACATTGGGGGCATTGCGTTCTGGTAAACTGAGCAGACGCAAAGACTCTGGACATTGAGCTCGTGATATATTGTCACGCCTTTGTCAGAGCTACTGGGATCATGTCATTACTCTGACTAAATATAATTTTTACCTTGCATTGCATTCAACTCCATAGCTTGTGATACTTGAACTAGCTGTTGTAATTTAGTAGATTACCTGTAATGATTTTTTGCATCAGGGTTAGAGCTGATACATCAGGAACCAAACTCAGGTGACTAGTTGTGTTAAGCAGACACACCTTGTTAGCGGGCTGTCTGATCATATATCTTTAACAGTTTCCCTGGAAATAAACCGACTGTTGCACTTAATTTCGGGCAATTTTATCAAATCCCTTAAGAGAACCATTTTCGACTATATGCGATATCCATAGAATAAAGGTAGCCCAGAAAATGTGTTCAGCGATATTTATTTACGATTAACTCCCATGCTTATATGCCTTATTAACAGTGTTTGACGCGCTTTGAATGAGAACCCGCGCAATACGTTACTGCAGCGAACTTGTTCAGGGATGTTGCTGTCGTTTAAATTATGCGAGTTATATATAAAACTGAACATATTACAAAACACAAGGGAACTATGAACGATCGTAGTTTATGAGTATCACAAATTGTTTGCCTATATCATCAATGAAGGTGCGAATGATTTCGGTGACCACGGAAATGCCGAAACTAACACTATATGGCTAAAGTAACATAAAAGGGAGCTGTTGGCCACCCAATCTCATTCCCAATCCATAATGGCATTGATATCTATCGACTTACATTATGTCCATGCCATGTTGCCATTTGGTTGACGTGGTTAAAAGTTCCTGTTTCCATAACATCAGCTCAAATGGTTAAGTTCGCCGCCTGCGATTTCCTAACTTGTACAGCTGGCCTAATCCAACATATAACGTGATCATCAATAGTGCTACATTCGTTTTCAGGGTCATGATTGCAATTGGCAATGAATATTCCTTAACAACCGATCCATCTCATTAAGTAGAATAATGGAACGACGCTCCATACACGTATAAGCGCCATACCTGAATGATGGCCGCTTGAGGCGACTACTTTACTCGCCAATGAATAGTATCGCTGACGGACCGTCATCCGTCCGAGTTAATTTGACCGATTGCAGCAAAGGTTATACACGTCTTTCTATAAATGAGATTAAATGACAGAGTTATAGTACTCGTTACATGTATGATTGTACACGCGTAACATGTAATGGACAAAAGGAAACCCGAATGTGATTTTTTAAAACATGATAAAGTTTGCGTGTTTCACGAGCGGTTCATGAGAACAATGGGATTAAGCTGTAAGTGAAAAAACCGCGATTACAAAAGTCCCCATGATATATGCCAAAGTGGTTGACAAATCCCGGACTATATATGAAATACAAATCCCGGACTATATATGAAATACAAATCCCGGACTATATATGAAATACAAATCCCGGACTATATATGAAATACAAATCCCGGACTATATATGAAATACAAATCCCGGACTATATATGAAATACACAAGGTGTTATCCTTTTGAGTATCTATCATGTTAAGTGCCCGTATGGAAGTGTATCCGTCTCGCTACTCTCCATAACGCTTAACCGGTTACCTGGCAAAGCATATTGATCTATTCAGCAATAAACATGCAGCTAGGCAAAAACTGATTGTATTTATCTTCATAATGAAGATAGTGCACGATCAACAACGAAACTGCAGACAAAGTCCTGAAGCAGCTGAAAATGAGAGGATTTGGATAAAAAAATAAGCATTTAACTTGGGTTCTATCAAGTCGTTATAAGTTTATCTATAAATTACTGGACGATTATTGATATGAATTACTACATTTAAGATCAATGGACTGTTAACGTTAAGCATATAAGTCTTCTCTTATGAAACAAGGTCGTTTTAATCACATTACCCTATGTGTTTACAAGAACCCTCCACGTAGGCTTGGTGTTTAAGAATGATTAATGTGTAGTTTAAGAACTTAGACATCATGTTAGTCAACCTAATATTTGTGACATAACTGACAAAGAACCATTCAATAATTTCACAAGACGACAGCTTAAATGCTACCATCAGTAATCTCAAAACTGCGTGTTGCATAAATCAGTGCTGACACAAGGCCTATGCTAGATCTTGAAAATCAGTTTCAAAGGTATCCACACCCACCGCCGATGATGGTAGATTGGACAGGTGAGTGTGCTGATTAGAAAACAAATTTGTTGTCTCAACGGATGTTTGACTTTCATCGTTAGATTTATTCTCGTCATATTTCAAACAAGTCGTTTCTATTGGGGTGGTAGTGTAGTCAAGACATAGATATCAGATTCCCAAGTGATTTACTTGTATACCATTCCCTCTCTCTGAAAGCGTCTTTATATAACCTAAAAGTCCCCGTAGAGATAAATATGTACGCAACTGGAATTATGACAGTATATTACTGTCATGTCAACAACGATATCGCAAATGTAATGGTCATAGCCAAAAATTACAAAACCTTAGTTTGAGGATTTACATGGTCACACAAAACACTCCGTGCCTTTAGAATGCTCGTTTGGTCCACGAACTTCACCCCAAGATCTATTGGTGGGTTGACAGAAGGCGGCAATATATTGTGCGCATATAGGAACCTTGGAGTTTCTGAATCGAACGCAATGGGTGAAAGCTGCACAAAATCAATGAATATATATCGAGCTTATACATTCTCAATGCTGTGTTATATGATGAACCTAATAAAGCACACAGTCTTATCAGTATATCAGACTATCAGTACACGTTCGGCTGAAAAGCCTCGTACTGATCCATTCGTTTTTTGTGGATATGCATGATTAACTGTCCGCAAACAGGTGTTTAATAACACATATGATGATATATAGCTGTGGAGCATTCTTTTACAGCATGCATGGTTTGATCATGGTTATTCATGAAGTTCACAATTTGCTGTATTTCAATCGTCAATGGCAGCCATACTTGTGATTTTGTTGAGAGATGCCAGAAATAATCAGATAAGCGCGTTGCGTAATAAACTTAGTTCAGCTCCATGGTATTCCTGATCGAAACATTGAAAGCATTAGGACATGACATTTTGAGCGAGATATGTGTGTTTGACTTGATAATGGATTTTCATTCGCCATTTATCATAGCTTGCACATCCAAGAATAGCTAGTTAATCACTATGTCATACGACACATTACTGTTCTTTTTTTTGCAGATTTTTCAGTCACGCTATACCACCCTTAGTGATATATCTGTCAAAGACATACCCCACTTACTGCATTATTCGGACAGTACCTGGCGTATTGTTCTAATAAGGCGATATGACAACAGTCTCATCAATCTTTCTAGAAGCTCGCATAACGTGAAAAGGGTATACAACAGTACATACCCCATAACAACTACCAAGACCACAAAGAGGAATTAAGTTTGAATTAGTGACGTTAATCTGGTCAGTTGTACTTTACTGCTATCAAAAACCTGCACATGTTTACGATGCTTTCTAACCTACCCATCAGTTACATTAGTCAGTTATTAGATTTAGATGTCCTCTGATATCACCCTTTTCCTCATAGTGCATGTAACAACATGATAAACAGAAAAATATGCAACAATTGGTGCAGAGAGTAACCTTCAACATATCAAACACCATTCTGCTTGCCATCATCTCATATTGGATGTTTATATCACAGAGGGAACGTAATAACCATGCCAGATATGGCACATGGAAGACACTTATATACATCGCAAGCTACAAACGAGAGGAGACGGAGCGATCCCAACACAAAAATGTAGAATTGCGCATGTTTGGTTGCTTAATCCGTTTGCAACTCGTTAAAATGTTTTAGTAATCAACCAAAGAGTTTATAGCTTCGCTCAGAGGGTTCACTTCGAGTGAATCTGCGGTGGTCGCTTCCCTAATTATAATACATCACAATCGTAAGGTGGCGCTACCGTGACGCAAACAAAAGCGCTGGAAATACTGGGCTGACGTCACTGTGGTTGATATAAGCGGGAAAAATGTCGTTTCGCAGAGCCTTACCGCTGCCAAAACACATCGCACAATAGGCTTATGAATAGCGAAAATAGCAAGTACATTATTTAATAAATGTTAGCTTGACAAATTACCCGCTCTGGGGTGTACATATCAAAAACAGTTTGCCTCTAACAGCGTCTGCGCAGCTTACGATCCTCGATCTTTCATGTCCGCACTGTGGATGGTAGTTTTAGATTGTCAATAACTGTCTGAAGCGAGGGACAGTTTATAGCTACGCCAAGCTGCGGGACGATTATGAAGTTACACGAAAGACACCCCCAACATCAGGCGACGATACCATGAAATCAACAAAAGCACACGGGACTGTTGATCCAACGACTCGGGGCCTAGCGACTGTTAAAGATATGGAGTTATCTAATTGGTTGAGGCGACAACAGCTCCAAATTAAACAGATAATTCCACATTGTATTAAGAGATGCTATGACAAGACGCCATAACAATAACGCTTCGGCTAACAGGTGGCGTCTTCACATATTTACTCAAGCGGAAGGCTCGAGAGAGCGCTTTTAGCCACCAATATCAATGAATATTTGGTGATATAGTTTTTCGAATGCTTTGTAGGGTCGACAATCAAATCAAATACCAACAATGCTTTAACAAAGATAATAATGATTAGGAGATAAAAAAATCAACAAAATATGTAAACAGCACCAAAAGATTATATCACTTGGGTTTGAGATTTCTGGCAATGACATGACAGGCAACTTCGCTTGGTAATGGCAGTGAAATTCATCGAAACTTCAGCTGTTTTGTGATCACCGAACTATCTTATAAAGTATTAATGCACAGCTTTCGTATTGTGGCCAACAGCGCATAAACTTAGATTGCCGATTTTGCTGTGACTCATTCGTAAAATATAATGAGTATCTCCCACATCCACCCGTCATTCAGGGAGCTTGACTGGGTAATTGAAGGTCCTGGAGACTGTAATCTGGAGCGCATTACAAGTACACGTCCTAATGCAGACTAGGTAATTCTGATATTGACAGCCGTTTCGTTTCGTCGGAATAGGGTGATTACGTGTCAGGCAACCCATGATATCTTGGGCACAGTGTGTCCCCGCTGCCAGACAATGCTTAAGTGTACAAATATCTAACATAATATCATCGTAATACTCTGATAATGCATTTAAAGAGGTATATCATATCAGAGCATATGGCCCGTTCGCTATCGCAGGTTACACGACTGAAGGGAGAGTATAATCTGGTTCGAATAGAATCCCGCAAAGTCCGACGCGTGTTGGTCCAACTTTATATTCGAATATGAATAATACAAACCAAACCCAGTTATAGCTGTAAATAAGCACCACAAGAGCAGCCGGCAGGTTGAACTAACCTGGTTAACATCAAGGAAGCAACTAATGTCATTAGTTGGAGTTGTCTTAGCGGTTGGTTGCTTCTCAAATATGGGAAATTAGTAGGAGAGAGATTGTATCTTACCAGCATTAATTTTACAAGGACGCTTACACCAAATGTGCTGTGGTTGTAGCTTTCCCGGCACGTAAACAAACTCTGGTCAGCTGCGGTGAGTTATTTGTCACTATTGTAGTATTCCTAGCATAATTCAAATGAGAATACTTTATGGTGAGCTTTGTTGCTGCAGAATAGTCTATGGTGTCCAAAGATACGCTCTAAATGTGCTTGCTCTCTTTTAGGAATATTTCGCCAGACACTCCATTCTCTATGATCATGGAATTCACGTCACTCTACAGTCACAACATGCCACAAGGGTTAGACTCGTGCACAGGACTTCCTGAACACACAAATTATGTCACAATTATCTGCGTCAGCAGTATCCTCTAAGACGCTCTATCAGCAGCTGCAGAGAGTTCGCAAGAACCTCGCCAAAGAATCACAATAAAGCCACAGACATCAATGATGATTGAATGCTATTCATCAAAAGGCAGTATCCGCTTTCTCTGACCGAAATGATTACAGAGCATTAGGCTTGATGAGAAATAAATCTAATGAGTTTAGCTGATACGACCACCTAAGATGATTTGCGACCAGTAAGGAGACTAATGACCCATAAACGCCCATTGTTGTGGTGAAAGTGTAGTTGGGATAAATTTACAGGCCAGATTTGGATAATTAAACATTATAGCGGAATCGAAAAAAAAATGTATCACTGGTAGTCGCGCATGAACTGCCATACTATGCTCTACCGCCAGCTTGACGCGTTTCGTCTACACATTCCTCAAAGATATGTTGCCGATCTTTTCCCGCTTTAGTTCTCGCTTTGCTACCCACTCCGCAATCAGCTCCGTGACGATTTCTGGCATGGTCACTACTAGTTCCTCACGAGACTAAATTAAGTATGCTCGTTTATTGATAACGAAGGATGATCATTCACAGAATGGTACATCAATCATGAACAAACGAGCAATGCAACGGAGGCTGATCATCTGATTGAGGCGCACGTAGCCTACCAAACCATTCAACTCTGTTGTGGAGCGTAATGTGGTGCCCTATTGAATTACGAACTCAATCCATATCGCACTATTGCAATAGAACCGATAGTGCAACCCTAAATGAACGATTTAGCATCGAGTTGGGTTCTTTGTGAGTGCGCTAGCCACCGCCACATGGTGAACGAGCGGTTTGATAACAAGATATCATTGTCCTGTGCATATAACAGCAGTAAAGCAATAAATTCAATCCAATAGTTTGGTTTGCAATTCCAGACATGTTTTAGTGGTCATTAATCCCATGCAGCAGACGGTTGTGTGCGGCTGAGCGCCCTATGCTGATAGCCATCCGCTGCGCGGACCGACGATGCAACACAAACATCCCCGTACTTATAATACCACGCCTGGATAACAAGTACTTAAAAAGGATATTTGTGATATGTTATGTGAGAACGTAAACAACTTTTCAACAAGAATTACGAGGCAAACTTTCCGGGAAGATTATAATTGGCAGCCTACGTCAGATATTGGCTTTTGACTGTGAAACATATTATAAACAATTCAGGCCAATTGAGAATGCTTGGAACAAATGAAGACTAAAGCACTAATTATTTAATGCATCACAGGTTATTTGATCGCCATTTGCATCAAATTACACATCATAAAGCGAATAGACAAACACGCGCGTCTGCACTTGTAGCTCGTGTTGAGGAAATGATTCTCGATGCGATGCGGCCGCGCCCACCTAATTCACTAGCAATGTCAACATTTATTTGCTCGACGTTATGTAAAAGAGCTTTCCGGTGGACAGGTGGCGCTGCCATTAATTGTTGTATATACTATTGGGCGTTGGCGTTAGTGCGCCCTAGTTGAGTACTTATAAGCTCTCTCGCAAAAGGTCTACCCTGGATTCTTATTGGGTATAAGGCTGTGATATATTTCAGTCAACGATCCCATACACCCCTCATGCGTTGATTCATATTGGCAAGAACATATAGTTTACGCTAACCTATTCGGCAATTACAGTGAAGCTTTCCTAAGCTTTTAAAACAAGAACAACGATCGTTGCCATCATTGTAAGAGAAGTGGCAGTGTAACATCTCCAGTAATATGACGCACGTAAGGAACCCATGCATGGGGAGCAAAAAGTTGTGAATGCATCTTGAACATAGCTCAGTACAAATCAGTACAAATCTGTTGGGCTAATGAGGTTTCCAACCAGGCGCCCATTCACCCAGGGCTGACTTGTATTGATGGCTCAATCTGACTCGTGACAGTGCGCATAATGGCTGGACCAATTGGAAAGGACTGATTGGTGAATTAAGGAACCAATATCCCACAAAAATAACCACGAGGCCAATATATCCACAACCAAATAATGGTCAACTGTTATGGATACTTTACATGCGCTCATAAACCTGGTACAATCACGGGTTAGACGTTTGAAATACAATTCCAGAATACTTACTAATAATAGATAATCTATTATAATAAGTGCAGATGAATATAAACAAACAACATAACGAACAAACGTTACGATGGATTGCACTTCAGTCCGGGCAGAATACCAGCGGTTCACAGAGGAATTGGTTTTATAAAATTCTACCGCTTATAGTTGATGAGAGCAAATGAGGACAATAGCGCAGCATATCTCACAAACATAGATATTATGCATTGTATTCTTTAAGACATACTGTAAAAATGTTAGGCATATCAAAACACAACATTTGTCATTAATCTGAAGAGAGAACAAAATCATCCGCTCGATGCAAGATGAATTGCTAGCGACCAGTGATTGCATTCAGACACAGGACTTTTCTCTCTCTCTCTTTCTCTCTCTCTCTTTCTCTCCCTCTCTGTCGTTTCTCTCTTTTTGTCTCTCTGTCTCTCTGTCTCTCTCTCTCTCTGTGTCTGTCTGTCTCTCCCTCTCTCTCTCTATCTATCTCCCCCCCCTCTCTCTCTCTTCTTCTCTCTCTCTACCTTTCCAATAAGTCCGCAAGTCATCCCTGCTGATCTTCTGCTGAGGGCAGAATGGGAAGGCGCATACGGTGGGCCATACAAATCTATGAAGAGGGAAGCAGATGTACAAACGTTTTCTTTTGTGCAAAGCGTATCGTACGGATGCATAAACAACGTGCATTCGTATCGCTGAGTTAATTGAGCTACGTAGGCCATACAAAGCATTGATCGTTTTAGTTTGCATGTTGTCTGGTTAACAAACTCAATTAGATGATATAGCTATTTATGCTATTGTAGAATGTATGCAACTGAGCATTATTTATCCATTTCATATGTGTAAGAACTGATCGATTGCTATTTTCTGGCTTGGTGTTGTTGCTTATCAATCAAATCTCCAAAGACACCAATATTTGCAGTGTTTGTATCATACTCGTGTTTATACTTGATAAGATGCCACACCATATGATATGATGAAGCCATAAATCTACAACGCACTTTAAAAATGACATCAATACAGCCCATACTGTTGACAATAAATATTGTTTTCTAAATCATATACCAAGGTTAGAAATTACTGCTGCGGCTGCGATTTCAAATTATAAATACAGTATTTCTAGTGGTTTTGTATTATCACATGTGAGCATAATTTCAGCGCCCATATTTTGCATCGGTACCAGTGATGGACCATTCATAAAATGATTGCCCCTATTTGCTTCTGCAGAGATCGTACTTGTCTGCAATATTTGAGTTGTGGACCGATAGAGCACGATTGATTACAATATGGATATGTACAGAGGATACAGTTTACTAAGATAGAGAAAATGTAAAAGACAGAAAAATAAATCAAATAAATATTGATTCATGCAGATGTGCTCTATAATGACATGCACAGAGCTATTTTCAGTGTCTTGCGTATCAAAAATTTGCGCAATTTGTAAGATATAGATAAATCAATTATGTTGTTTGTTATGTCTTTAACCATTTTCAAAACAGAGGAATATTAAACATTTTCAATACGTAACTCATACCTCGTACATATGTATGCATGGCTATGACATGCAGTGTAACGACTTCCATTAAGTACAAGTTTAGCGCATAATTTGGATTATATATTTGTTGAATTAATGGTTGTGTGATATAATTTCATTAACCGTTTATGCAGTTGAATAGTAAGCTATTATGGGTTCTTGAGGGCAGACCCAAGAGCTGAAGAATAGTCTAAGTAACTATTTATCAAAATATAAAAGAGATGTGTTGGGCCCATATAGAATATGTAATTCAGACGTAGTAACCATACCTTCTATATCCAAAATACACATTGGACAGGTCAACAGCTCGCTCGTGGTATGCCTGAATCAAGTTACGAACAAATATAGCAATTGTTTGCTGTGGCATCACATAAAACATCAAAATGACAACATATTGTTCAGCTTCGCAGTTCTGAAACCACAAGTCATTGCCACATTGAGAACTAGTGTTAAAACAGAACTAAGAATGAACAGTTTAGCGCATTGCCCCATGGAACAGTTATCATCTGCTATGGTTTAAGTCAGCCCACTTAACTCGTTTAAAAACATCTACTCGGACGAGGAAGGTGCACAGTGTCGGTCGATAAAGCAATATATTTAATTGCTTTACCTTGGGTATGATTTCAATTCTATCTAGCAAATGGTAGTAATACAAGCCGCTTCAAAATATTCTCCCTTAATAAGATAGGTTTTGCCTCGTTTTCAACCAGTTGATCACGGGATGTTGAAGAGGCTGTTCAGCACCATATCGGGTACTCAGGGATGATTTTGTTAACACATTACTACGTTTGACGCGGACATGAATAATGCCATCTTTTAATTTGTGCCGCAAAGTTTAATTGATCGAAGACCATGCTGATAAATTATTATTTTACTGGAAATATTCATGATGTACTGTGGAAATCTTTTTCATTTAGTTCTGTCGCTCCATCGGCAACGGTGCTTCCATAAAACCTTGAACCACACGAATGTTAGCTGTAAATCATTACACGCTCTATAACTTCCTCGCTATCGAAGAGTATACTTCCGCTTTGGTTACAAAATGTAGATTTCATCAAAATCTTCACTCGTTATAGTTGTGGGCACCATTGCGCACAAATTAGACCGACTGGCAAGAAGGGTAATTTCCGACAACATAAATGCCGACATCCGAAGAAAGGATCTATTTTCTGAGTAGCGACTGAATGTCTGTAAACTTAAAAAACTTTTGGTTTCCAAGGTGCGGTTGCCAAGCGGATTGCTAGGCATCCTCGTTACAAATATGGGGCTGAACAGTCTCCTTAATGGAAAGCAGTGTCATATAATGGTTCCAGGGCGAAGTGGCATTTCATCTTACTGAGAAATCAACGCAAGGATTCAAATACTGTTTAACAGCAGTGTAGACCTTGGTGATAATTTGTATTCTGCAACAGTAAAAATGATTCATGCCTGCCTGAGTCGACCAAGCGTTGTCATTTCAAGTGTCGGTTATTCACCTTCTTCAATCCGTCAGAACAATGCTGATAAAACAGGGCCCACCAGCGTCGTCCGCGGGCGAACAAATAGTAGCATAAATTGTCACGCAGGTGCAGTGGTCGTAATCCAAAGTCACATGACCAGCTCAAGTGATGGGGCTTAAGCAAAGCTCACATGTCCTTTATTGGGTATCTTGCCTTCATTTATGATGTTCGTACATTTGTATGAACAGCTATAGCTAATGCTCCATTGGGCGATCAGTTGTTTCTTGTGTGATTGATTTTGTTACTGGCAAAATGTCGTGAGTGGTGCCAGGTGAAACTTTGAAATGTGCTACAACTGTTTGCTTAATATAGTTGACAATGTGAGGAAGGGAATAGCTATGACTGCCGTGTTATCTTATCTTTGTATACATTGTGCGGGCAAATAGGCATTACAAAATAGCCTCCCTAATGACGCGTTCTTTGAAATCGTTCCATTGTGATATATTCGCAAATAAATTGCGACTTTGTATTTCATCATTGTTGTACTATACATAATTTGATGTACATATATTTAAAGCCAATAGAAGTGTAATGCAATTGATGGGCAGTTGCTAGGTAGCGGGCAGGTCTTTTGTCGCGGCATCCCAGGGCTTGTCAGATTCGGATACCACTCCGCGAGGATTGCTGCAGTTTGAACATTTGTAACGCCAGGAATCGTGTTTTCAAGAAACAAGACGCCTCACACGAGCAGATAAATGGTGTATAAACTGCAGTTAATGTGACATGATATCCTCGAGGGCGGTATAACGTGGATTTTAGTAGGTGTCAGAAATGAATGATATTTATTACCTAAGTGATTACACCGGAAGACAACGTGACGACTCTCATATCTTATAGGATGCTACAGGCAACAATTTGTTCGCGGAACTCATGCTATGACTGTTGACATACGATGATATCTTTAGATAGTAACAGTGGTGTTGATAATTATGAAGGCCAGCTTTTGGAGTACTGCGCTTAACTAATCTGCATTGGCAATCCATTTTGTATTCATCATTTCCTTATATTTACCATGTTAGATAACCCAAACAAACTCACAAGGAGTCCTCCCGGATTAATTAAAGATCGCAAGATATTCCTTCTTCCAATATTGCATTGATTGGATCGTCCCGATCAGCTTGTAGCTCTTCAACAAAGTCACTGTTTTCCATACCAGTCATTAGTGACTGTTTGATTTCTAGCTTCGCACTGCAGAAACTAATGAAGAGTTCGACTGTTGAGTTTATGGCAAAACAGACATTCGACACCAACTTTCATGTATATCTCTTCCCATTTATGTTATGTTTTTCACCTATTTCTATAATGATAGCTGTAAAATAGTGCACAGGTTGTGATTTTGACAGCCATAATGTTATCATATAAATACCATAATCTGTGCACAGAACAGTGCTCGTTCAGCTAACGTAACGGCAATTTACTGCTTTACATATATGTCGCCTGGAAACGGATAATAGCTGTGGCGGTTTTACTTATTGAATACGGTATTTAATATTGCATACAAGAATAAAATATGAAATGGAAGTGTAGTTGCTGGTTAGCTGATTGTGCTGGGGGCGTATGTGCGCGCTTCCTTATGTTTAGATCATTGACATTTGACAGAGCAATTCTACTTACCAGTACTCATGGGCGCCTTGAGCGAATTACGCAACAGCTTGAGTTCCATGAAGCGCAAAGAAAAAGTTCCTTTATCCGTCACGAAATCACTTCCGTTTATTTCACATGGTGAGATTTTATGGTTGATTCTGTTCGGCGCTCGCATAATTCATTTTACAGTTCCATCCACCGACAAGGATTGAAATGATTGTCATGGTAACAATCATGCAATTTTATCTCTACGTTACCATGCCGTTACTCCGATCTGGCATCACATGATATAAATTACTCCATGCCGTTAGTGAACTTTGAACATACCATGCTATCCGGTAATGCTTGTTTGGGGATCCTTCCAGCGGGTTTGTGGACAATTGAGGATGGCACTGGCTAATCATCACATAAACGATGGGGTATTATACTGTTAAGAGCGATGAGTCTTATACATGTACTGGCAATGATTCAGATGTTGCTGCTACATCGTGATATCAAATCATAATATAATTGTCACTAAACGATGCTACAATTCATGAAAAATAAACGTCAAAGGAACCTGAATAATTTCATTCACAAACTAGCTTAACCGAATCATTTTGTCACATTAACGTTTGATCAGCATCTGCTGAAAATTCCTTCTAGCGTCGGGCTAAGAAATGTTTTGTTCCGAATTACACTTATCATGGAAAATAATGAGTTAAATGCAATATATGATAACTCTTTATGTGATCTTATTTCATGGAGTATATGGCTTTCATACACTTTTTATCCATAATATATAGTACGATAGTTTCATGATGATCCGCGGTGGGCGTATTTACAATGTCGTATGGCAAAACAGCGACACCATCACACATGCAACCTCCGTAAATTAAACAACTGAGCATCATAAACATACATAGTTGTCCTTATGTCCAGTAGCAACACAGGTCATGTGCAATGGCAGCAACGCTGACTGTGTCTCATAGGATTTGAGATAAAACAGTGTCATGATGGTTTTACTAGTAAATCGTGTTGACAAAGAGAACAAAGCATCAGTTGCGCTAAAACTGTGCGACCACTTCGGCCATGTGACTGTGAATCGATGTGAAAAGGGAAGTGACTAGGCAGTTTGATGATCCAGTTAGGCATGTATTCTAATACGATCGACGTCCTCGATAGCTTTTTGCGTGGCCAGCTAACGGCGTTTGGATTATACCAACAATAGCGAGGAAACGTGGAATGTATGCACGCATGTTTGCATAATGTATGCTTAACATTCTTAGATACTTGTAGCTTATAATTGCAGATTGTCCGCCTTATTCTGTAAATAGCATATATGACATGTTACATGTTTCAATAATCCCCTTGTGTAGCGTGCGCGCGTACAGCTTCGGCGTTGACTGACTATATAAATGTGGCTATTTTTGACGGTTGCATTGGTGGGATCGTTGTTACGCGTTGCTAGCATGCTTCCTCCTCCTTCCGCTATGGATACGACTTCACCATACAAATCTTATTCTTGCATATCGCTAATTGAGTTCCACTATCATGATAGTGATGTTTTGAACCCATAAAACGCTCAAACGTCTCACGTAAACAATACTATATATTTTATTCCTCTGTCCTTTAAACGCTGCAGTATTAAACAATGCTTGGTCTGATGTCAAAAGTCAACAAGCTGATGTAGCTATAACTTAGTTATACGTCTTGTTCAAGTCTTCGTCGGATGATACCCTCTTTGTTTTACAATGTAAAAACTAATTTCAAAGTGGTGCCTGAGTTGCCTGCTCAAATATTACTATTGGCATATATTGTAGTTCCCGACGAATGATTACTATTGTTCACACGGTACTTCTTCGGAATCTATATTTAGATCAAATTACTCCCACTTTTGCTGCGCAGTTCCAGATGAAGAGTACACGGTAACGCGCAGCTAATATTGGTTAAAGTAGAAACTGTTTACTATATTTCCGATCTCATCAAGGTCCACATTTATGGACGCATTTTCTTGACCAGGTGACATTATTAATCACTGGAGCCTGACAGACATCTTGCAATTCCTCAGTAAGCTCTCAGTGGCTGAGCAATAAATGGGCATTTCCGTGACATCGGGTGAGCGCGGACAGTTCAATGCTCACATTACATCTCGTCATCGCATTCTGCTCTGTCGTCATAAAATAAACCAATTCCATGAAATGTAATTAATCTCAATATAACTACACTAAATATGCTGTAATGTGTGTAATCTTTAGTAAACCTCGAAATGCTGCATCCTAAAACTGCGTCCTGCTTATAGGGCCATCCCATTTAGCCTCCACTGATGTACTGTCATGACATTCTGTGTCAGTCCTTTACCTCGTTCTCGCCTACCCCTATCAACAGCTCGGAGAGATATCATGAGAACTTTGTGGCTGTCAGATGAAAGAAATAAGCATATCGAGCTTATTTTTCTCTTTGCACTGCTATTGATAACCTGCCAAGAAACTTGTCCCCGAAATAGTTTGTGCAGGATGTTGTTTACATTTTTAAGTTATCAAGGTTTATAACATATCATGTAGGATCACTTGAGATTCTCTATGATTACACACCACTTGTTGTCATGTTATTTATGTTCATCATATATCCCACTTCGTAATTTGTATTTCTTAAGAATGACAATTAAATTAATTTTATGCGGATTTGGCTATATAACTATATGGTTGCGTTTGTTTGCTTCAGGTACCTTTAGAGCGGCCCAATAATTACGTTAGATAGAACTAGTGTTGTCAGGTGCTCAGTCGCCACAAACCGTGATCTGTCCAGGAAGCATGATCGGCTCGACAAGACTGGGACAGCTCATTATATCTCTTGCATTGAATGTTAGTGATTTCGTTTCTTCTTGATAGAAAAGGGAGAATTGAACGCATGATACGCTCATACCATATCATCTAACCGTAATCTCCCGCATAGCGTTTCAAGATCTCACTTCATTACCAATGCGTTGATATAGTGGCTTGTAGTAAAAAAAATTAGCTTATGGATTGAGCTCAGAATTGCATATGACACGGCTTTACAGTACACAGAGAAAATTGATGGATGTTATGGGTACATGCGCTTCCATAAGTTGTTTATTTGATTAATACTGCGCTGACACAATATGTTCAGGCAAGTCATTTGCCTGTATCATCTTTTTGAATTATTTTTATACAGCAAGTGTGAGTAATCATATAGCTCAACGAGTCATGGCGGACCCCAGTAATAACGAGACAAACGAGCGATAGAAGACGAGACTGCTTCGGCAAATCTCGTTAATAATGTGGCCAATTCCCATCACTTACCTCGCTTTAGATCCACATAATATGGCTGTTTGTCACTGTGCCATGCAGCGTTAAATTGTGATTTTAGAAAGCGAATAGTGTGCTTGGTACAAGCAGCATATCAGCATATATATTGGTATTATTCTACAGAATCCTGTTTTCAAATAATGCAGCCCGATTTACTATCATTCTATTACTCGTTGCATGCCAATGTCTTACGAATTGCGATCAATACATGTTATAATGTCATTTGCTCACCAACTGGTGCAGCGTTGGGAGGTAGTTTCTATTCAGAACCAGCTACTTTCCGAATTCCAGCTTGTGATGTAATTGGCAGCATGTGGATACATCGGCCTTATCGGCTAAAACATATGTGGGTAGAAATGCTGGCAATGCAATTAATCTAGTTAATTAATGTGTGACAAAACGCATGACTAAATGTTATTTTTAAAAATACCCATCCAGATCGCATCAGAGTAATTATAATAGCGACATTTCTTCAGTAATGTAGTTATACCCAGAGTTTTCCACCACAAAAACATAATCACGTTCGATACACCATGAAATGGCTTAGCTCGACTTATTCTGCGGCAATGTAAGGTTTCATAATCCAAATGTGGACTGTTTTGCAATTCATCCCTGTTGCACTTTAACTGCATATCAACACAACGACAGGCGCCTATGGGCCACCGGTCTCCATACTCGGGCCAATGGTCACAAATAACCTTAGGTGGTCGTTTCAGCTCAACTGATTCGATGGATTTCTCGTAAAGCTGAATGCTCAGTAACATCAACTTCATTAAAGGTGCATTTTTTCAAAAAATCGAATCGAAAAAAAAAAGTTGCTAACTCCAAGAGTACCCTAAATGGTGCTGATATCCGGATTCCAAAGTTGGAATGGCCGTATATATTTCTTGTTGTTCGTAAATAAACCTTCAATTCCTTATTTTTCACTTCCAGCCAAGAATAGACCATATTTGGAAGCTCATGTATTATTAATTTCGGAAGCGCAGAAACGTCATCACTCTGTGCCGATTGCCGCCGGCGGGTGTTTAGTTTGCGCTATTTTCATTGCGATAATGGCCGATCAAACCAAGAAACGAAGAAAAGGTGGAGGGAGAAAGAAGCTGTTAATAGATTCAACAACTAAGAGAAGGAAGCGGGAGCTAGACCAGCTGCGGTCTAACACGAGGGTGTCTTAAGATAGGCATTCAGGGAAGTGAGGAGTGTGACCAACGAAGAAGCTGCAAAGTTTTTGCTGGACATGTAAGTAATCTCGTTGTATTATGAACAGATGAATACCCTGCTATCGAATCGGTCTGTATTGAATCGACTTGTGTAAATGTCACCGATTAAATAAAATCTAAGGGCCTATTGTGAGTTCATTGCACCATTTAGATTTGTAGATTGTTGTTGCAAACATACCTTACTTAATTTGTAAATTTCAGGTAGAGAAATTATTGCATCCTCTTGACCCTAATTCAATGGCTGGTGATCAGGTGTTCATCATACCTTGCCTGCAGTCAAGTTGTGACAATGGACCACAACAGGTATAGGTATAGGACATATGCACTCAAGTAGGGTTGGTCAGCCAATGTAAGTCTCTCATGACCACTCAACTACGCACTGACTAAATGTCCTATCAGAAAACAAAATACTGATGCTGCACATGTAATGTGTTCTAGCTATTTGGCCATATAATGCCATTTGTTGTGTTACAGGTACAGCAATCGCTTCAACAAGCAGTCAAAGACGTGGTCATCGGTTTAGAGGTCAAGACTTATGCCCATATACCAGATATGATGACAGAAATCTTTAGGCCCAAGCAATGCGACAGCAATCACAACAACACCCACAACGCTCTGCTGATGACCCCGCAAAATCAGTTTGAACATTGCTCCTGTACCAGGCCATCTACCCAAGAAACAGTTGCAGGAGTCTCATTTTGATTAAAAATATGATTTGGAAATTTGTTTTTGTTTGAAATGTACAATAATTTATTAGTCACATTCTTTTGTCTGTAAATCCAAACTGTAATAGAAGAACACATGTAATTGGCAAATAAATAATACATGAACTCATTTTAATGTCACTTCTTTTTTTTTATCAGGGCTACAATTATGAACATAAAAAGTCAAATCTGAAGTCATGACTAATTGACAAAATAATGTGTGCATAATTCTTTTCTTCTGTGTTTGAGAGACGAAAAATTTACTAATATATGAATGCTCATTCCATAAAACAAATAGACAATAAGTTTGTTGAAGCAAAAATGTTCAGAACAAATAATACCACATGTTTTGTAAGACTAAGCAATTTATAATCCACACAAAAATATCAATCAGAACAATGTGATATTTCTGGATTAAAATTAAAAATTCAAACATTTAGACTTAGTATATTACCAAAACCTATTTTGTATTAAGCCTGTATACTGTCAATACTTGTTAAGGAAGAGGTCTCTGATCTTCCTTACACAACCGGAGTTACCCTCCTGTTGCACTCCTCCAAAAATACATGAATCCACAGAACCAATTGCTGATAGGCGTCGTGTCTAAGCATCTTTTTTTTTGTCCTCGACAACTGCATCCCATAGCAAGTCCACCCGGTACCTGTTAATAACCTCAATGACCATCGGGTCAAGCACAACCCCTTCCATCTGAGGTAGTGCATATGTGCAAAAGTCTGGGCTGTTAGTGCAACATTGCCGCTCCACAGGGGGAGGCATTTCCCTACAGTGAAGGCAGATGCAACAGTCTGGGGAAGTGGTAGTTGATGGAGGGTGGAATCCTTCTTTCGGCGGTGTGGGTTGTCGGGTGATTGTAAGCGCAAACTGTGGCTGTCTTTCTAACCAGCAACTGACCCACCCCATCCAAATCCAGCCACCGCACTAAATTCTGAAAATATGAGTAATCAAAAGTCTTCATTTTGATGGATTGAATATCTCCAATACAAATCTCTCTCTGTGACAAAAATTGCATTAAGGTTTTTGGAGAAGCTGAAGAGTGCTAAATGCTGAGTTGTACAATACCTTCAATTTCTCCTTCTGTGACAGCTCTAAAGATTTAGCAGTCACTCTACTCTGATGTAGGGTCTGGTTAGTTATTGGTGTGTTGCAAAGGTAGCCTCTGCGAACAAGATTGACTCGCTTTCGGCCTGTCGAGGTCTACAAACAAATGAGAACCAATGGAAATTTATGGTTCGATAGTTCAACATTGGACCTATTTCCTGATAAAGTGATTCAATTAGGTAAGGCAGGCCCAAAAGTACCTTGTTTGAAGAAGGTGGGGCTCCTCTGCCACCTCTTCAGGCTTGTCTGCAACCTCCACCAACTTGGACACCTGTGTCATGGTGAACAATTTCAAATCATTAAACACATCCTTCCCAGTCATAATGGGTGTATTGAGTTCAATAAAATACCCTTGATAAGAATCAAATAAAAAAGGAACCAACCTCAGTTCCACACACGTTGTCAGAATCTGTACAATGACCCCTTCCACTGCCTCTTCTTGTACGTGATCCCCTCCTTGGCGTTTTGATTTCCTTAAATTTGAAAGTGGGTTGGTTCAATTTAATCAATGAATGAACATGACAAGAATAATTCAATCAATAATGTTACAGTGTTTGAGCCAAAAGCCTGCAAAAGTCAGCCAAACCCATACGATGATACATACCACCCCAAACTCCTAGCATGGACGTTTCAGTACACAGGGATTTGCATTGGCTGGCCGCTATCTTCTCTGTAGGGTTTATGTATGCATAGAAGATAGCGACTGGCCAGCCAATTCAAATCCCTGTTTCAGTTCACTATAACCAGATAAGGTAGACGTCCTGAGGGAGACCTCAGCCCCTTGATTTGTAATACATTTTATGAGTTCATTCAGGAATATTCCAATAGTTTGCTATGAAAAAGCACCGATAATTGCATATGAAATAATCAAACTTCGAACACGTGTCATGGCTTTACACTCAAAAGCGTTAAAGACTAGTCAAGAATATCGTTTTTATTACGCTTGAACATGCGCAGCCTCAGTATAAATATAATATACTAAGTCCAAGGGCTACCTCAGTGTTCGTTCGCAGGTGTAACGCTATCTGTTGTTAAATTTATGGTAATCTATTGTACCGATAGTGTTCACTTTATTGAGGCGGGTTCTTTTTTATATATAACATTCGAAAACTCCAATCAAAGAAGAACAAAGAAGAGAAATGTAGGAATCTAAAAAACACACCATTTCGGCTGCATGCGTTTCCACCTTCTGTCGAACGTGCGCTGCGCGTGACGTCACGACTATGTGTTGTCAACAAATGACCCTTCAATACGCATGCGTCATTTTCCCATCGACATGTGCTCATGTTTGTAAACATGGGTGTGACCGACAGATTTCGATACGGTGTAATTGACGATATAGCGTTGAAATAGTCCGCAAAATGGTTTATATGGGTTCCAAAAGAGTTGTTCTATTAAATGGAGCAAAAAAAACCGCATGTCATTTTTTTGAAAAAATGCATCTTTAATCTACAGGGAAAGCTCGTCAAGAAATTATTTTGAATCCTTTTGAGATTACCTGATGTATTTAGATTATGCTAGGACATGTTTAACCATGGCAAATAACCACCATTATGTAAGTGTGTGCAGGAACGTGATTACAATAGCAGATTTAGTGCATGCGTGTTTGGCTCGGTAAGATAAATTTTGGAATGATGCAAATGTTTTGTAACTTAACAAGGCGCTAATCGGTATTGTTTGAAAGCAATACTTAGAAATTCAAGGAACTTCTTAAGAATGCACACTCGCAAAAAGCGCTATAAACTTACCAGCAGCTTAACTGATTTTTAATTTCACTATTTGCATTCAATGTGAAAATTGATTTAATAGCATTTCTGGACTTATTTACGTGCAATTAAAGTATTCATCATTCAGTTTTGTTACGGTAGCTAAATATTCCACCTGAGCCACATTTAACGTTGGCCTTTTCAACCTTTGTAACTTTTGTACAATTTCGCCATAGCTTATTAACAAGCTCATCAAGGCACAAGAGTTACCTATCGTGTAACTCGTGTTTTCTGCAGTTTCTTTCCTTGAAGCGTACCAGCATTGCTCTCCACCAGATTCAGACGAGTCATTCCTCAGCGCGAAGCATCTCCCTCGAGTCTGTTTGTGTCATACCTTCTTCCAGCGAAACACTGGTCTCCAACAGATGAGTAGTATAATGAGCTGCCAGCATGATAGAAAAAATCACTAATTGGAAGAGCACGGCTCTGGTGAATCCCAATTAACCGTGCCATATACCAAGCAGTGTTCTGGTGCATGTAAACGAGGTCATTTACTGGGTGTAATGATTCGTTTGTGTCCCATTACTCCATTCAATGGGATCAACAAAGCTAATGTGTTGCAGATACTGACAAGCAATATACTAGCATCACAGAAAATAATGCTTTCTATACCGATAATATGGATGCAGGCATGTGGTATTTTCAAAGAACAACCTGATGTTATCATTAGCGAGGATCAATTCGACAAGTATAATAACGGAAGCCAAATCCCAGGCTGATCATTGGCTGGGGTGTCATCTTCCACGTCGAATGGTAGCGGCGTAGAGAGCCAGACGTAATAATACGTACGACCTCTTCACAGAACAAAATGTTGAAATATTGCTGTCATTTATTTTCACAACAAAATAGTCAACAATGATATAATGATGGTTTTAATAATTTACAGCTGCTTATATCTGTGCAGCTTATATCGGTGATTATGCATATTGTGCGATTAGTATATGGTATATCCTCCCCACCTTTCTAATGTCACTAACCCTAATACGCTTTGTTCATAATACCCCCTTCACATACACGAATGTTTCTTACAAATCTTACGTATGGCACAAATCTTAAAAGTACAGGAATCCTTACGATTTGGCCACTTTTATGAGGGATTTAAGAGTGGTTACGAGTAATTACGAGCCATTTACGGTTTATTACGAGTTATTACGATGTATTTACGGAAAACATCTACGATTTGTTCCGAATAACCACGGATAAATACGAGCAAGTTACGACATTATACGGCTTCTGATGGATTGTTACGAGTATATTACGGAATGCTACGTTTCATCTACGCTTTTACGTGTAAATTACGACCTGTTAATGTGTTGTTACGAATAGTTGCGAGTAAGTTACGAGTATTTACGAGTCTTTTTATTTTTTGCAAAAAAAATGTGCAATTTTTTATGTATCATCATTCGTCAACTGACATCCAACGAAACAACATGGCATATGAGAGAAACAGATTGCAGTTATATCAACAATTTCTACAATTGTTCCTTCCACTAGCTGAGAGGGAACAGGAAGATGCCCAGCAGCAAATAGATATTCCTCGGCCGAGGCGGAGGAGGCGTCCAGCTCGCAGAAGATTTTGGTGCAGGACCTGGCTGGCCCGCAGGACCCTCTTTGGGCAGTATGATCATCTCCTGCATGAGACTCTGCTGGCTACAAGAACTTTCTCAGAGTTGATGCTGAAAAATTGTTAACGAGACATTTACGAATTCTTGCGAGTAGTTTAAGGAGGGTTACGTGTTGTTGCGACCGGATTGTTACAAGTTATTTACGAGTTATTTACGGAAAATGCAATCCGTGAACAATCGCAAGAAACTTTTTGACATGTCAAAAAAATTGCCTCTCTTCTCACGGATCCTCTCGATTGTCTACGAGTTGTGACGAGTTATAAACGGATACCAACGAGCTATTTACGGATGATTGCGATTGACTACGAGTTTGCGATCCGTAAGGACTCGTAAGAAAATCCGTGTATTTGAAAGGGGTATAAACAAAAGGATGATTAGTTGGCCCATTATAATTATCACCGTAGAGGCAATATAGATTGCAATCCAATTTCGTCGACTCAACCGTGGACACGGCTTCTTATTGGTTCAGGTAACCTTACCTGGACCAGGTTACCAATATATGTCATTCTTTTCTATTGCATTCTTATGTATTTCTTTCAAAACAAATCATCAGCCATTGAATGTTTCCTTCTTGTCGGCTGATTCCATTTGGCATTAAGTCAGCCGAAGCCTCGCATGGCTGCATCTTTCATTAGGAGTGACATCAACTTACACAAAGGCTGTTGGTCACCTCCAAAAACACTGCAATGGAGTGTGGGTTGCTTCATTGCATTATGGCGACCATCTTTATCGCATATATCAGCTACGACTAGATATGATACAAATATCAAGTCTGTGCAGGCTGCATTGATCGAACCCCACTTCCCCAAACAAGATTCGATCTATTTTCTGATCCCTGTATCGTTTATCAACTAGGCCTAGTTTCAAGAAGTTTATTCAGAGCATCAGTAGCATTCCCTGACAATAATGCTCCCAAAGCATTTTGTGAAATGCCGCAGTCCCACATTGAGCAATGACTTGATGTGACAGTGTGCGCTGTACGAACTCAGGCCCGTAGCCAGGATTTTTACCAAAATACACAGACCATATCCCTGGTTTCCTTCACCGAATACTGACAGTTTATTTATTCCGAGTCAATGGTTTGTTGTATTTGCGTAGGAACATATGCATAAACATGACTTACTTATGCTAATTACTCCAAGATTCCCAAAGAGAGAGCAATTGGATTGCCACACATATTTCCTACCACTCACACATCATGATGCTTCACATTCGGCCGTTATTCGTCCCACGTGTTTCTCTGACACGAGATCGTTATTCTCACTACTGTGAGTTTGCTATAACAGCATTGATGTTGCAGCCTTTTTACCATCAGAGACCGCGGGATGCACGATGGGAAGTCATAGAAGTACTGCAGAGGTTAGAAGGCACGCAACCAAGTTCAAACTAATTGGGGGCATAAACAAGTTGCACCAAGATGAAAGTCTTCAGCGATATCCGTGTAACGTCGTTTTGAGTTATTTAATACATGTAAATACTACTTATTGTATGAAACACAGAGAAACTGAAAATGGAATCACTGCCGGTATTCAACATTAGAACTACAATCGTTGGGCAGGGGTCAGTGCATAACGTCCTTAAGGTGAACTTTATACTCGGTTGCGTCCTGGCACATGGAAACTTATATTTGATAAAGATACATTGTATAATTATACAATCAATTTATTGTTATCAATAGTGACAGGAGATTCGCAATGTTGACGTAAAGCTTCCCTCCGCATAAAGTTTAAAAACCATTATGATGCTCATATTGAAGGTAAATCATAATGATATTTGGCCTGTTCGTGGCTTGTGTCAGAGTGGAGGTGCTATTTTGTGGTTGATTGATACGGGCTGTATACAGGTATTGCATCAGGAGTAGAGACACCTTGTCCACAGACAGGCCAAGTGTATCCAGGACCTGGCATGTAATATACTCTATTGACATACACACATAACACAACAGTAACATCACCAACTCAGTATATCAGAACCTCATGCAGTAATGGCTAACATGCAGGAGTAACAGAAAACGATCTGCTAGTGCATCTGGGAAGGAATCGCCGCGAGAGTATATTCTAAATGCGGTGACAAATTTATTACAGGGATAAAACAGAAGAAGGACAAAGAAGTCCATACTTGTAATCCACAGTTGCTGTTGCGAGGTGATTAACTGATAACAACATGACGAATACATAAGGTCGACCATAAAATATTTATATTTACAAGCCGCAAGATATCAATGACAGGAACTCAAATCGAGCCTAATATGAGGAACAAATGTAGGCATTGTGTTTATGGAGGTTCGTGAATATAAACTGTAGACTTCTCGTACGGTTGATATATTTCAAATTGTACAAGAACCAATCAAGTGGAGTTGTGATAATCTTACCAAAACAAGTCATTTATAAGGATATCGCATTAAAACACTTGGCTCCTGAATCAATGTATTAATGTCTGTCATTAGACATTAACCTAGAAGTCCTTAATGTAACCTATGTGACCTATTGACATGAAAGTTGATTGGGAATGGGCTTACGGTTGGAATTGAGATAAGGTATGTAAACTCGTCAAGAGGGAATTAATCTAGGAATAGCATTTTCATTGCATGATGTACTTTCATTGAGTGCGTGGCACATGTGTGGCATGGCATCCCTGCGACATATACTGCTAGCGAATTCACATATCAAAACACGTTGCACAGGCACTGAACTAACGTGATAACCATTAACAATCAGCACTGAGACTGGCCCTGATACTGGAATGGGTGGACCATACAATTACAGCGGAGATTGCAAAGCGTGGTAGGTGATGGTGCGACTAAATACCCCCCTCAGTCAATTTCTAGGAGTTACCTAAGCTCAGCTATCCAGCTCATACATGTTCGATAGCAATGTGTTTGTGGGTGTTTATGATATTTGGCCAGAATAAAGATGATTATTGGTTAACGCATACGATATGCTGTCGTACTACGGTGAAAAAGAATGGTGTTGGCCAAAGCTTATCCAAGTATACATCGGAAACCACGAATCAAACTTGTGCGGCCACGTAATCTTAATGTTGATAAATTCATCTTATGATATATTGCTGGTCACAGGTTTTGTTTCCAAGGTAAGCAATATCGATTCTGTCAAATTGGCGAACGGTACTGATGTCATATATACGTCATAACCCTTGCTTCTGGCGTTTTACAGCTGTTACTGCGAGTTTGCACTGCGGGTTAACTTATAAGTTATCGCCTCCCTTGGCTGCTGAATATGATCATGTGATGTTGGGATAACAAAGCATCAAATAATGTCGGAATAAGTAGAACATAGGTCGTCGTTCAACATTGATCATAGATTGCGTTCAACAGTGTTCTTAGTGTCAAAGATCATAACGCAATCGTAATGGATGACGATTGTTGTGATGGAACGGCCAGTGCAGTTACCCTTAGGGGCGTTTTCCTAAAGAAAGAGCACCTTAAAGCATGAAATGATGGCATGGCGAATTACAGTGTTACAGCATGGCTCTGATCAGATGACGAGGCCGGAGGATTTCCAAGACACGTTATGGTATGAACGCGGAGTTGCAATTCGATACAACAGGACGTAAGCAGAACAGTGGGTTCCTTGTAATGCTAGCATGGCACGTTAACATTATATGATGTAAAATGATAATATGCAGACTATGTCTGCGTGTTACCTCTGGCATCAATTGAATCCCAGCTGTCAAATGGTACAGTGGACTTGAATCATGCACGCCCATGTTGCGAGCTTGTGTCAACACAATCTCACTTTATGAACAGATATCATGACGGTG
This sequence comes from Urechis unicinctus, assembly GCA_034190875.2. Taxonomy (NCBI): domain Eukaryota; kingdom Metazoa; phylum Annelida; class Polychaeta; order Xenopneusta; family Urechidae; genus Urechis; species Urechis unicinctus. The sequence goes on along the minus strand of CM067344.1, from coordinate 64,338,703 downwards.
ATGTGACATTTTGATGGTGATGTGAAATCGCGACGGTGCTGTGATATCGTGACAGTGATGTGATATCGTGACGATGGTGTGAAATCGTGACGGTGATGTTGGTACGAGCAGCATCCTCTGCTCAGGAGAATGGGTGATGTGATATCGTGACGGCGATGAGCAATTTGTACTGTATAATGTTTTTGTGCCATTTAGTCAGGGCGCTCATTAGTATTGTTTAAGGGTAACTTTCTACATTCGTCAAGCAGAGCACTGATCTCCAACTGATTAATGCAATAATGACCCACCAACGCGATGGGGATCAAATCACTAATTGGAAGAATGAGGCATTGGTGAATCCCAATTAACCCTGCTACATGTAAACAACGTCTTTTGCCATGTGAAATATATCGTGAGCGTGATTCTATGGGATAACCGATGTCAAAGTTACACTGATACTGACCTTCTGTACGCCAGCATTGCTGCAAACAAATCGTACCGCTCCGAACATGTGCGTGCTACAAGTTAAGGAACGAAGTAACGACATCAACATTGTTTAGCAATTGCACCCGTTATCACTACAGCTAAATGTACAAATGCTTCCCATTATGACAGAAACCGTATCATCGAGGTTATGCAGAGACAGTTGTTGACAGGTGTCCCGTCATCTAGAGCACCAGACATGCTGACAGTCACCGACAGGCGTCCCGTCATCTAGAGATCCAGACATGCTGACATTCGCTGACAGCCATACCGTCATCTAGAGAACCAGACATGCTGACAGTCGCTGACAGGCGTCCCGTCATCTAGAGATCCAGACATGCTGACAGCCTTCCAATGTCACTATCAATATATGTCCTGCTACCTAAACACATGTCATTATATAGCGAATACTTTTAACTCCATGCAAGCACTGTATTTCATATCAACAGCGCTAAGAAAATACTGTCTGCGGGTACAAGCGGCCTCCATAACCAGGCAACCGTGTCACGGGGTATGTAATTCTTCTATAGTGACCCTATTCATTGCATAGTTCGATAACGGTCTAGTTGTGTAGATCTAACCACCCTCCTCAACGACCCGATCCATTTTCTGAATTTATTACTGTATCGATTTTCAACTAGGGCTTTATTCATATTAATCATTTCGAGCATCCGTAGCATTACTTCCCAAGATCCCATCCTAGGCGTATTTTGTCAGCTTGGCTGTCCCATGTACAACAAGGACCTTGTGTGACTGCAAGCCCTGTACTAACAGATATTGATAGTTTAATCAAACTCATGTCGTGACAACGCAAATAATGATATGAGTTGCTGTTAGGGAACTGATAGCAATTTGATTTTGGTATTGTCTGCAAACCAAGTCGTTTGTTTTTGTGGAACAAGCATCCATGAGTGGATCAATTTACCGCATGTTGTTGTGGAACAAGTATCCACACAAGACTCTATGCATGCAAACACTGGTGATTAACGGCGCTTCCAACATGGAGGAGATCATCAGATATCACGACCGTGATGGATGAGCACTACGATGTAAATATTTAAACTCCATGGTCACCTGTACCTCTGTAAAATCCCACCGATATACCGATCCCTATTCAAACTAGTCTCGGAAGGCCCGAGTTCTTTCCTCTGTCATATCCTAAAAGCTTGTAAAACATAATGTCTTCACCCGCACATTTCACCGGGCACATCCTCGAAATATGGATATTTTCGATGTCAGCATGCTATTTCTTTTACAAATGGTCAATGAAAAAGAGTGCGCAAATGCGACTGCACAGACGTTGGTATGAAAAGCTGTATTCGATATTTATAGCACAGACACGCTTACTAAGCGTTTGCTTATAATTTGTATTCCAAACTGTATTAGGATACTGCGTTAGCTCGACTAGGCAAATGCCACTGAGCTACCCTAATCACGAGGATATATGTGACTGGTCCTCCTCATGGATCCGTCAGTAAGTGGTCCATTGTGTGCCAAAACACGCTCTTCACGTCCCTGGTGAAACTTACCGATTACTGACATTAAGAGCGCGTTCTAACACTTATCGCGCAGATTTATTCTGGGAAAATGGTTTATTATATTAGCGTAATAAAACGTGTGTAAATACGACTTACTGGTGGTAATCATTCCACGATTTCCAAAGGGATAGCATATGTTTCTAAGACATTATCATCATTTACACAGCTACTCACTGCGTGTGGTTTCGGATAGGTGGGTGCTTGGAGGTTCTTATGCAATATAACATTCTTATAATATATTGCGACCCCTGCATTATCACTAATCCTCCATGCCTAATTTTACCCTTGATTGGTTTCTGATGCTTGTGTAGATGCAGAGCGATAACCGCATTTATGTTGCAGCCAAGCATAGCAGTAACCAGAGGATGCATTACAGGAAAGAGAGAAACATCCTGATGCGCTAACGAAACATGCCACCACTTTCAGACTAATTAGAGTCAAGAAGATCTGTACAAATTCTCATCAAGAAAAAGGTTGCACAGAATTCCATGTACGGTTGTTATTATGAGTTGTTCAAAACATGAAGATGTTAATAATTTTACATAACCCTGATAATCCTGATTCGACATTATGAATTCAATCCATTATTGGACAGAGTCTAGTCCGTTATGACCTCGTGTTTAAATGCATGTTGGTTTGCAAACTGATATATAGATATGTATGTTTGATGAAGACACAATATTCAACTATTTCATATTATTAACAGCGAGATGGAAAACGGAATGTTGATGGAGAGCGGCGCTCGAAAACCATTATGATGATCACCTCGATTGTGAATCATAATGGCATTTGCGTAAGGACGGCGCTTCTGTTGTGTGCTTCATTGACACGGGGAAAGCATCGGGTAGTAGCGGATTCTGAAACCCGACCTAAGAACCACGTTGTTTTACTAGCGCGTTAATGCCAATATCGGTGTATATTTCAAAGTCAAGCTATTATTTGTTCATAAAGAAGCGTTTTGAAAGGGTAAGCGCATTACAAGGTGCATCGGAAAATCTGTAATGTGAATTGTAGGGGATTTCGATACACTGCGGCCACCGTCTAAATTTTACGAAGACGTAGCAGATTCCACTACAAATACCATAAAAGCCCTTGTTCTTTGCTACTGGAATGAGGTAGCTTCAAAACATGCATGGTTCTTGGGTGGTGGGACCCCCAATACCTAAGAACTGTGCATGGTTCCAAGCCAGAGGGTTCTACGAGCTAAAAATCATGGTATTATAGTTGATTCGACTACAAATACTAAAAATGCCATGTTTCTTAGCTTCTGGAATGAGCTAGCTACACAACATGCATGGTTCTTAGGTGATGGGACCCCCACTACCTCAGAACCATACATGGTTCTCACCCAGAGGGTTCTTCTAGATAAGAACCATGATATTGAAGCGGATTCCACTACACATACCATAAAAGCCCTGGTTCTAAGCTACTGGAATAAGCTAGCTTCAAAACATGCATATTCTTAGGGGGTGGGACCCCCGACACCTAAGAACCATGTATGGTTTACAGCCAAAGGGTTTTATCTAAGAACCATGATATTGTAAGTTCATTCCTCTAAACATACATGGTTCTTAGCTACTGGAATGAGCTAGCTCTCACCAGACATGGTTATTAGGTTTGAGGGGGGGGGGGACCCCATAAGAACCACGCATGGTTCTCAGCCAAAGGGTTCTACTAACTAAAAACCATGATGTTTTAGCGGACTCCACTACAAATACCATAAAATCCATGATTCTTAGCTACTGGATTGAGCTGGCTTCAAAACATGCATGGTTCTTAGGTGGTGGTTCTCAGCCAGAGGATTCTTCTTGCTAAGAACCATGCATATTTCTTAGGTAGTGTTTTCTGCTACCTAACATTCGTAGTAGTGCACATGTATTTAATATCTACCCAAACAGCAAGTGTTTGTGGTTAGGCTATATAGAAAATCTTAACAGCAAGTGCATATTTTGAGGCAATATAGGGGACCCAACCAGCAAGTGTATGTTGTAAGGCTACAAAGGAGACCCAACCAACAAGTGTATGCTGTGAGGCTATATAGGGGACCCAAACATCAACTGTATGCTGTGAGGCTATATTGGGGACCAAACCAGCAAGTGTATGTTGTGAGGCTATATTGGGGACCCAACCAACAAGTGTATGTTGTAGGGAATAGGAGGAGACCAAATCATCAACTGTATGTTGCTATGATACATGCTAACAGAGATGTCACAATGCTTTCATCGCAGTATTTGATGCAAAATGCCATATTCATGCACACGAAACAGGTAGTACAGAGAGAAACATAATATCAACTGCTCGACTGATATAGTTAAAATCACTTTTATTTCAATTTTCCATGTATAAGGGGTACACAAATCATGTAAAATATGCGCTTGTGTAAACCAGGGGGGAACTTATCACAACCCTTGCTGCATCACATCTGTAAACAGAGGTTTTAAGCCTGTTTATAATTTTTTCATTGAAAAACATTTTTTGCGCAATTATATAAATTATAATAGAAAGCAAGCTTCCACCATGCCCACACCCCTCCTGAAAGATAACAAACCAAATGAATACATACCAAAAATGTTCAACACATTCTATCACTTACCAATGTATCATTTTCGTTGCTCTCATTCAAGTCGGCAACAAGAAGGACCACCTGATGCAATATTCATTACATGCAAAATGAAGATCTGTGAAGTGTCCTTACGAATGTCTCTGCCGATGTTTAGAAATAATCAAATGTCGCTCCAGATTCTTCATCTAGCCAGCTCTGCGATATAACTTCGGTCATATAATGGCGAAGACTTTGGCATGATATCTCTACTTAATTCCTTCTGGATCAACTAGAAATAACAGACATATTAATCCGTTCAGAAACAGGTTCATTGCAACTTCTAAGCATAAAATACATTTCACTCAGAACAAATTAATACTTGCATACAAGATACCATTCTACATTAAGTGATGATAAATGCATTGTTGTTCCAGATTTATTCCATATATGTAGGTTAGTCATAACACATCATCTCTGCCAGATAATCGGTCTATTATAATGGTTTAGCATTTATTTACACTATTTTCATATATAAAGTTGTTTCCTTCAGAGCAAATTCACCACAACTCTTACTGTCCTTTTGCCATGCACATCTTTAGATGCAGTTATCTTGAAAGGTTCGTTCCAATCAAGACCCATATGTCTTCTGGTAAGTACTTAAAGCGGTCAAATAAAAAAGCTACTTGCATGACCAGAAAGGGCTCAAGCAAACTCATTATACAGCATTACACAATCAAGTCTTATCAAACGAATCCTAACAACAGTCCAGAACACAACCTATAATGGACTCGTCCCTGAAATGGACGATGGTTTGATATCCTAACCTTTCATTGACTTATGGAGTAATGAGTGGTGGTAATGGTTCTCAACGGAGTCACCGTCGTCGTCGTCGTCGTCACATGAGTGAGAGGGTTGGGGCGGGAGGTTCGTTTGATGCGTTCTGATCAAAGTAGATAAGGGATTTGGTGTCAGTGGTCTGATGACAGTTATTCACACAACTTGACAGCAAATTACTACTGCATGGTATGTAATTTAAAAGGCTAATCAATGAATGATTCAGAGGATCAACTCAAGTTTGTTGAATCTCGGTCAGGCGCCTTGTGCCGTCTTGGCCTGCAAGGAGGATCAATTTGAGAGGGGATCAATGTTGAGGAACCACGTAATTTTGAAATATGCATTCATGGTATAACATATTTGGTGGCAGCTAGAGTGAATCCTCAAAGTTATTGGGAACGACATGTAACGGGTTTTCCCCGCATAATTGAGAGAAAGAAAGGAAACCAATTTCGATCAAAGTGAAACTTAAAGAGTGGCAGCCATTGTCAAAACATTTGCTTCCTATGGCATTGTCTTTAAATATAGCTGGGATCGGTATTCATAATTATATTTTTTCGGGACAAAGTTTATATATTCGGGAATATAGTTGGGACTAAAAGAGAGGTCAATACAGTGGCCATAATTTGGGACATGTTTTGGGAATTTGTGGGCTGTGCGGACTCTCAACAGCCCCAATAGCAACACGGCCAGGAGTGTTAAGTAAGGAGGCAATGGTAAATGATATTGTTGGGAGCGGTTGCAGCTGCAGAGCTGCTTGTGCAAAGGAGTATGATCGATTGGGTCATTGTAATGCCATAACATACCTTACCGATATCAAAATATACAACAACCGTCTTCCATCATTATGAACAGCGACAAGGCTATCGTTAAAACCGCGAATAGACCCAACAACGGTTATACCAAAGAATTCCAATGGAATCATCGCACTTGCTCGCCATGGATCATATCCACTTATAGCCATTGACCTCCTTAGTATCCTCAGTGGGTGGCTGACAGATCAGGTATGTAACCACAACATGTGCAGCAAAATTCACTTTCTATTGTTAAATTAACTTTCGAAATGGGTTGTTTGCAAAAATTAACAGTTATCAAAGAACCTATGTCATTTAACGAAGGGCAATCGTCTATTGTCGACGTGTTCATTACTTCATGGTTATATATACCCCACATATGAGCACATACGGGTAAACAGAAGGCGATATGGTCCGAACCGCGACAGATTTGTGTAGCTTTAAGGCGTCTTTCACTGAAACTTGCATTGTTAAGCTCCGATAACTATGCTTACCCTTCTGTCATTAACAACAAAATGCCCCAACCTTTTGTGCCGCGGATTGTCGAGCAAGCACCTTCAAGTTGACGTTAAGGTCTTCAACAGTTTCCTTTTCGAGTCTGTTTTCCCCGATAAACTAATGTGGACACAAGTCACTTCCTGCCCGACAACAACTCGGAGCAACTGCAGCTGGGGCTTTATTGCACATGTTCCAGCTGCTGACGAGGATATAAATCGGAGCGACATTCTATAATAGCCCCAGGCACTGGCTTAATAAACTGCCTACTCATAATAGCATCCATTTCAGATGCCTTCTTCTTGTTCAACTTCTGGTACCGAGTAACGAATCTTTCCAAACTGTAACGCAAAGCAGACGCAGAAGGTATCCAGAAAGTCATATGCAGCTTTTCCCCCCGTACTCTTTCCATACCTCTGTGATTTCCTTGATAATCATTGCACTAGTCCTGGCGTGCCGTTAAACCCTATACTTACCTTTAATGATCATTGCAACATCATAACTCACCACGTATAAAAGGTAGATGTTACTGACTTTCTAGAAGCTATATACAATTCACCTGATGGTATATAATGTAAAGATACTGTGCATTTTCTTAACAAACGAGATGCGAGTGGTTATAAGTCTACGTTCCAAACTCCGGGGGTTTCGCTACGCTGCTTGTACCAGAGTCTACGATAACATAAGATGTAAATCTAAAGCCTTGATTAAGCATTCGATGTGACAATGTGTACTACGTCTCGATATTGCAATCGTCGGTTTACGGGGCAGTTCTAACCACCAAACGCCTCATTACGCGCGAGCAAATCCTTTGAATATTTTTGCTCTTGACAAGCTGTTGCAAGACAGCGGTCGGGAAGAATGAATTTAGTCCCGATTTTTTAATGCTTTATTGAAAAACAGTTTTGACAGGTTTTTAAAGTCTTTTCGAAATTTATTAGTCATCCATCTTACTTAAGTGCCTTTGATTAATTCGACGAAATTGACAGGATAAGCCGATGTGATTGTAGAGCTTAAATAAGCATTCTCATGGTTTCTTATTCCACATACGAATTTACTATTTGACCATCCAATATAAATTATATAGTGGGCACACAGAGATAGATTTACTTTGGCTCACAACCATATAATTGTAATTTTAATTATATTTTTGAACGGAACGGGTACCAACTCTATTCAATATAAATAGATATACCTACAACACAAAAACTCGAGATATAAATTGTCTTGAAATAATTGATTGGTTTGCTACAACAATTAAATTAATATAAATTATATTAAGCTTTAACTTACATTTCCTTTAAAAAGTTAAATTGTTAGTCATAAATAGAATAAAGAATACTTTTGGCAATAATAAAACTGCTTCATGAACTAGACTATGAACAAGATATCGGAATGAATAATGCGATACATGCAGCCTCCCATCTCACCTCACATCCTCTCATTCCTCTCCAAGCATACATCACACATCATAAAGGGGATACACATAGATAGATTCATTTTGATTCACAACCATCAAATATTAAAAATCAATTATTAATAATCTGACTATATATGCTACATATTATTTTGATGTAGAATAGTGCTCGCTGTAAATCAAATAATCAATCGGCAAAATTAGATTTCACTCCATGACACAATGTTTTAGGAAATCCTTCAACTAAATTAAAAATCATATTTATCAATAACAGTTTCTTTTCATATTTTATAAGACTTCAGAATATAACATACGACAACAAAGAAAGAATTCCATTTCAATTAATTGAAAGCTTTGTTAAACAATGATTGTGTGAAAAAAGAGATTTCTCAGTTTGCAACTTACACTAAACACAAAAAAGAAATAATTGCAGAATGTTTAGTCTGCAATATCGTCCTTTTGATCAAAACATAAAGGTCTCATAGATACAGCAAAATTTTAGTTTACAACAAATAAACCACAAATATAATTTTAACTGAATTGTCAGAACTCACATACAGTGAATTGCATTCCTTATCAAATATTGCATATTAATTACATCATAAATCATACACTCTCATAGTTACAGAATCCACAATCTGATACGCGAGGATTTGCCTTAACAGAGGCAAGGCCTTGGTTTCCGATCCTGTCTTGATACATCTATTCAGAAATTTCATTAATTACATGCGGTGAGGTGAGGACAGCACCTTTGAGTTTGGCCCTCTCTCCCTCCAATAATGACCATAGGCAGCCCAAATGAATAACATGCCACCCAGAGCCGGTATAACTTCCCCTCGTGGTTGCAGCTAGAGATCAGACAGTGGTAAACTTATGAAGGGTCCAAACTGTCATGAGGTAAGGTAAGTATAGGCTTTAACGGCACACCAACACTCTCGTGTTATATGGTGCCAAGAAAGGTTTATAGATAAGATTGACCTGATTAAGCAGCCGCCTTCAAGGATAAATGAAAATGGAGATCGAGAAGATAAAAATGGAAACCATTATCCTAGGGCAAGTCACCACCATCCGATTCACTGAACCAGTCTCTCTTCTAGGCGAAATCCGTGTCAGAGTGGTTTGTTGCAGACATGGCCTCCAAAAGGACCGTTCAAACTTGGATCCCATTGTCCACCGACACGAGTCGCAACCCACGGCCAATAGGTTGCCCCCTATTGGTCGCCTCTTACGACATTCAGAAGGATAATGTGGGCCTATTCTTCCCCGGACACACAGGGGGGGGGGGGGGGCATCGCAAGAGGCATTCTATCATCCCATTGAGCAGTAGGTGATACAGCAGATGCCACACCAGTACTGCATTCAAAAGACATAACAAGTGTCACTTAACCGTTCTAGTTAACGGCAAGCATCACAGGAGACAACATGCCGTTGCTATGAAAAATAGTCGACACAAGAGACACTGCACCATTCCCGTGCAAAGCAGGCCATGCAACAAATCCTGTAAGACAGTTGGTTCTGTCCGCGATATATATCAATGCAATACATAAAAACGGAAGCTAAACAACACTATTAAAGTTGCAGCCAGACATACGCGAGCAGTACAAGTCACAAAGTAAGCAACTGCCAGAGATGTTACAGCAGAAGCTGTCACAATAAAGCTAACAGCAAATGCCATAACATAGGCAGCTGAGTTCAATACACAGCTCATGTCACAACGTAAGCTCATGTTTTACGTATCTGCTCATCTCACAACATAAACTGTCACAGTCAAGCTGACAGGAAACGTCACAACGAAATTAGCTGAGGCACGTAGACAGCACATGTCGCAACGCAAGCTACTGAGTTACGTAAACAGCACATGTCACAACAGAAGCTGTCACAATCAAGCTAACAGCAAATGCCATAACATAGGCAGCTGAGTTCAATGGCAGAACGTAAGCTCTTGGGTTACGTATCCAGCAGATGTCACAACAGTAGCTGTCACAATCAAGCTAACAGCACTTGTCACAACAAAAACAGCCGTGGCACGTAAACAGCACATGTCGCAACGCAAGCTACTGAGATACGTAAACAGCACATGTCACAAGAGAAGCTGTTACAATCAAGCTAACAGCAAATGCAGCTGAGTTCAATACACAGCACATGTCACAATGTAAGCTCATGGGTTACGTATCAGCTCATCGCACAACATAAACTGCCACAGTCAAGCTGACAGGAAACGTCACAACGAAAGTAGCTGAGGCACGTAAACAGCACATGTCGCAACGCAAGCTACTGAGCTACGTAAACAGTACATGTCACAACAGAAGCTGTTACAATCAAGCTAACAGCAAGTGCCATAACATAGGCAGCTGAGTTCAATACACAGCACATGTCACAATGTAAGCTCATGGGTTACGTATCAGCTCATCGCACAACATAAGCTGTCACAGTCAAGCTGACAGGAAACGTCACAACGAAAGTAGCTGAAGCACGTAAACAGCACATGTCGCAACGCAAGCTACTGAGCTACGTAAACAGCACATGTCACAACAGAAGCTGTTACAATCAAGCTAACAGCAAGTGCCATAACATAGGCAGCTGAGTTCAATACACAGCACATGTCACAATGTAAGCTCATGGGTTACGTATCAGCTCATCGCACAACATAAGCTGTCACAGTCAAGCTGACAGGAAACGTCACAACGAAATTAGCTGAGGCACGTAGACAGCACATGTAGCAACGTAAGCTACTGAGCTACGTAAAAAAGCACATCGCACAACGTAAGCTCTTGGGTTACGCAACCAGCACATGTCACAACAGCAGATGTCACAGTCAAGCTAACAGCACTTGTCACAACAAAAACAGCTGTGGTACGTAAACAGCACATGTCGCAACGCAAACTACTCAACTATGTAGTCAGCACATGGCAGAAAGTAAGCTCTTGGGTTACGTAACCAGCACATGTCACAACAGCAGCTGTCACAATCAAGCTAACAGCACTTGTCACAACAAAAACAGCTGTGGCACGTAAACAGCACATGTTGCAACGCAAGCTACTGAGCTACGTAAAAAGCACATGTCACAACAGAAGCTGTCACAATCAAGCTAACAGCATATGTCATAACGCAAGCAGCTGAGTTTAATAAACAGCATATGTCACAGCGAAAGCTCTTGGTCTATGTTAACAGCACATGTCACAATAGAAGCCGCTAGAGATGTGAATACAGCATATGTTAGAAAAGACGATGACAGAAATATGTGAACGTCACCAATCAAAATGGAAGTTTTCAAATATTTATACAGACGTGAGCTGCAGAGTGAGGATAACAGCATGTCGCAACAGGACCTCAAGAGGTACCGAAATAGCACTGGGCACAGCAGAACCTTGAATGTTATGTCAAACACCGATACAATGGACGCTTCCGCATAATTTGAAAGGACAGGCTACACAACAGAAACTACACCATTCCTGTTAACAGAAGGAGTCACAGTAGAATACAATCTCTTTTATGTTAGTCTAGACTTGTTGCTCGGCATTCGCCAAATTTCATATGTTGGAAGTATTTGAGCGGGTGTGACAATAGCACTTGCCGATTGAATAATTGGTTAGTATAAGGTAAGTATAGGATTTAATGGTACAACAACACTTATGTGTTATATGGTGCCATGAAAGGTTAATAGATGAGATTGTTTCTGATTAAGCAGCCGCCTTCTAGGATAAATAGAGATGGCAAAGATAAAAATTGAAGCGATTATCCAAGGGCAAGTCACCATTAGCTGATTAACTGAACCAGGCCATTCCAGCCTCTCGTCTAGGTAAAATCCGGACCAGAGTGGTGTGTTGCAGATATGGCCCACAAAATGATCGCGTGTGTTCATTGTATTTTGACGACATCACCGCACATCTGTATCTAAGTAAACATCTTGGATATGACTCCAAACCAAAAGCTACACGCTTCCCATCCAGACTAGTTGCAACTCTGAATGCTCTGCCCTGCATCAGTAGGGACTATGAAACTGATCATGATTTGGGATGACCTATCACCGATATAGCTCAATGATATTGAACAATGCAAGGGGAAATCAAAGAAGTTGATTCTCCAGGATGATCACACCTACATCTTTCCTTGTAAATGCACAGACAAATGTACATGTGATGGTTGCGTGGAACATCATGGACATGCATCCCAAACTTGAAGATTGACAAGTAATGTACATCATCCGACATCAAGACAGACAACCATGTGACCTTAAAATTGCCACAAAGATGCTGTCCACTGATGAGATAGTATCCCAAAACACCGGTTTTCCATCTAGGCAAAGTTTGTGTGACCTTTTCGATTATTTATAACTCAAGGTGCTGAACTTAAGATATTTGGTTGGCACCAATGAAATCATCTCAACCAACGCTCCAAGAGTATTTGCAAGGACTCAGAAAAAGAGTTCGTTTAGGACACTTTATGTCAGCTTCGTCTACAAGCGATAAAGCATCCCTCTTCAACTGCTTTCGATTTGAACACTTGCATCTGCCTCGTCTCCAAGTGATCCTGAACCCCGTCTACCAGGCCTTACATAACCTGGAGACACTTGCTGTCACCCTCCTCACCTGGCGATTATACTTAATTTATGCGTCATTGATATCTGATCCAAATATGGAGATAAACATATTGCATATGGGCACCACATATCCTGGAATAAGCGCTATCTACCGGAAGTCCTGCATCCCTCTTTGTTTGAGACAGCTGCTATCAGCCTGGTCTTGCGGCGATCCTGCATCTCTTTTGGGTCGCTGTCGTTTTGGACAATTGACGGCAGCCTTGACTACCGGTGGTCTTACATCCCTCTTGGGTTGCGGTTGGTGGCCCCAATTGCTGTCCGCTTCGTATCCCAGTAATCCTGCGTCCTTCTTAGGTTGCGGTCGTGTTTTTAGACAGTTGCTATCAATTAGTCTTGTAGCAATCCAGCATCCCTCTTCAGACGCGGCGGTCGTTTTGGTTAATTGACGTCAGCCTCGTATTCCGTCGATGTGGCATATCTCTTGGACCATAGTCGCTTGTGACAATTGCTGTCAGCCTCGTCTTCCGGCGATCCTACTACGATCTTGGGTCATGGTCGAAGTATTACCTATTCCCTGGTGGGTCGCGGTCGTTTGAAAGGACTTACACCAGCCTCGTCTCGATGCAATGCTTCATCCCTGTGTGTCGCTGTAGCTAGGAAACGCGCAAGCCACGTCGCCATGCGGTAATGCATCACTCCTGGGTTGCGTTCATCGAGGAGGCTTGCTATCAACTTAGCCATCTGGCGATTATATATAGTTTTATTTAATTCGTGTGATATCGACTTTGATCTGATCCAAATACGGTCTCAATTATATTAAAAGTGAACAAAACAACACACCACAAACACAGACTGTCGAGCCTCACATTAACTGGAAGAAGATCAGTCTCCCGGCGATACTGCATCCCTCTTTGGCTGCATTCGTTTGAGACACTTTATGTCATGCTCGTCTTCAAACGATACTGCATCTCTCTGGGAATGATGTCGTTTTGGTCACTTGTAGTCTGCCTAGTCTCCAAGTGATAAGGCATCCCTCATGGCTCACGCTCGCTCAGGACACTTGATGTCAGCCTCTTTACCTGACGATTATACATAATTCATGCGTCATTGACAACTGATCCAAATATGAGATAAAAACAAAAACACACCACCATATTACAAGGCGAGAATGGAAGAAGCGCAATCTACCGGCGATCCTGCATCCTGCTATGGGTTGTGGTCATATGGGACAATTGCTGTCAGCCTCTTCTTAAGGCGATCCTGCATCCCTCTTGGGTGCTCCATACCACTTGGTTCCCGACATTTGGAAAACTTGTTGTCAGTCTCGTCTCCCAGCAATACTTCAACCCTCAAGGCAGGAGCTCGCTCGGGACACTTGCTGTCAGCCTCGTCATCTGGCGATTATACTGAAATCGTGCATCATTGACATCGGATTCAAATATGGTGATAAACATATCACATATGGAACTAAAACACATCCTGAACACCGTCTACCAGGCCTTACATATCCTGAAGAAGAAGAAGCTGTATCTCGCAGCGATCCTGAATCCCCCTTTGTTTGAGACAGTTGCTGTCAGCCTAGTCTTCCGGCGATCGTGCATCCCTCTTGAGTCTCGGTCGTTTGGGCCCGACTTCTGTCAGCCTCATCTCCCAGCGATTGTGCATCCCTCTTGGGTAGCGGTGCATCCCTCTAGGATCGCAGTAGTTTTGGACAGCTGTTGCCAGCCTCGTCGCCATGCCATACTACATTGCTCCTGAGTCGAGGTCAATGGAGAAACTTGCTATCAGCCTCATCACCTGGCGATTATATATAGTTTTACTTAATTGATGTGGTATAGACTTTGAACGGATCCAAATACGATCACAATTAAATTTCATGTGTAAAAAAAGCACATCACAAACAAAAATGTCGGGCCTCACGTAAACTGGAAGAAGCTAAGTCTCCCGGCGTTAATGCATCCCTCTTTGGCTGCGTTCGTTTAGAAAACTTATGTCATCTTCGTCTACAAGCGATACTGCATCCCTCTTCAACTGCTTTCGATTCAGGACACTTGCAGTTTGCCTTGTCTCAAAATGATTCAACATCCCTCATGGCTCGCGTTCGCTCCACACACTTACTGTCACCCTCGTCACCTGGCGATATACTTATACTTAATTCATGCGTCATTGATATCTGATCCAAATATAGAGATAAACATATTGCATATGGGCACCACATATCCTGGAATAAGCGCTATCTACCGGCAGTCCTGCATCCCTCTTTGTTTGAGACAGCTGCTATCAGCCTGGTCTTGCGGCGATCCTGCATCTCTTTTGGGTCGCTGTCGTTTTGGACAATTGACGGCAGCCTTGACTACCGGTGGTCTTACATCCCTCTTGGGTTGCGGTTGGTGGCCCCAATTGCTGTCCGCTTCGTATCCCAGTAATCCTGCATCCCTTCTTAGGTTGCGGTCGTGTTTTTAGGAAGTTGCTATCAATTAGTCTTGTAGCAATCCAGCATCCCTCTTCAGTCGCGGTCGTTTGGGTTAATTGACGTCAGCCTCGTATTCCGTCGATGTGGCATATCTCTTGGACCATAGTCGCTTGTGACAATTGCTGTCAGCCTCGTCTATCCGGCGATCCTACTACGATCTTGGGTCATGGTCGAAGTATTACCTATTCCCTGGTGGGTCGCGGGTCGTTTGTTTGAAAGGACTTACACCCAGCCTCGTCTCGATGCAATGCTTCATCCCTGTGTGTCGCTGTAGTTTTAGGAAAATTGCAAGCCACGTCGCCATGCGATAATGCATCACTCCTGGGTCGCTTTCATCGAGGAAACTTGCTATCAACTTAGCCATCTGGCGATTATATATAGTTTTATTTAATTCGTGTGATATCGACTTTGATCTGATCCAAATACGGTCTCAATTATATTAAAAGTGAACAAAAAACAACACACCACAAACACAGACTGTCGAGCCTCACATAAACTTGAAGAAGCATCAGTCTCCCGGCGATACTGCATCCCTCTTTGGCTGCATTCGTTTGAGACACTTTATGTCATGCTCGTCTTCAAGCGATACTGCATCCTCTCTGGGAATGATGTCGTTTTGAACACTTGCAGTCTGCCTAGTCTCAAAGCGATAAGGTATCCCTCATGGCTCACGCTCGATCAGGACACTTGATGTCAGCCTCTTCACCTGGACGATATATACATAATTCATGCGTCATTGACAACTGATCCAAATATGAAACACATATCAAAACAATGAACCATATACAAGGCCTCCTGGAAGAAGCTCAATCTACCGGCGATCCTGCGTCCCGCTTTGGTTGTGGTCATATGGGACAATTGCTGTCAGCATCCTGCATCCCTCTTGGGTGCTCCATACCACTGGGTTCCCGACATTTGGGAAACTTGCTGTCAGTCTCGTCTCCCAGCAATACTTCAACCCTCTAGGCAGGAGCTCGCTCGGGACACTTGCTGTCAGCCTCGTCATCTGGCGATTATACTGAAATCGTGCATCATTGACATCGGATTCAAATATGGTGATAAACATATGGCATATGGAACTAAAAACACATCCTAAAAGCCCGTCTACCAGGCCTTACATATCCTTGAAGAAGCTCTATCTCGCAGCGATCCTGAATCCCCCTTTGTTTGAGACAGTTGCTGTCAGCCTAGTCTTCCGGCGATAGTGCATTCCTCTTGGAGTCTCGGTCGTTTGGGCCCGACTTCTGTCAGCCTCATCTCCCAGCGATTGTGCATCCCTCTGGGGTCGCGGTGCATCCCTCTAGGATCGCAGTAGTTTTGGACAGCTGTTGCCAGCATCTCGTCGCCATGCCATACTACATTGCTCCTGAGTCGAGGTCAATTGGGAAACTTGCTATCAGCCTCGTCACCTGGCGATTATATATAGTTTTACTTAATTGATGTGGTCTAGACTTTGAACTGATCCAAATACGGTCACAATTAAATTTCATGTGAAAAAAAAACACATCACAAACAAAAATGTCGGGCCTCACGTAAACTGAAGAAGCTCAGTCTCCCGGCGATAATGCATCCCTCTTTGGCTGCGTTCGTTTGAGAAAACTTATGTCATCCTCGTCTACAAGCGATACTGCATCCAAAATGGCTTGCTTTCGATTTGAACACTTGCAGTCAGCCTCGTCTCAAAACGATTCAACATCCCTCATGGCTCGCGTTCGCTTGGGACACTTACTGTCAGCCTCGTCACCTGTGTTATATTATACATAATTATGCGTCATTGAACTGATTGATATCTGGAGATAAATCCAAATATATGGTCGCATAAACATCATTGCATATGAAAAGGCAGGAACATCTTCCGGCGATCCTGCATCCCTCCGTCATAGCGGAGAAATCACCGGCCAGTCGAAGCGATCTGCATCTCTGGGGTTGCGGTCGTTTGGGGACAATTGTTATATGCCTGGTCTTGTCTCCGATCCCTAATGGATCCCCTCTGGGCTCGCACTCGTCAGGGACATTTGGGAAACTTGCTGTCAGTCTCGTCCACCCGGCGATCCTTTCCCTCTAGGGTCGCGAGCTCGTTGGGACACTTGCTGTCAGCCTCGTCACCAGGGATTATACACGGCCTCATGCGTCATTGAAATCATCTAAATTATATGGGATATATATATGGTATATATGGAACAAAACACATTATGAACACCGTCTATACCAGGCCTCATGAATATCATGCACATCGCGGCGATCTGAAAGATTGTTTATGGACTCTCATCTCTCTGGCGATCTGCATCCCTTTTCGCGGCTGCGGTCTGTATTGAACAGAAACTTGATGTCAGGCTAGATCCATCCTTTATTTGTTTCATCCATCGTGCCTCGTGGTCTTTAAGATCTCTTTGCACACCAGTTGCCACAATTGCGCCTCGTCATGCGATACTGCATCGCTCCTTGATCGCTTTCACTGGGGAAACTTGCTATCAGCTTCGTCACCTGGCGATTATATATAGTTTTACTTAATTCCTGTGATCTCGACTTTGATCTGATCCAAATATGGTCACACTTAAATTTCATGTGTACAAAAAAACACATCACAACACACAGACTGCCGGGCCTCACGTAAACTTGAAGAAGCATCAATCTCCCGGCGATACTGCATCCCTCTTTGGCTGCCTTCGTTTGGGACAACTTTAGGTCAGCCTCGTCTACAAGCGATACTGCATCCCTCTGGGAATGCAGTCTTCAGGAACACTTGCAGTCTGCCTCGTCTCAATGCGATACTGCATTGCTCATCTTGCTCGCGCTCGACATCAGGATACTTGCTGTCAGCCTCGTCACCTGGCGATTATATATATTTTACTTAATTCCTGTGATATCGAACATGATCTGATCCAAATATATCACAATTAAATTTCATGTGAACAAAACAACACATCACAACGTACACAGATGCAGGGCCTCACGTAAACTTGAAGAAGCTGCAATCTGTCCGGCGATCTAATGCATCCCTTCTGGGGCTGCGTTCGTTTTGGAGACTTTATGTCAGCCTCGTCTACAAGCGATACTGCATCCCCTTGGGTCTGGCCGTGGTTTCGAAACACTTGCAGTTTGCTTTAGTCTCCCAAGTGATTCCCCATCCTATCTTCCTCATGCGTTCGCTCTGCCTCACTACTTGCTGTCACCCTCGTCACCTGGCGATTATACATAATTCATGCGTCATTGATATCTGATCCAAATATGGAGATAAACATATGGCATATGAAACACCACGCTGATCTGGCATCATAAGAAAGAATCGCCATCTTCAGGCGAGATCATGCATCTCTTCGGCTCTTATGAGAAGAAGCACTGCTATCAGCCTCGTCTCCAGCGATCCTGCATCCCTCTCTTTGGGTCGCTGTCGTTTTGGACAATTGATGGCATCCTCTATGAGAACGAGGCGATACTGCATCCCTCTGGGGTCGTGGTTCACTTGGCGGATACTTGCTGTGCTTCGTCTCCCGCGATCCTGCATCGATCTTAGGTCGCAGTAGTGTTGGAAAGACTGACATGCTATCAATCCATCTTTAGCGATCCTTCATCCCCTATTGGTCGCGCGGTCGTTTTGGGACACTTGCTGTCAGCCTCGTCTCCCATCGATCGACATCCTGCATCTTTCAGAAAGCATATGTCCAAATGGGATACAATTGCTGTATAGTGGAAAAAAATGATCGTCATGAACTTGCTCACCTCGTCAGGGAATCGTTTATCTTCCTGATGAGGTCGCATCGATCTCGGCGATCTTGCATGCATATCATGGCTGCGTCTGTTAAGAACCTTGAAGTCAGCCTAGTCTCGAGGGAAATATTTCATCTCGTGGGTCGTGGTCTTTAATGGACACTTGCTGTCAGCCTCGTCTCGGCGCGATTAATTGCATCAATACTGCTTGCATCGCTTTCATGGGGGAAACTTGCTATCAGCGCTTCGTCACCTGGCGATTATATATAGTTTTACTTAATTCTGTGATATCGACCATGATCTGATCCAAATATGGTCGCAATTTAAATTCATGTGAACAAAACAAAATCATCAAAAACACCGACTGCAGGGCCTCACGTAACCTGGAAGAAGCGCTATCTCCCGGCGATACTGCATCCCTCTTTGGCTGCGTTCGGCTGACACTTTATGTCTACTCGTCTCAAGCGATACTGCATCCCTCTGGGGGTTGTGGTCGTTTAGGACACTTGCTGTCAGCCTCGTCACCATGCGATACACTACATTAATTTATGCTCATTGACACCTCAGGATACTTGCTGTCAGCCTCGTCACCTGGCGATTTATACATATAAACATGCGTCTTGATAATCATCATGATATGAGAAACAAATATGTCGCAATTAAATCATTCATGTGAACAAAGCTGCAAGAATCGTCTCGGCGATCCTGCTCTGCTTTTGGCTGTCGGTTGGTAAGAAACAATTGCTTGTCAGCCTCGTCTCCCCGCGATCCTGCATCCCTCTTGGGCTGCAGTCTTTCGGTTTTTTGGAACACTTTTGTCAGTCTCGTCGTCTCCAGCGATCACTTCATCCCTCATGGCTCGCGCTCGCTCAGGACACTTGCTGTCAGCCTCGTCACCTGTCGCGATTATACTTAATATATGCGTCATTGATATCTGATCCAAATATGGAGATAACCAACATATGGCATATGGAACAAAATATAATCGCCACAGACTACCAGGCCTTACAATCATTTGAAGAAGCGCTATCACTCGCGATCCTGCAGGGCCTCTTTGTTTTCGGACACGTTTGCTATCAGCTTGATGTCAGTCTTCCGGCGAAGCTGCACTTCATCCCTCTTGGGTCGCGGTCGTTTTGGACAATTTACGGCAGCCTAGTCTCGAGCGAATCAGTATCCCCTCTTGGGTTGTG
The DNA here is from genome assembly GCA_034190875.2 of Urechis unicinctus. Taxonomy (NCBI): domain Eukaryota; kingdom Metazoa; phylum Annelida; class Polychaeta; order Xenopneusta; family Urechidae; genus Urechis; species Urechis unicinctus. Next base: position 64,318,707 of record CM067344.1, on the reverse strand, counting down.
GTCGTTTGGGACACTGCTGTCATCGCCTCGTCTCCCATCGATCCTGCGTCCTTCTTAGGTTGCGCGTGTTTTTGACAATTGATGTCAGTTGCTATCATCCTTCGTCCCTCTAGGTCGCAGTCGTTTTTGAACACATCTGTCAGCCTCTTCAGACCGGTCGACTTTGGTTAATTATGCGTCAGCCTCGTATTCCGTAAATATATCCTATAAGCAACCTCTCTTCACCATGAACACCGTCTACCAGACCTCACTGTCTGCCTCGTCTTCCGGCGATCCTATCATCTCGGCGATGGTCGCAGTCATTACCTATTCGGCTGCGTCTGTTAAGAACGTTTGATGGAGCCACCAGCCTCGTCTTTCGATGCAATGCATTTCATCCGTGGGGGTCGTGGTCTTTAGGATATTCTTGCACCAGACACGTCGCCGCGCGATACTGCATCGCTCCTTGATCGCTTTCACTGGGGAAACTTGCTATCAGCTTCGTCTCCTGGCGATTATATATAGTTTTACTTTACTTAATTCCTGTGATATCGACATGATCTGATCCAAATATGGTCGCAATTAATTTCATGTGAACAAAAACATCACACATCACAAACACAGACTGCAGGGCCTCACTCACATTGAACTTGAAGAAGCATCGTCTCCCGGCGATACTGCATCCCTCTTTGGCTGCGTTCGTTTGAGAGACTTTATGTCAGCCTCGTCTTCAAGCGATACTGCATCCTCTGGGAATGCATGTCGTTTTGGACACTTGCTGTCTGCCTAGTCGTCAAGTGATGAGGCATCCCTCACTTCACGCTCGCTCAGGACACTTGCTGTCAGCCTCTTTACCTGACGATTATACATAATTCATGCGTCATTTGACAACTGATCCAAATATGAAACAAAAAACACACCATATACAAGGCCTCCTGAAGAAGCGCAATCTACCGGCGATCCTGCATCCTGCTATGGTTGTGGTCATATGGGACAATTGCTGTCAGCCTCTTCTTAAGGCGATCCTGCATCCCTCTTGGGTGCTCCATACCACTTGGTTCCCGACATTTGGAAAACTTGTTGTCAGTCTCGTCTCCCAGCAATACTTCATCCCTCAAGGCAGGAGCTCGCTCGGGACACTTGCTTGCTGTCAGCCTCGTCATCTGGCGATTATACTGAAATCGTGCATCATTGACATCGGATTCAAATATGGTGATAAACATATGGCATATGGAACAAAACACATCCTGGAACCCGTCTACCAGGCCTTACATATCCTGAAGAAGCGCTATCTCGCGGCAACCCTGAATCCCCCTTTGTTTGAGACAGTTGCTGTCAGTCTAGTCTTCCGGCGATCGTGCATCCCTCTTGAGTCTCGGTCGTTTGGGCCCGACTTCTGTCAGCCTCATCTCCCAGCGATTGTGCATCCCTCTTGGGTAGCGGTGCATCCCTCTAGGATCGCAGTAGTTTTGGACAGCTGTTGCCAGCCTCGTCGCCATGCCATACTGCATCCCTCCTGAGTCGAGGTCAATGGGGAGAAACTTGCTATCAGCCTCGTCACCTGGCGATTATATATAGTCTTACTTAATTGATGTGGTCTAGACTTTGAACGGATCCAAATACGATCACAATTAAATTTCATGTGTAAAAAAAAAAGCACATCACAAACACAAATGTCGGGCCTCACGTAAACTGGAAGAAGCTAAGTCTCCCGGCGATAATGCATCCCTCTTTGGCTGCGTTCGTTTAGAAAACTTATGTCATCTTCGTCTACAAGCGATACTGCATCCCTCTTCAACTGCTTTCGATTTGAACACTTGCAGTTTGCCTTGTCTCAAAATGATTCAACATCCCTCATGGCTCGCGTTCGCTCCACACACTTACTGTCACCCTCGTCACCTGGCGATTATACTTAATTCATGCGTCATTGATATCTGATCCAAATATAGAGATAAACATATTGCATATGGGCACCACATATCCTGGAAATAAGCGCTATCTACCGGCAGTCCTGCATCCCCTCTTTGTTTGAGACAGCTGCTATCAGCCTGGTCTTGCGGCGATCCTGCATCTCTTTTGGGTCGCTGTCGTTTTGGACAATTGACGGCAGCCTAGTCTCTACCGGTGGTCTTACATCCCTCTTGGGTTGCGGTTGGTGGCCCCAATTGCTGTCCGCTTCGTATCCCAGAAAATCCTGCGTCCTTCTTATCTTTGCGGTCGTGTTTTTAGACAGTTGCTATATCAATTAGTCTTGTAGCAATCCAGCATCCCTCTTCAGACGCGGTCGTTTTGGTTAATTGAACGTCAGCCTCGTATTCCGTCGATGTGGCATATCTCTTGGACCATAGTCGCTTGTGACAATTGCTGTCAGCCTCGTCTTCCGGCGATCCTACTACGATCTTGGGTCATGGTCGAATATTACCTATTCCCTGGTGGGGGTCGCGGTCGTTTGAAAGGACTTACACCAGCCTCGTCTCGATGCATATGCATCATCCCTGTGTGTCGCTGTAGCTAGGAAACGCGCAAGCCACGTCGCCATGCGGTAATGCATCACTCCTGGGTCGCTTTCATCGAGGAGGCTTGCTATCAACTTCGCCATCTGGCGATTATATATAGTTTTATTTAATTCGTGTGATATCGACTTTGATCTGATCCAAATACGGTCTCAATTTAATTAAAAGTGAACAAAACAACACACCACAAACACAGACTGTCGAGCCTCACATTAACTGGAAGAAGCATCAGTCTCCCGGCGATACTGCATCCCTCTTTGGCTGCATTCGTTTGAGACACTTTATGTCATACCTCGTCTTCAAGCGATACTGCATCTCTCTGGGAATGATGTCGTTTTGGTCACTTGTAGTCTGCCTAGTCTCCAAGTGATAAGGCATCCCTCATGGCTCACGCTCGCTCAGGACACTTGATGTCAGCCTCTTTACCTGACGATTATACATAATTCATGCGTCATTGAACTGATCTGATCCAAATATGAAATGGCAAAAACAAACCAACATGGATCAAGGCCTCCTACAAAATGAAGCGCAATCTACCGGCGATCCTGCATCCTGCTATGGTTGTGGTCATATGGGACAATTGCTGTCAGCCTCTTCTTAAGGCGATCCTGCATCCCTCTTGGGTGCTCCATACCACTTGGTTCCCGACATTTGGAAAACTTGTTGTCAGTCTCGTCTCCCAGCAATACTTCAATCCCTCAAGGCAGGAGCTCGCTCGGGACACTTGCTGTCAGCCTCGTCATCTGGCGATTATACTGAAATCGTGCATCATTGACATCGGATTCAAATATGGTGATAAACATATGGCATATGGAACAAAAAACACATCCTGGAGCCCGTCTACCAGGCCTTACATATCCTAGAAGAAGCTGTATCTCGCGGCAACCCTGAATCCCCCCTTTGTTTGAGACAGTTGCTGTCAGTCTAGTCTTCCGGCGATCGTGCATCCCTCTTGAGTCTCGGTCGTTTGGGCCCGACTTCTGTCAGCCTCATCTCCCAGCGATTGTGCATCCCTCTTGGGTAGCGGTGCATCCCTCTAGGATCGCAGTAGTTTTGGACAGCTGTTGCCAGCCTCGTCGCCATGCCATACTACATTGCTCCTGAGTCGAGGTCAATGGAGAAACTTGCTATCAGCCTCATCACCTGGCGATTATATATAGTCTTACTTACTTAATTGATGTGGTCTAGACTTTGAACGGATCCAAATACGATCACAATTAAATTTCATGTGTAAAAAAAGCACATCACAAACAAAATGTCGGGCCTCACGTAACTGGAAGAAGCTAAGTCTCCCGGAGTTAATGCATCCCTCTTTGGCTGCGTTCGTTTAGGACACTTTATATCAGCCTCGTCTACAAGCGATACTGCATCCCTCTTGGACTGCTTTCGATTTGAACACTTGCAGTTTGCCTTGTCTCTCAAAATGATTCAACATCCCTCATGGCTCGCGTTCGCTCCACACACTTACTGTCACCCTCGTCACCTGGCGATTATACTTAATTCATGCGTCATTGATATCTGATCCAAATATAGAGATAAACATATTGCATATGGGCACCACATATCCTGGAATAAGCGCTATCTACCGGCAGTCCTGCATCCCTCTTTGTTTGAGACAGCTGCTATCAGCCTGGTCTTGCGGCGATCCTGCATCACTCTTGGGTCGTAGCTTGCTTGGGACTATTGCCGTCAGCCTCGTCTTCCGGCGATCCTGAACCCCGTCTACCAGGCCTTACATAACCTTGAAGATGCTCTATCTCGCGGCGATCCTGAATCCCAATTTGTTTGAGACAGTTGCTGTCAGCCTAGTCTTCCGACGACCGTGCATCCCTCTTGGGTCTCGGTCGTTTGGGCCCGATTTCTGTCAGCCTCATCTCCTAGCCTCGTCGCCATGCGATACTGCATTACTACCCAGTCGCGGTCAATGGGGAAACTTGCTATCAGCCTCGTCACCTGGCGATTATAATTAGTCTTACTTCATTCATGTAATATCGACTTTGATCTAAACCAAATACGGTCACACTTAAATTTCATGTAAACAAAACAACACATCACAAACACAAAATGTCGGGTCTCACGTAAACTGGAAGAAGCTAAGTCTCGCGGCGTCATTGCATCCCTCTTTGGCTGAGTTCATCAATCACACTTTATGTCAGCTTCGTCTACAAGCGAAAATAATGCATCCCTCTTCAACTGCTTTCGATTTGAACACTTGCAGTTTGCCTCATCCCAAGTGATTCAACATCCCTCATGGCTCGCGTTCACTCCACACACTTGCTGTCACCCTCGTCACCTGGCGATTATACTTAATTCATGCGTCATTGATATCTGATCCAAATATAGAGATAAACATATTGCATATGGGCACCACATATCCTGGAATAAGCGCTATCTACCGGCAGTCCTGCATCCCTCTTTGTTTGAGACAGCTGCTATCAGCCTGGTCTTGCGGCGATCCTGCATCTCTTTTTGGTCGCTGTCGTTTTGGACAATTGACGGCAGCCTTGACTACCGGTGGTCTTTCATCCCTCTTGGGTCTCGGTTGTTGGCCCGTATTGCTGTCTGCTTTGTATCCCAGTAATCCTGCTTCCTTCTTAGGTCGCGGTCTTGTTTTTTAGACAGTTGCTATCAATTAGTCTTGTAGCGATCCAGCATCCCTCTTAAGACGCGGTCGTTTTGGTAAATTGACGTCAGCCTCGCATTCCGTATATGTGGCATATCTCTTGGATCATCGTCGCTTGTGACAATTGCTGTCTGCCTCGTGTCCCAGCGATCCTACATCTCTCCTGGGTCATGGTCGAAACGGACACTTTATGTTATACTCTTCTCCTCGTGATACAACATCCCTCCGGTCGGGGTCGTTCGGGATAATTGCAGTCTCCCTCGTATCCTTTATGAAGTCCCGTCTGTCGGCGATAACGCATCCCTCTTGTGTCGTGGTTGTTTGGGCCATTAGATGTCGAACTCTTCTCTCAGTTATGCTACATCCTGCTTTCGTCGCATTCATTTCGGACACTTGCTGTAGGCCTTGTCAGTCCAATGGCTATAAGTACAATCTTTTTTTACATGATGCATTAATGTTCTCGATGATATACTCGAAAACGACACGACACGTAGCACACAATGTCAAAAATAAACATTGCTTCCAGATACATTTGTAGGAAATGTGACAAAGCAACGCAACGCAAATCTTCAAAAATGTGATGTGTCGATTGATATAATTCTCAGGTATGACGTCCTGGTGTTCGCAAAACAACCATAGGTCATTTGAGGAGGAGGGACGAAGGAGCTTTATCACATATTACGCCATAAGAATATAGATTATACATAGACAATATCAAAACAAATAAAGTTATGCGAAAATACAGTAACACAACGTAAAAAATATCCAAAAAAAGTTAGGCATCAAGTTTATTGAATTGATTCTATTTGTGAAAAAAAATGACAAGCACTTCAGGCGAGAGAGTTAATTCAAAACTCGGGGGCCTTACATTGAGGTAAACAAATAATTCTCAGAGATAAGCCCATGCAGGCTGAACTATTTCAAATCCAAATACATCAGCTGAAAAAAAATTGACAACAATAACGGTATCTTATCAGATATGGAATCAAAATCAACAAACAGGTGCTCGATTGACAAAACAATATTGTCGTAAAACATGGTAAAAAAGAGCTTACCATCACCACAGATATTTCACGGGGAGAACGTCCATTTGAAAACATTCGAGAGCAAATAAATACAAAATTTGTGATTGCTGATACGAGAAAAATTCCATCGGACGTCAATGTGAAATACTCAAGTATGACGACGCAATTACCATTGTCAACCAATGGAATAAAAATCAAACGCGGCTTCCCTGAAATATTTTGGGAGGAATGCGTCCGTTCAAAAACTTTCGAGAGCCCAAAATAAACCCACAAAACACTCAAAGATATCAGATGTCAATGACACATATTCTACGAGTTTGACGTCACCATTAACAACGTCAAACAATGGATTCAAAATCAACAAACATGTATACTCGATTGACCAACAATCTCGCAAGTCGATATCTGCATAAACCACGGTCAAAAAAAGCTTCGTTAAATATATTTCATGGGAAAAGCGTACATTTGAAAACTTTCGAGTGCAAAACACTCAAAACTTCTTATCGCCGATACGAGAAAATATTCCAACAATGTCAAATACTCAAAAAGTATGACGAACAATTACCACGGCATTCAATGGAATAAAAAAACAACACAATCTATATCTGCATAAAACACGGCTTCGCTATGATTATCTCATGGGTGAGTGAGTTATGGGTTTAACGGCACACCAACACACGTGTTCTGTGGCGCCAAAAGGTGGGACAAATGTGAAGAGATTAGTTTGACCTGATTGAGCAGCCGCCTTCTAAGATAAATGTGGAAAAACACAGAGAAAACACGTGGATGATGAAAAGATAAATTGCAAATATTATCCAAGGGGGGGAAGCCGCCACCATTCGATTGACTGGACAAGATCATTCCAGCCTCTCGTCTAGGTGAAATCCGGGTCATACAGGTGTTTTGCAGATATGGCCAACACTCATCTGTTATATGGATTAAAGAAACGTTAATAGGTAAGATTGACCTGATTAAGCAGCCGCTTTCTAGGATAAATGATTATGGATATGGAAAAGAGCAAACGATTATCTTACCAGGCCATTCCAGCCTCTCGTCTATGTGAAATCCGGGCCATAGAGGAGTGTTGCAGATATGGCTCTCGCAAAGACCTCCCCACTCAAACCATGTGGATTCCATTGTTCACCGACAAGAGTCGCAACCCACGGCCAACAGGTTGCCCCCTATTGGTCGCCTCTTACGACTTGCAGAAGGATACTGTGGGCGTATTCTACCCCCGGACCCACAGGGGGATGTACAACGCTCGGGGCTCATAACCTCGCGTTACGTTCGAACGTTCCCATGCACAGAATGTAAAAACAATCAGCCCCTGATGCGGATATAAAGTCTTCAATCACGCAGGATAAAACTGTAAACTTCACCCCATGCAGCTCGTTTAAAAATCAAAATGTGTCAATATCAAACAAGCAGTCAAAATTCAGCAAATACAATACCCTGTTCATACGAGTCATCACGCGTGTACATATATATTGTTAAGCAGAAATCGTTCATGTTGCACATATTGGTACAATTAAACAAACCGTTTGGAAATTGACTGTAAAATGACGTATTCCGTCTATTCACCATCTCTCTTGGATCGCAGTCGCTTGGGACAATTGCTGTCAGCCTCGTCTCGATGTGCAATGCTTCATCCGTAGTGGGTCGTAGCCACTTGGGACAATTGCTGTGCTACTCGTCTTCTGGCGATAATGATACACTCTCGGGTCATGGTTGAAGCATTACTTCTTCCCTGGTGGGTCGCGGTCGTTTGAAGGGACTTACACCATTCTCGTGTCGATTGAATGCTTAGTCGCTCCTGTGTCGCGGTGGTTAGGAAACACTTACATCAGCCACGTCGCCATGCAATACAGTATCACTCTTGGGTCGCATTCAGCGAGGACGCTAGCTGTCAGCCTCTTTACCTGACGATTATACATAATTCATGCGTCATTGACAACTGATCCAAATATGAAACAAAAAACACACCATATACAAGGCCTCCTGGAAGAAGCGCAATCTACCGGCGATCCTGCATCCTGCTATGGTTGTGGTCATATGGGACAATTGCTGTCAGCCTCTTCTTAAGGCGATCCTGCATCCCTCTTGGGTGCTCCATACCACTTGGTTCCCGACATTTGGAAAACTTGTTGTCAGTCTCGTCTCCCAGCAATACTTCAACCCTCAAGGCAGGAGCTCGCTCGGGACACTTGCTGTCAGCCTCGTCATCTGGCGATTATACTGAAATCGTGCATCATTGACATCGGATTCAAATATGGTGATAAACATATGGCATATGGAACTAAAACACATCCTGGAGCCCGTCTACCAGGCCTTACATATCCTAGAAGAAGCTGTATCTCGCGGCAACCCTGAATCCCCCTTTGTTTGAGACAGTTGCTGTCAGTCTAGTCTTCCGGCGATCGTGCATCCCTCTTGAGTCTCGGTCGTTTGGGCCCGACTTCTGTCAGCCTCATCTCCCAGCGATTGTGCATCCCTCTTGGGGTAGCGGTGCATCCCTCTAGGATCGCAGTAGTTTTGGACAGCTGTTGCCAGCCTCGTCGCCATGCCATACTACATTGCTCCTGAGTCGAGGTCAATGGAGAAACTTGCTATCAGCCTCATCACCTGGCGATTATATATAGTCTTACTTAATTGATGTGGTCTAGACTTTGAACGGATCCAAATACGATCACAATTAAATTTCATGTGTAAAAAAAGCACATCACAAACAAAAATGTCGGGCCTCACGTAAACTGGAAGAAGCTAAGTCTCCCGGCGTTAATGCATCCCTCTTTGGCTGCGTTCGTTTAGAAAACTTATGTCATCTTCGTCTACAAGCGATACTGCATCCCTCTTCAACTGCTTTCGATTTGAACACTTGCAGTTTGCCTTGTCTCAAAATGATTCAACATCCCTCATGGCTCGCGTTCGCTCCACACACTTACTGTCACCCTCGTCACCTGGCGATTATACTTAATTCATGCGTCATTGATATCTGATCCAAATATAGAGATAAACATATTGCATATGGGCACCACATATCCTGGAATAAGCGCTATCTACCGGCAGTCCTGCATCCCTCTTTGTTTGAGACAGCTGCTATCAGCCTGGTCTTGCGGCGATCCTGCATCTCTTTTGGGTCGCTGTCGTTTTGGACAATTGACGGCAGCCTTGACTACCGGTGGTCTTACATCCCTCTTGGGTTGCGGTTGGTGGCCCCAATTGCTGTCCGCTTCGTATCCCAGTAATCCTGCGTCCTTCTTAGGTTGCGGTCGTGTTTTTAGACAGTTGCTATCAATTAGTCTTGTAGCAATCCAGCATCCCTCTTCAGACGCGGTCGTTTTGGTTAATTGACGTCAGCCTCGTATTCCGTCGATGTGGCATCTCTTGGACCATAGTCGCTTGTGACAATTGCTGTCAGCCTCGTCTTCCGGCGATCCTACTACGATCTTGGGTCATGGTCGAAGTATTACCTATTCCCTGGTGGGTCGCGGTCGTTTGAAAGGACTTACACCAGCCTCGTCTCGATGCAATGCTTCATCCCTGTGTGTCGCTGTAGCTAGGAAACGCGCAAGCCACGTCGCCATGCGGTAATGCATCACTCCTGGGTTGCGTTCATCGAGGAGGCTTGCTATCAACTTAGCCATCTGGCGATTATATATAGTTTTATTTAATTCGTGTGATATCGACTTTGATCTGATCCAAATACGGTCTCAATTATATTAAAAGTGAACAAAACAACACACCACAAACACAGACTGTCGAGCCTCACATTAACTGGAAGAAGATCAGTCTCCCGGCGATACTGCATCCCTCTTTGGCTGCATTCGTTTGAGACACTTTATGTCATGCTCGTCTTCAAACGATACTGCATCTCTCTGGGAATGATGTCGTTTTGGTCACTTGTAGTCTGCCTAGTCTCCAAGTGATAAGGCATCCCTCATGGCTCACGCTCGCTCAGGACACTTGATGTCAGCCTCTTTACCTGACGATTATACATAATTCATGCGTCATTGACAACTGATCCAAATATGAAACAAAAACACACCATATACAAGGCCTCCTGGAAGAAGCGCAATCTACCGGCGATCCTGCATCCTGCTATGGTTGTGGTCATATGGGACAATTGCTGTCAGCCTCTTCTTAAGGCGATCCTGCATCCCTCTTGGGTGCTCCATACCACTTGGTTCCCGACATTTGGAAAACTTGTTGTCAGTCTCGTCTCCCAGCAATACTTCAACCCTCAAGGCAGGAGCTCGCTCGGGACACTTGCTGTCAGCCTCGTCATCTGGCGATTATACTGAAATCGTGCATCATTGACATCGGATTCAAATATGGTGATAAACATATGGCATATGGAACTAAAAACACATCCTGGAGCCCGTCTACCAGGCCTTACATATCCTAGAAGAAGCTGTATCTCGCGGCAACCCTGAATCCCCCTTTGTTTGAGACAGTTGCTGTCAGTCTAGTCTTCCGGCGATCGTGCATCCCTCTTGAGTCTCGGTCGTTTGGGCCCGACTTCTGTCAGCCTCATCTCCCAGCGATTGTGCATCCCTCTTGGGTAGCGGTGCATCCCTCTAGGATCGCAGTAGTTTTGGACAGCTGTTGCCAGCCTCGTCGCCATGCCATACTACATTGCTCCTGAGTCGAGGTCAATGGAGAAACTTGCTATCAGCCTCATCACCTGGCGATTATATATAGTCTTACTTAATTGATGTGGTCTAGACTTTGAACGGATCCAAATACGATCACAATTAAATTTCATGTTTACAAAAAACACATCATAAACACAAAATGTCGAGCCTCACATTAACTTGAAAAAACTGAGTCTCCCGGCGTTAATGCATCCCTCTTTGGCTGCGTTCGTTTAGAAAACTTATGTCATCTTCGTCTACAAGCGATACTGCATCCCTCTTCAACTGCTTTCGATTTGAACACTTGCAGTTTGCCTTGTCTCAAAATGATTCAACATCCCTCATGGCTCGCGTTCGCTCCACACACTTACTGTCACCCTCGTCACCTGGCGATTATACTTAATTCATGCGTCATTGATATCTGATCCAAATATAGAGATAAACATATTGCATATGGGCACCACATATCCTGGAATAAGCGCTATCTACCGGCAGTCCTGCATCCCTCTTTGTTTGAGACAGCTGCTATCAGCCTGGTCTTGCGGCGATCCTGCATCACTCTTGGGTCGTAGCTGCTTGGGACTATTGCCGTCAGCCTCGTCTTCCGGCGATCCTGAACCCCGTCTACCAGGCCTTACATAACCTTGAAGATGCTCTATCTCGCGGCGATCCTGAATCCCAATTTGTTTGAGACAGTTGCTGTCAGCCCAGACTTCCGACGACCGTGCATCCCTCTTGGGTCTCGGTCGTTTGGGCCCGATTTCTGTCAGCCTCATCTCCTAGCCTCGTCGCCATGCGATACTGCATTACTACCCAGTCGCGGTCAATGGGGAAACTTGCTATCAGCCTCGTCACCTGGCGATTATAATTAGTCTTACTTCATTCATGTAATATCGACTTTGATCTAAACCAAATACGGTCACACTTAAATTTCATGTAAACGAAACAACACATCACAAACACAAAATGTCGGGTCTCACGTAAACTGGAAGAAGCTAAGTTTCGCGGCGTCATTGCATCCCTCTTTGGCTGAGTTCATCAATCACACTTTATGTCAGCTTCGTCTACAAGCGATAATGCATCCCTCTTCAACTGCTTTCGATTTGAACACTTGCAGTTTGCCTCATCCCAAGTGATTCAACATCCCTCATGGCTCGCGTTCACTCCACACACTTGCTGTCACCCTCGTCACCTGGCGATTATACTTAATTCATGCGTCATTGATATCTGATCCAAATATAGAGATAAACATATTGCATATGGGCACCACATATCCTGGAATAAGCGCTATCTACCGGCAGTCCTGCATCCCTCTTTGTTTGAGACAGCTGCTATCAGCCTGGTCTTGCGGCGATCCTGCATCTCTTTTGGGTCGCTGTCGTTTTGGACAATTGACGGCAGCCTTGACTACCGGTGGTCTTTCATCCCTCTTGGGTCTCGGTTGTTGGCCCGTATTGCTGTCTGCTTTGTATCCCAGTAATCCTGCTTCCTTCTTAGGTCGCGGTCTTGTTTTTTTAGACAGTTGCTATCAATTAGTCTTGTAGCGATCCAGCATCCCTCTTAAGACGCGGTCGTTTTGGTAAATTGACGTCAGCCTCGCATTCCGTATATGTGGCATATCTCTTGGATCATCGTCGCTTGTGACAATTGCTGTCTGCCTCGTGTCCCAGCGATCCTACATCTCTCCTGGGTCATGGTCGAAACGGACACTTTATGTTATACTCTTCTCCTCGTGATACAACATCCCTCCGATCGGGGTCGTTCGGGATAATTGCAGTCTCCCTCGTATCCTTTATGAAGTCCCGTCTGTCGGCGATAACGCATCCCTCTTGTGTCGTGGTTGTTTGGGCCATTAGATGTCGAACTCTTCTCTCAGTTATGCTACATCCTGCTTTCGTCGCATTCATTTCGGACACTTGCTGTAGGCCTTGTCAGTCCAATGGCTATAAGTACAATCTTTTTTTACATGATGCATTAATGTTCTCGATGATATACTCGAAAACGACACGACACGTAGCACACAATGTCAAAAATAAACATTGCTTCCAGATACATTTGTAGGAAATGTGACAAAGCAACGCAAATCTTCAAAAATGTGATGTGTCGATTGATATAATTCTCAGGTATGACGTCCTGGTGTTCGCAAAACAACCATAGGTCATTTGAGGAGGAGGGACGAAGGAGCTTTATCACATATTACGCCATAAGAATATAGATTATACATAGACAATATCAAAACAAATAAAGTTATGCGAAAATACAGTAACACAACGTAAAAAATATCCAAAAAAAGTTAGGCATCTAGTTTATTGAATTGATTCTATTTGTGAAAAAAATGACAAGCACTTCAGGCGAGAGAGTTAATTCAAAACTCGGGGGCCTTACATTGAGGTAAACAAATAATTCTCAGAGATAAGCCCATGCAGGCTGAACTATTTCAAATCCAAATACATCAGCTGAAAAAAAAATTGACAACAATAACGGTATCTTATCAGATATGGAATCAAATCAACAAACAGGTGCTCGATTGACAAAACAATATTGTCGTAAAACATGGTAAAAAAGAGCTTACCGACAGATATTTCACGGGGAGAACGTCCATTTGAAAACATTCGAGAGCAAATAAATACAAAATTTGTGATTGCTGATACGAGAAAAATTCCATCGGACGTCAATGTGAAATACTCAAGTATGACGACGCAATTACCATTGTCAACCAATGGAATAAAAATCAAACGCGGCTTCCCTGAAATATTTTGGGAGGAATGCGTCCGTTCAAAAACTTTCGAGAGCCCAAAATAAACCCACAAAACACTCAAAGATATCAGATGTCAATGACACATATTCTACGAGTTTGACGTCACCATTAACAACGTCAAACAATGGATTCAAAATCAACAAACATGTATACTCGATTGACCAACAATCTCGCAAGTCGATATCTGCATAAACCACGGTCAAAAAAGCTTCGTTAAATATATTTCATGGGAAAAGCGTACATTTGAAAACTTTCGAGTGCAAAACACTCAAAACTTCTTATCGCCGATACGAGAAAATATTCCAACAATGTCAAATACTCAAAAAGTATGACGAACAATTACCACGGCATTCAATGGAATAAAAAAAAAAACACAATCTATATCTGCATACAACACGGCTTCGCTATGATTATCTCATGGGTGAGTGAGTTATGGGTTTTAACGGCACACCAACACACGTGTTCTGTGGCGCCAAAAGGTGGGACAAATGTGAAGAGATTAGTTTGACCTGATTGAGCAGCCGCCTTCTAAGATAAATGTGGAAAAACACAGAAAACACGTGGATGATGAAAAGATAAATTGCAAATATTATCCAAGTGGGGAAGCCGCCACCATTCGATTGACTGGACAAGATCATTCCAGCCTCTCGTCTAGGTGAAATCCGGGTCATACAGGTTTTTTGCAGATATGGCCAACACTCATCTGTTATATGGATTAAAGAAACGTTAATAGGTAAGATTGACCTGATTAAGCAGCCGCTTTCTAGGATAAATGATTATGGATATGGAAAAGAGCAAACGATTATCTTACCAGGCCATTCCAGCCTCTCGTCTATGTGAAATCCGGGCCATAGAGGAGTGTTGCAGATATGGCTCTCGCAAAGACCTCCCCACTCAACCATGTGGATTCCATTGTTCACCGACAAGAGTCGCAACCCACGGCCAACAGGTTGCCCCCTATTGGTCGCCTCTTACGACTTGCAGAAGGATACTGTGGGCGTATTCTACCCCCGGACCCACAGGGGGATGTACAACGCTCGGGGCTCATAACCTCGCGTTACGTTCGAACGTTCCCATGCACAGAATGTAAAACAATCAGCCCCTGATGCGGATATAAAGTCTTCAATCACGCAGGATAAAACTGTAAACTTCACCCCATGCAGCTCGTTAAAAATCAAATGTGTGTCAATATCAAACAAGCAGTCAAAATTCAGCAAATACAATACCCTGTTCATACGAGTCATCACGCGTGTACATATATATTGTTAAGCAGAAATCGTTCATGTTGCACATATTGGTACAATTAAACAACCGTTTGGAAAAAATGACGTATTCCGTCTATTCACCATCTCTCTTGGATCGCAGTCGCTTGGGACAATTGCTGTCAGCCTCGTCTCGATGTGCAATGCTTCATCCGTAGTGGGTCGTAGCCACTTGGGACAATTGCTGTGCTACTCGTCTTCTGGCGATAATGATACACTCTCGGGTCATGGTTTGAAGCATTACTTCTTCCCTGGTGGGTCGCGGTCGTTTGAAGGGACTTACACCATTCTCGTGTCGATTGAATGCTTAGTCGCTCCTGTGTCGCGGTGGTTAGGAAACACTTACATCAGCCACGTCGCCATGCAATACAGTATCACTCTTGGGTCGCATTCAGCGAGGACGCTAGCTGTCAGCCTCTTTACCTGACGATTATACATAATTCATGCGTCATTGACAACTGATCCAAATATGAAACAAAAAACACACCATATACAAGGCCTCCTGAAAGAAGCACAATCTACCGGCGATCCTGCATCCTGCTATGGTTGTGGTCATATGGGACAATTGCTGTCAGCCTCTTCTTAAGGCGATCCTGCATCCCTCTTGGGTGCTCCATACCACTTGGTTCCCGACATTTGGAAAACTTGTTGTCAGTCTCGTCTCCCAGCAATACTTCAACCCTCAAGGCAGGAGCTCGCTCGGGACACTTGCTGTCAGCCTCGTCATCTGGCGATTATACTGAAATCGTGCATCATTGACATCGGATTCAAATATGGTGATAAACATATGGCATATGGAACTAAACACATCCTGGAGCCCGTCTACCAGGCCTTACATATCCTAGAAGAAGCTGTATCTCGCGGCAACCCTGAATCCCCCTTTGTTTGAGACAGTTGCTGTCAGTCTAGTATTCCGGCGATCGTGCATCCCTCTTGAGTCTCGGTCGTTTGGGCCCGACTTCTGTCAGCCTCATCTCCCAGCGATTGTGCATCCCTCTTGGGTAGCGGTGCATCCCTCTAGGATCGCAGTAGTTTTGGACAGCTGTTGCCAGCCTCGTCGCCATGCCATACTACATTGCTCCTGAGTCGAGGTCAATGGGGAAACTTGCTATCAGCCTCATCACCTGGCGATTATATATAGTCTTATTTAACTGATGTGATCTAGACTTTGAACGGATCCAAATACGATCACAATTAAATTTCATGTGTAAATAAAGCACATCACAAACACAAAATATCGGGCCTCACGTAAACTGGAAGAAGCTAAGTCTCCCGGCGTTAATGCATCCCTCTTTGGCTGAGTTCATTAATCACACTTTATGTCAGCTTCGTCTACAAGCGATACTGCATCCCTCTTCAACTGCTTTCGATTTGAACACTTGCAGTTTGCCTTGTCTCAAAATGATTCAACATCCCTCATGGCTCGCGTTCACTCCACACACTTGCTGTCACCCTCGTCACCAGGCGATTATACTTAATTCATGCGCCATTGATATCTGATCCAAATATGGAGATAAACATATTGCATATGGGCACCACATATCCTGGAATAAGCGCTATCTACCGGCAGTCCTGCATCCCTCTTTGTTTTGAGACAGCTGCTATCAGCCTGGTCTTGCGGCGATCCTGCATCACTCTTGGGTCGTAGCTGCTTGGGACTATTGCCGTCAGCCTCGTCTTCAGGCGATCCTGAACCCCGTCTACCAGGCCTTACATAACCTGGAATATGCTCTATCTCGCGGCGATCCTGAATCCCAATTTGTTTGAGACAGTTGCTGTCAGCCCAGACTTCCGACGACCGTGCATCCCTCTTGGGTCTCGGTCGTTTGGGCCCGATTTCTGTCAGCCTCATCTCCTAGCCTCGTCGCCATGCGATACTGCATTACTACCCAGTCGCGGTCAATGGGGAAACTTGCTATCAGCCTCGTCACCTGGCGATTATAATTAGTCTTACTTCATTCATGTAATATCGACTTTGATCTAAACCAAATACGGTCACACTTAAATTTCATGTAAACGAAACAACACATCACAAACACAAAATGTCGGGTCTCACGTAAACTGGAAGAAGCTAAGTTTCGCGGCGTCATTGCATCCCTCTTTGGCTGAGTTCATCAATCACACTTTATGTCAGCTTCGTCTACAAGCGATAATGCATCCCTCTTCAACTGCTTTCGATTTGAACACTTGCAGTTTGCCTCATCCCAAGTGATTCAACATCCCTCATGGCTCGCGTTCACTCCACACACTTGCTGTCACCCTCGTCACCTGGCGATTATACTTAATTCATGCGTCATTGATATCTGATCCAAATATAGAGATAAACATATTGCATATGGGCACCACATATCCTGGAATAAGCGCTATCTACCGGCAGTCCTGCATCCCTCTTTGTTTGAGACAGCTGCTATCAGCCTGGTCTTGCGGCGATCCTGCATCTCTTTTGGGTCGCTGTCGTTTTGGACAATTGACGGCAGCCTTGACTACCGGTGGTCTTTCATCCCTCTTGGGTCTCGGTTGTTGGCCCGTATTGCTGTCTGCTTTGTATCCCAGTAATCCTGCTTCCTTCTTAGGTCGCGGTCTTGTTTTTAGACAGTTGCTATCAATTAGTCTTGTAGCGATCCAGCATCCCTCTTAAGACGCGGTCGTTTTGGTAAATTGACGTCAGCCTCGCATTCCGTATATGTGGCATATCTCTTGGATCATCGTCGCTTGTGACAATTGCTGTCTGCCTCGTGTCCCAGCGATCCTACATCTCTCCTGGGTCATGGTCGAAACGGACACTTTATGTTATACTCTTCTCCTCGTGATACAACATCCCTCCGATCGGGGTCGTTCGGGATAATTGCAGTCTCCCTCGTATCCTTTATGAAGTCCCGTCTGTCGGCGATAACGCATCCCTCTTGTGTCGTGGTTGTTTGGGGGCCATTAGATGTCGAACTCTTCTCTCAGTTATGCTACATCCTGCTTTCGTCGCATTCATTTCGGACACTTGCTGTAGGCCTTGTCAGTCCAATGGCTATAAGTACAATCTTTTTTTACATGATGCATTAATGTTCTCGATGATATACTCGAAAACGACACGACACGTAGCACACAATGTCAAAAATAAACATTGCTTCCAGATACATTTGTAGGAAATGTGACAAAGCAACGCAAATCTTCAAAAATGTGATGTGTCGATTGATATAATTCTCAGGTATGACGTCCTGGTGTTCGCAAAACAACCATAGGTCATTTGAGGAGGAGGGACGAAGGAGCTTTTTATCACATATTACGCCATAAGAATATAGATTATACATAGACAATATCAAAACAAATAAAGTTATGCGAAAATACAGTAACACAACGTAAAAAATATCCAAAAAAAGTTAGGCATCTAGTTTATTGAATTGATTCTATTTGTGAAAAAAATGACAAGCACTTCAGGCGAGAGAGTTAATTCAAAACTCGGGGGCCTTACATTGAGGTAAACAAATAATTCTCAGAGATAAGCCCATGCAGGCTGAACTATTTCAAATCCAAATACATCAGCTGAAAAAAAAAAATTGACAACAATAACGGTATCTTATCAGATATGGAATCAAAATCAACAAACAGGTGCTCGATTGACAAAACAATATTGTCGTAAAACATGGTAAAAAAGAGCTTACCGACAGATATTTCACGGGGAGAACGTCCATTTGAAAACATTCGAGAGCAAATAAATACAAAATTTGTGATTGCTGATACGAGAAAAATTCCATCGGACGTCAATGTGAAATACTCAAGTATGACGACGCAATTACCATTGTCAACCAATGGAATAAAAATCAAACGCGGCTTCCCTGAAATATTTTGGGAGGAATGCGTCCGTTCAAAAACTTTCGAGAGCCCAAAATAAACCCACAAAACACTCAAAGATATCAGATGTCAATGACACATATTCTACGAGTTTGACGTCACCATTAACAACGTCAAACAATGGATTCAAAATCAACAAACATGTATACTCGATTGACCAACAATCTCGCAAGTCGATATCTGCATAAACCACGGTCAAAAAAAGCTTCGTTAAATATATTTCATGGGAAAAGCGTACATTTGAAAACTTTCGAGTGCAAAACACTCAAAACTTCTTATCGCCGATACGAGAAAATATTCCAACAATGTCAAATACTCAAAAAGTATGACGAACAATTACCACGGCATTCAATGGAATAAAAAACAACACAATCTATATCTGCATACAACACGGCTTCGCTATGATTATCTCATGGGTGAGTGAGTTATGGGTTTAACGGCACACCAACACACGTGTTCTGTGGCGCCAAAAGGTGGGACAAATGTGAAGAGATTAGTTTGACCTGATTGAGCAGCCGCCTTCTAAGATAAATGTGGAAAAACACAGAAAACACGTGGATGATGAAAAGATAAATTGCAAATATTATCCAAGTGGGGAAGCCGCCACCATTCGATTGACTGGACAAGATCATTCCAGCCTCTCGTCTAGGTGAAATCCGGGTCATACAGGTGTTTTGCAGATATGGCCAACACTCATCTGTTATATGGATTAAAGAAACGTTAATAGGTAAGATTGACCTGATTAAGCAGCCGCTTTCTAGGATAAATGATTATGGATATGGAAAAGAGCAAACGATTATCTTACCAGGCCATTCCAGCCTCTCGTCTATGTGAAATCCGGGCCATAGAGGAGTGTTGCAGATATGGCTCTCGCAAAGACCTCCCCACTCAACCATGTGGATTCCATTGTTCACCGACAAGAGTCGCAACCCACGGCCAACAGGTTGCCCCCTATTGGTCGCCTCTTACGACTTGCAGAAGGATACTGTGGGCGTATTCTACCCCCGGACCCACAGGGGGATGTACAACGCTCGGGGCTCATAACCTCGCGTTACGTTCGAACGTTCCCATGCACAGAATGTAAAACAATCAGCCCCTGATGCGGATATAAAGTCTTCAATCACGCAGGATAAAACTGTAAACTTCACCCCATGCAGCTCGTTAAAAATCAAAATGTGTCAATATCAAACAAGCAGTCAAAATTCAGCAAATACAATACCCTGTTCATACGAGTCATCACGCGTGTACATATATATTGTTAAGCAGAAATCGTTCATGTTGCACATATTGGTACAATTAAACAACCGTTTGGAAAAAATGACGTATTCCGTCTATTCACCATCTCTCTTGGATCGCAGTCGCTTGGGACAATTGCTGTCAGCCTCGTCTCGATGTGCAATGCTTCATCCGTAGTGGGTCGTAGCCACTTGGGACAATTGCTGTGCTACTCGTCTTCTGGCGATAATGATACACTCTCGGGTCATGGTTGAAGCATTACTTCTTCCCTGGTGGGTCGCGGTCGTTTGAAGGGACTTACACCATTCTCGTGTCGATTGAATGCTTAGTCGCTCCTGTGTCGCGGTGGTTAGGAAACACTTACATCAGCCACGTCGCCATGCAATACAGTATCACTCTTGGGTCGCATTCAGCGAGGACGCTAGCTGTCAGCCTCTTTACCTGACGATTATACATAATTCATGCGTCATTGACAACTGATCCAAATATGAAACAAAAACACACCATATACAAGGCCTCCTGAAAGAAGCACAATCTACCGGCGATCCTGCATCCTGCTATGGTTGTGGTCATATGGGACAATTGCTGTCAGCCTCTTCTTAAGGCGATCCTGCATCCCTCTTGGGTGCTCCATACCACTTGGTTCCCGACATTTGGAAAACTTGTTGTCAGTCTCGTCTCCCAGCAATACTTCAACCCTCAAGGCAGGAGCTCGCTCGGGACACTTGCTGTCAGCCTCGTCATCTGGCGATTATACTGAAATCGTGCATCATTGACATCGGATTCAAATATGGTGATAAACATATGGCATATGGAACTAAACACATCCTGGAGCCCGTCTACCAGGCCTTACATATCCTAGAAGAAGCTGTATCTCGCGGCAACCCTGAATCCCCCTTTGTTTGAGACAGTTGCTGTCAGTCTAGTATTCCGGCGATCGTGCATCCCTCTTGAGTCTCGGTCGTTTGGGCCCGACTTCTGTCAGCCTCATCTCCCAGCGATTGTGCATCCCTCTTGGGTAGCGGTGCATCCCTCTAGGATCGCAGTAGCTTTGGACAGCTGTTGCCAGCCTCGTCGCCATGCCATACTACATTGCTCCTGAGTCGAGGTCAATGGGGAAACTTGCTATCAGCCTCATCACCTGGCGATTATATATAGTCTTATTTAACTGATGTGATCTAGACTTTGAACGGATCCAAATACGATCACAATTAAATTTCATGTGTAAATAAAGCACATCACAAACACAAAATATCGGGCCTCACGTAAACTGGAAGAAGCTAAGTCTCCGGCGTTAATGCATCCCTCTTTGGCTGAGTTCATTAATCACACTTTATGTCAGCTTCGTCTACAAGCGATACTGCATCCCTCTTCAACTGCTTTCGATTTGAACACTTGCAGTTTGCCTTGTCTCAAAATGATTCAACATCCCTCATGGCTCGCGTTCACTCCACACACTTGCTGTCACCCTCGTCACCAGGCGATTATACTTAATTCATGCGCCATTGATATCTGATCCAAATATGGAGATAAACATATTGCATATGGGCACCACATATCCTGGAATAAGCGCTATCTACCGGCAGTCCTGCATCCCTCTTTGTTTGAGACAGCTGCTATCAGCCTGGTCTTGCGGCGATCCTGCATCACTCTTGGGTCGTAGCTGCTTGGGACTATTGCCGTCAGCCTCGTCTTCAGGCGATCCTGAACCCCGTCTACCAGGCCTTACATAACCTGGAATATGCTCTATCTCGCGGCGATCCTGAATCCCAATTTGTTTGAGACAGTTGCTGTCAGCCCAGACTTCCGACGACCGTGCATCCCTCTTGGGTCTCGGTCGTTTGGGCCCGATTTCTGTCAGCCTCATCTCCTAGCCTCGTCGCCATGCGATACTGCATTACTACCCAGTCGCGGTCAATGGGGAAACTTGCTATCAGCCTCATCACCTGGCGATTATAACTAGTCTTACTTCATTCATGTAATATCGACTTTGATCTAAACCAAATACGGTCACACTTAAATTTCATGTGAACGAAACAACACATCACAAACACAAAATATAGGGTCTCACGTAAACTGGAAGAAGCTAAGTTTCGCGGCGTCATTGCATCCCTCTTTGGCTGAGTTCATTAATCACACTTTATGTCAGCTTCGTCTACAAGCGATAATGCATCCCTCTTCAACTGCTTTCTATTTGAACACTTGCAGTTTGCCTCATCCCAAGTGATTCAACATCCCTCATGGCTCGCGTTCACTCCACACACTTGCTGTCACCCTCGTCACCTGGCGATTATACTTAATTCATGCGTCATTGATATCTGATCCAAATATGGAGATAAACATATTGCATATGGGCACCACATATCCTGGAATAAGCGCTATCTACCGGCAGTCCTGCATCCCTCTTTGTTTGAGACAGCTGCTACAAGCCTGGTCTTGCGGCGATCCTGTATCCCTCTTGGCTCTCACTCGTTTGCGCCCGATTTCTGTCAGCCTCATCTCCCAGCGATTGAGCATCTCTCTTGGGTAGCGATGCATCCCTCTAGAATCGCAGTAGTTTGGGATAGTTGCTGCCAGCCTCGTCGCCATGCCATACTGCATTACTCCTGAGTCACGGTCAACGGGGAAACTTGCTATCAGCCTCGTCACCTGGCGATTATATATAGTCTTATTTAACTGATGTGATCTAGAATTTGATCGGATCCAAATACGATCACAATTAAATTTCATGTGTATAAAAACCACATCACAAACACAAAATGTCGGGCCTCACGTAAACTGGAAGAAGCTAAGTCTCCCGGCGTTAATGCATCCCTCTTTGGCTGAGTTCGTTTAGAACACTTAATGTCATCTTCGTCTACAAGAGATAATGCATC
The DNA here is from genome assembly GCA_034190875.2 of Urechis unicinctus. Lineage (NCBI taxonomy): Eukaryota > Metazoa > Annelida > Polychaeta > Xenopneusta > Urechidae > Urechis > Urechis unicinctus. The sequence continues at coordinate 64,295,958 of CM067344.1, read as the reverse complement.
CATCTTCAACTGCTTTCGATTTGAACACTTGCAGTTTGCCTCGTCCCCATGTGATACAACATCCCTCATGGCTCGCGCTGTCACCCTCGTCACCTGGCGATTATACTTAATTCATGCGTCATTGATATCTGATCCAAATATGGAGATAAACGTATGGCATATGGGCACCACATATTCTGGAATAAGCGCTATCTACCGGAAGTCCTGCATCCCTCTTTGTTTGAGACAGCTGCTATTAGCCTGGTCTTGCGGCGATCCTGCATGTCTTTTGGGTCGCTGTCGTTTCGGACAATTGACGGCAACCTCGTCTCCAAGCGATCCTGCATCACTCCTGGGTCGCAGTCGAGACGGACACTTGATGTTATACTCTTCTCCCCGTGATACAACATCCCTCTTGGATGGGGGTCGTTCGGGATAATTGCCGTCTCGTATCCTGTATAAAGTCCCGTCTGCCGGCGATAACGCATCCCTCTTGTGTCGTGGTTGTTTGGGACATTACATGTTGAACTCTTCTCTCAGTTATGCTACATCCCGCTGTCGTCGCATACATTTCGGACACTTGCTGTAGGCCTTGCCAGTCCTATGGCTATAAGTTTAATCTTTTTTATACATGATGCATTAATGTTCTCAATGATATAGACGAATACGACACGATACGTAGCACACAATGTAAAACAATAAAAATTGCTTTCAGATACTTTTGCAGGAAATGTGACAAACCAACGCAAATTTTCACAAATGTGATGTGTCGATTGATATAATTCTCAAGTATGACGGCCGTGGTGTTCGCAAAACAACCATAGGTCATTTGCTGAGAAGGAGGGGCAAAGGAGCTTTATTACATATCACGCAATAAGAATGTAGATAATACATAGACAATACCAAAACAAATAAAGTTATTCGAAAATAAAGTAACACAAAGAAATAATATCCAAAAAAAGTTAAAGGCATCGAAAGTTTATTTCTTTGCCAGCTATTTGTGGAAGCAATGACAAGCACTTCAGGTGAGAGAGTTAAACAATTCAAAACTTGGGGCCCTTACAATGAAATGAACAAATAATTCTCATGCAGGTCATGGTGATATGACCTGCATGAGAATCATCGACTTCATTGAATCTGGCATGCCTAAACACCGAAATGACCTTCCTGAACCACTGCGTGACTACTTCAAATATCGTGAGGATCTCTACTCTGATGATGGGGTTGTGCTATACAAGGAGCGTGTTGTAATACCTCCTTCCCTCCGACAAGAGGTACTTGCTGCCCTACACTCTGCCCACCAGGGTATTACCTCCATGATCGCCAGAGCCGAATCATCAGTCTTCTGGCCAGGAATCACACCTGCGATTATATCAATGCGGGAACGTTGCTACCATTGTAACCGCATGGCTCCTTCTCAGCCTTACGCACCGCCTACACCATTGGCTTCACCTGACTACCCTTTTCAGTGTGTGTGTGCCGATTTCTTTCACTACAAGGGGACTTCATACCTGGTTGTGGTAGATCGCTACTCTAACTGGCCGATAGTGGAAAGGGCGTCGAAGGGCGCAACTGGACTCATCAATTGTCTTCGTCGTACATTTGTCACCTTTGGCATACCTGATGAACTAACTTCAGATGGTGGTCCCGAGTTCACTTCTACAGCTACACGTAACTTCCTACGTGACTGGGGTGTTCATCACAGACTGTCATCTGTGGCATTCCCACACAGTAACTGTCGGGCTGAGGTTGGAGTCAAAACCGTCAAACGCCTGATAACAGACAACACAAGCCCTGATGGTGACCTTGACACAGATGCGTTTCAGCGTGCTATCCTCCAGTACAGAAATACGCCAGACAGGGATACAAAGCTCTCACCTGCAATGTGTGTCTTTGGGCGACCTATCCGTAATTTCATTCCCATCCTCCCAGGCAAGTACAAACCACATCCAACATGGCAGGAGAGCTTATCTGCCAGGGAAGAGGCTTTAAGAATATCGCCATATGAGAGGGGCTGAACGTCTCTCTGAGCACACAAAGCGTCTACCGCCACTCGCCGTCGGGGACTTTGTCCGCATCCAGAATCAGACCGGCCCCTATCCACTGAAGTGGGACAAGACAGGAGTTGTAATAGAGGTTCGCCAGTTTGACCAGTATGTGATTAAGGTAGATGGCTCAGGAAGAGTAACACTGCGCAACAGAAAATTTCTCAGGAAATACACGCCTGTGCAACTCCCACCATCGAAGAGGACCATAGAGCTTGACATCAATGTCCGAAGGCATCGGCCTCACCGAATTGCAGCTCCAGGAACTCCTCCGGGTACTCCTCCTGCCATTGCTCGCACACCACTCGCCTCACCTCCCATCCCATCAAACCAGACCCGGGATAAACACTCATTCATTGACCCTCCTAGCGGCAATACACCAACCTCACCTGGTGTTGCACCCTCCCCAAACATGGATATTGACTTGCTCCCTCACAAGTTGACATTTGATGATGACCAGGCAGATTTGAGACCTGTTGTTCAGGTTCCATGCAACACTCCAAACAAGGCCTCCAAAAGCAGCCTGCCCTTGGTAACCCCTCTCACTAGCCCTAGACCAGCTCCGCAAAAGGATAAACATGTACGCTGTTCGAGCCGGGACACTCATGCACCTGGCTGGCATGCTGATTATGACATGAACTAAACTCTCACCAGTATTCATAGTGTTCTGTGACTGTTCTGTACATATTAAGACATTTTGTTGTTCGTTAGTGTTTAACATATTACTCAGTTTTTGATAAAACATTCCCACATCCCCATGGATACCAAAGACTTGGGGGGAGATAGAGGGTTATGATAGTAATTATTATATTCTTTCCTACGTTTCCTATGTTTCAGATACATTCGTCATTGTCTGACTCGTGAAATACAAGACAAATAGACATTGTTCTTATCTATGCATGAGTTGAAGGTTCAGTTATACGATAATAAAGGAAAACAATTGGATAACCACGACTTTACTGCTAGTGTTGTACTTGAATTTACAAGATGTCAATAAAAACGAGTATCTATGGACCTAGATAAAAAAACACGGCGAGTACCCAGTCCAACCTCTCTGAATATGCAACAAAGACCTATGTAATTATTGGTGACTCACACAAAAAATGGACAAAGGTGGCGGTACTATGACTGGAGACCTTGAAATGCTTGATAATCAATTCCTTCAGTTGGGAGACCCGATTTCACCAAAGGATGTTGTCAATAAAATAACCAACCAACACAGACAGCAGCGCAGGGACCTGAGACAATATGTAGACTTACAGAAGAAGCCCCTGATAACTATTTGGGCAGAAGCAAGCGGGCCCCTGCGCAGAGGATATATGTGGTCGTTTGGTGATGGAGGTATGGGTCAAACCTCACGTGACTCAGGCTGTGGATATACATGTTATCAAGTGGGAAGGTCGTTTTTCTGGAGTAGGCTCTGATACTGATACTGTTCCATTTACAACAGATATTCCTGTTCTAAATGGAACAAACCAAGCGGTAGGGATTAGCGGGCTGTAGTAATATCAACCTTTACAGCTGGAACAAGGCAACTTTATTAACTTTTATACAACCACTCCAAACAGATCAGCGACTTGTTATGTAGTCCAACTCCTAATTGAACTTGACTTGTAGACTTATAAACTCAGTATGAAACAACAACCAACCGTTCCGACGGCACCGTTATATCTGCCCTCCACCGATGAGAATCCAGGGCACTCCTATTGGTTGAATGATATTGTCCTCAAGAAGCAATACCTCGAGAAAGAGATTGAAAAATATTGTGCTATATACAATAAATATAGGCGTGCAGTTAACTCAGTGGTTGCAGTAGACACTGCTTAAATTAGACGAACACATCATATAATAGACTTGGACCGACCAAGGGGATTTATTACGTAACTAAAAATGCATTGCAAAATCGATTATGATGAAACTTTAATCATAACTTTACACAATCAATTACGTAACACAAACTAATATTTACTCATACTTAATGACATAACATGATATTAATAATTTTTAATTACGAAATGACAATAAGTAATGAGAAATCGCCCAAGGATCCAAGTAAGAGTTTATGTTTAAGTACTAAGAAGTAAATTTGAATAAAAATTAAGTAAGGGAATGGAACTTGGGAAGGGAGAGGCATGGTGAGGTATCTAGCGTACGCGTCACTTTTCCAATCGCCCATGATCTTCATTGCTTCCACAGGTAATCCTTGGTGAAGCGCTAACGATGCCCCACCTCCTCGGAAGCTATGCCCGGAATAATGAGTTTTATTAGAACCCAATAAAACAGCAAGGGAGAGCAAATTCCGTAATTTGTTAATAAACACCGGGTAAGTAAGAGGCATACATTTGCCACAAGGGCCTATCACTACAAAGGCAGCGTCTGATGGCTTAGACCCACTTTTCGTTACCCGAAAAGCCTTGATGAGAGCAACACAGGGACACAATAGGTGGTTTTGCAGGAGGGGAGAGGGCAGAGTAAAACTCTTTTTTTGGCCTGGATAGTTTTTGACCATAGGATGGTGAGAAATAGGCCTGAGTGGGGGACCTGATGGTACGAAGTTACTTCTCCGCGACAGAGAACTTGGCCAGGTTGTGTTGTGTTGTGCGTGCGATGATTGGTGCACGTTTGATTTTCGAAGGAAAGAAAAGAAAAGTGTGACACAGGCTGCCCAGAACACGATGTCGTGTGTGTTAATGAAATCCATTTGCCTCCACACTAAGAGAAGAATGTCTGGTGTGATAGGCAACTTACGCTTCACCGACAAGCCTTTCGATTTAGCTATTCCCTTTAGCAGAGACGAAAGGCCCCAATTATCACCGATCGGGTTGGGCAGACCAGCTTCCAAGTGCAACAGACGCACGATGTTTAGAGGCAGCTTCAATGTATTGGCCTTCAGCAATTTCGGATAATAATTGCGCCTCAACCATTTCGCGAGAATCTTTCGATGTGGCTGATGAGTAATTTTGGGTTTCTACATCTACTAAGTGATGGTTTGCGTCGACAAAGTGAAAACCATCTTTGATGCCTGTTAAAAGGAATTTCCGGTCAGGATCGGACTTGAGTTCGCAAGCCCAGATAACGTAGCTGTCAGAGATGGAGTTAGTAGGGCGGGTTTGGGAGGGAGTGAGTGGGGGAGGATGTGGTGTGTCCCTGGTGCTGCTCCGCTGGCCTATGCAGAGTTATTTTGAGGTGCTTCTTGAAGTATTCCGAACAGGCATGTGAGAAGCGGCACCCTGCACCAAATTTGCATTTCGCCCAGTTGTAATTGAGGCACACCTCCACTTTAGTTGTGGGATCGGTGGGGGACGCTTTGGAAAAGGTGCGGTATGGGTTTTCTCCGTCAAAATTATCTGGTTAAGAGGAGTACAATCTGCTCCCCAGTCAAATCTGATGTGAGACTGAAGCTCACGGTATTGCTTGTCGTACTAAAGCACGGAGGTCCAAGCATACCTCTCTGCCAATTGTGCAATTTTGACCGTGTAATCCAGATAATTGGCAACCCCCGACCCTTTTAATACTCAGCTGTATTCCATATCGACTCTTAATAATGGCATACCATGCTACTACATACCAGTTGATAACTCAGTTAAAGTTTGTATCTTGACAAAGGACTTCATCGAAATCCGCGTGTGGTCATTGTTTTGAGTTCTTAAAACCATATGCTGGTGTTAGTAATCGATTAAACACAAATAAACTTTGACGGAAATCAGAACTTCTAGTCGACATTATGATATACAAATAATGCTTTGCTGGACAGATAATAGTGCGCTATGACCGCGATTTTACACTGAAGCTATGACCAGGCAACGACATGATCATTCATTAATGATTTAGCACGGTATGTTCAATAGACACATAATCTTCAGTCAATTTATATTCAACAATAGTAACAACACAAAATACACATGTGGACGGAAATCTTCCTTACAAAAGATTGGTAAAAACATTATGATAGCCATCTTGATTGTAAATCATAATGATATTTGTCTTGGTTGTGGTTTGTGTCAGGATGGAGGTGTTATTGTGTGCTTGATTGACACGGGCTGTATGGCATCAGGCGCGGATACACCTTGTCCGCAGACAGGACAGGTGTAGCCAGGATCTGACAGGTAGTTGCTCTGTTGACACACACACACACACACACACATAAAACACAACAGTGACAGCCCCAAACCATCATAACAGAACCACAGGGATGCAGTAATGAAGATTGAGTCTTTATGTACCTGTATGCAGTAATAACAGAAGACGTGTTGACAGCCTATTTCGTGGGGGTGAGTGGGCCACACCCCACATACAGCACACTCTTTATAATCAGCCTCTACTCGCTCTGAGCTACTCTGCTTGCTCGAGGATTTGGCAAGGAATTGCCTCGAGAGGAAATTTTTTATTCGTCGGAAGTTGATCATAGGCAGAAGAAAAAAGAGGAACTCCTGTGAACAGAGGAATCCATATAATTTTGAACAGACGCTGTACCTTAATGATTGACAGGTGCCGGCACCAGGGGTTCACAAACTACGTGCAGCAAAAGGTCACACTTACAGCAAATCCATGCCACAGCATTTCTCTGTACATGTACTCAAATCCAACCTGACAGGGGAACAAAAATGCATAGATTAAGTTAACAGGAGCTTGTGATTATGAGAAATTGATTACTTATACATATGAAGGTGACTATATAGTGTCTATAATCTGACCAGCCGAACGCCTGTGGGTCTGGGATACACTGCACGCACTCCTAGCAACCTCTCAAACACAAACTGATATTCCCCCCTCACCAGGAAGATCAGGAAGTTAGCCAGTCCTGCCACCTTCAGTGACACCGTGGCCCATTTAACCGCCGACCAAATCTGAAATGAAGTAGCATGGATGAACATAGTTCACCTTGATTTCAACAGAGAATTGTGTTTAATGCAAAATAAGGTAGTCATGGCATTAAATGTCTGTTTGGATGAACAGTCCCAGTGTTTAATTAAGTAGTGTTTAGTTCAATCAAGACGGGTCGTTTAAGTCAAATCTGTCTCTTTAAATGACTTCAAACATATCCAAGCTTCATAGCTGGAAGAAAACCTGGTTCACATTGAAAGCAATGAATGCACATCAGAGATCCATCAAATTAATAAACCATTCAAAAAAAGTAAATAAACCGAACAAATGCGGTGTTTACTAAATGGCGTTTAATATAAACACCTTTTCTGCATAGCGAACATTGCGGGTGATCGCTTGAAGGTCTGCAAGTCTGTCATGAAGGTAGGGGGCGCCACAGAAACACGCTGCATACAGCAATTTCTGCCGCCAACTCATCCATTGGCTCCCTCTGGTGGCTGGCGCGGTGGCATCACTGTAGCGCAGGTCCAATAGCTGCTGTCCCACTGTGGCCTCTAGCGAGTTCACCGTGTACTAAACGCATAACAAAAACAATGGAGATCAGGTCTGGTCATGCATGCGCGGGAGATTCGTTGGGAAGGCGAGCCTGCGTACACAAGTTGTGATGCACAGCTTTCTATTAGCTTACAATGAGAGGGCAATGTTCACAAATGCTTGATGAGAATGAATATCATAAACTCCAATCGTCAATTAATCTAACATCAAACGAGGCCACGAAAGAAAGTGACACTCCACATTAGTATGCTACTGATTACCTTGAACACGAGGGTATCAAGAATGGCATACCTTGTACAAGAATGTATTTGGTGCAAATTACAATTCCTAATCACCTTAAATCGATACTGACGTTGGGTGCATTTCAAGCATGCATACTTCGTAGCAGAGTGGTACTTGGTGGAGGTATTTAGGTTCACATTATCACATCCATTAAACAACAGCGCCATACACACCGAAAACACTCATGTCTACTACAGGGACTGAGAAGGGGAAGTCAAAATACAGACACGAACATGAAACACGGGGGCATTAAATTTGATTTTGAACTTGGCAAGAAGCAATCGGGTTTTCATATCATGATTGGTTTTCATGGGTAACCTTCACTTAGCATGGTTAGGAAAGTAATCTGAGACGTAATATGAATTGAACAGCAGGGGACCTGTATAAACTCACGTAGACCCTTAGCTTGTCTGGTTTCACAACCCTCCCCTCTCCCCTCTATCTACACACACTGCCTGCACAGGCGCCTGGCCATACAATTAATGTCAATCACTCCCAGCAAAATGCGAATCAACTCACACGAAATTCATATGACAAAGTGCCAAACCAATCACACGTTTTTATGCCATATATTTGCCTTTCAAAGGCTTCTCCGATCGAACATTGATCGCAGACTATCGACAGGTTCTCCTGTGATCCACGCTCAACAGAAATACCTACTAGCATGAAACCCTTAAGGCTCGTTTTTTATTTGCACGTTTTCCCACATGAAGTCGGGTGAAATATAGGCCAATCAAAGCCAATGCGATGTGTTTATCATTATTATAGGCCATTCAGTGCGGAGAATGGAACACATTAGCAGCTGATTGTGTCATTAACGCGGGTACAACTTGAACGTAATACCAATGAGGCGTTAATTAGTGGCAGTCGTTGGAAGTCGAGCTGATGTGAGGAGGTCGTATTGGTTACGGCCACGCCATCATCAGGCTGGTTAAATCACTACTAAATGAGAGCAAGTGTACTAAAGAGCAGGTAGACCTAATGCAGTTTCGTTCGACGTCATCAATATTGGACCAAATCAAGTGAGGGTGTGAGTGTGGAAGAGCAGGTGCGATATCGGTCAACCACAGCTGGTCATCGTCATGATAATGATAATGATCATCATTAACTCAACCAGCGACATTCATTATCATGTACCCCCAAAACAAATGAGTACTGTGAGAGAGCATTGTGACAAAAAATATTAATCGTCCCGTTCCACAATCAGTATAAAGGTGCACCAGTCCCATTCCACGAACAGCCCGCCCCCTACCGACCACTGTACACCACAAGCAAGCCTAACAACGACATCTTCTTGAGTATGCCAAGAGTTTTATCTCAGTGGATGCCCATATATCTAGTACAAGGTCTGGCTAGCACACATCACAAGTCTGGCATCTCTTCACACTATGGTGCTTGACGACCAAGCCACAACCGCAAGAAATTCCCCAATTGTTCAAGTCGACAAGTGCTAGCTTCGTAATCAACCACAAAAGCCTAATAAGGCTTGAGCTCGCCATGGCAGCGCGAGCCACGTCAACGGGAACGTAAGAACGCATGAATGCAATTCCAATATACCACCAGCACAACGTTAAGTTGCCAGAGACCGAAATGTATGATTCAAGCTTGACAACAATAGTAACGATCAGACCAAGAGAAAACAAAATCATTTAGATGTAATTGTGAGTAAGTATGTACATTGTTATATGATAACGAACAATGAGCACATTAGTAATTCGGGAGCTGCAGCGGCCGGTGTACGGTGTCTGATGAGCGTAGGTTTGCACACGGTCGCACATAATGAAAGGTATCCTGAAAACTTGTATGATTGTATATGAGTCATTTGGGAGCGAGAGGTCTTCTCATGTTCAAAGCCGCGCGGACTTGAGTACATGCATATTAAACACACAGATCTAGAGTATTGAGTAATAGTAGTGTTCAATTGGCCAACGAGTCCAGGTCATGTTTGTCAGGATTACGGCATGTTCTAATTGAATGGTCCCAGGGTGAGGCGTCTTACAGTTAGTGTGCTTAAACTCGTAATGCTTGAGGGCGACATTAACCCGTCTAGTCTGTTGTCTGACGGCGCATTTACACTTCAACCGTGTGATCGCCTGGCAAGGCTTGCAGATGATTATGGGTATTCATGCCTTAAGTGTGTGATAATTTGGCGCTTACAAGACACCTGACACCTTCCGTGGACAAAATCAAGCGGACAAGCTGGTTGCGTTTTATTGCTTCAACAACTCTTGCAGACCTATAGGACATGACATGTGTAGCCGCCCAACTTGGAGTCAATACATGCAGGTCTGTACAGAACCCAGCCCCTCAGACGTGGTCGCAACTAAACCCCGACCCATATCAGCTCTAGGATACCAGTGTTTTAAGGGTCAAATCTATCTCAACGTTGTTATGGTATTTTTTTTTCAATATGACGGATAGGCTGAACCATATGTGTCAGACGCGTCATTAATACAAGTTCCTCATAGCGTATGCAGGAGAAATATGGGAGATTCAGGACAGGGGCGTAGCCAGCGATACACACTTACGCACGTGCGTAGCATCGATTTGAAAAGTGAAAAATAAATATGGCCAAAAATAGCAGTCAAAGTACAACAACTACTTAGTTAGACTTTATTAGTGAATAGAATAAAGCTGTCAATCATTCTATCAATCACCCCCGCGAAACATGAATAACCAAAGAATGTCAGGTGGATTTCTGATAGCATGTGTCACATTTCAGGAAGTATACAACAACTTATATAACCCATTAGTGAATAAATAGCATTAATCATTCATCACCAACCGAATTATGTAGCATGCATCAATTTTTGTGTGCTTCCATTCGCCATTCAGTGCATTTCACCTACATTGTACGATAATTTGGTGTCATAGCGATGATAACTCAGGGCCGTCAGCCTCATGTCGACCACACTTAACTACTTAAGGAGCAACTTCTGCCTTCAGTCTCTAATAGGCTTATCCTCTCACCACTAAGGTTGCCCTATGACCACCTAAGAAACTTTAACCATAAATGCGCCACTTGTTGAATTACAGGTGAGCGTGTGTGTGTGTAGCAGGTAGGAGGGGGTGAGGGGGTGGCGCGTTGTCGAGGCAGCCCGGCGAGTGAGGGGACCTGGCCCCCGACCAGGACATCGATCTCGTCCCAAGCATGCGTATACGCGCTGTTTACGGTGTGTGTGTGTGTGGAAATCAATGCGAGAAGTGAGCGATAATGAATGGAGAATCAAAGCACGCCAAGGAAAGTGATTATTAGAGGCAATTAACTTTTGACATCGAGAACAAACACATCATAGTTAACAATTGTGAAATTATGGATGCCACAAATAAGGTGAGGTGATCATTTGACGAATTGAGTAAGCTGCCTTGGCAACTTAGAGACCCGGTGTACGGTTATATATCGTTACGCTTCACGTTGTTTGTTATACACACTGTGTAGCGAATTGCATTACGTACACGTCGCTAACAGCGTTGCACCGGGGAATATGTCATAGCGTTAGCATCACCATAAAAAGTTAATTACTTAAACGATTTATTTACTATGTGTAGTTCTTAATTAGAATAACATTGTCTCTGGTCTGGTCTGAACACAAACACTTAAGTCATTCTCCCAGACCAACCAACAGACAGCGTATACTCGCAGGGATCTGAATACCATTTTTGCTCCTGGAAAACATAAATGATATTACATTTCTAAATCGTTTTGTCAGTGCGCATTGAGTAAGACCATGTGTGCAAAGAGAAAGCCCGATGGCGGGTTCAGCAGGCAGTATGCGAGGCGTGTACATGCTGGTTATCAGGTTGGTGGGGGGTGTCAACACCTACAACACCTCATATTAACAAATATGTCAGGGGGTAAAGTAACTATATGAGAGCATGAAGTTACCAGGCAGCTTGGTAGGAGATATTGCGAGGAGAAATCGGCAACAACATAGCGTCAACAATGTTAGTTTCAACAGATGATAATTGAAGTAGATAGTTGCCAGTGAACGTACTGCTATGTCGCCACGGGGTGTTAACCTGAATGTACAACATAAGTAAAGTGTCCCTTCAACCCGAGCGGCTACCATAAATAGAAAACCTCCTTACAACGCCAACCCCATATAGCGTCCACTCCCCAAATGCAACCCATCCACGCCGTCAGCATCTCCCAAAACACAGCGCGATGCATCCCCATATTTGCATGTGCTCTCCTTTAGATGTGCAACAGCTTCGTGAAGCGTACAGCTAAATCAATGTGAATGGCGAATCCACCAAGCGTGTCATGTCCGCGTCGCCATGTACTTTGAGGTGCATGACCCGCGTCATTCATTACAAGGCCCGCCGTAAAAACGGTGAGATCGTCGGGTAATTCATGATTGATCGATGAGAAGGTGAGGCAGGGAAAGACTGTCCCTCCTGACAAGCCATGTATCAATAAACCAATCAGGCTTTAAGGGCACTTAGTGGGTGTGAACCACATTCAGACGACTTATCATACGCAGATGTAATTATAACCTAACGAAGAAATGCATATATTTCTCCATCATTATTGAGCTTATTTAATTGGTAAACCAAAAACGGAAATAAACACTGGTCACTGTTATGGACTGAGAGCGGTGAGGGCCGATGGACAGGTGGACCTGACGAGTGACAGGGGGGCGTGACGAGCGTGACGACCAGTCAGAGCGTGTAATACTGGTATTGTGTACACTAGTCATCCTTATTGACTCCAGCGTCGAGCTGCCAACGACTGACTGTTCGGGACACCTGACCTCTCACCGGGGACACCACCTCATCGGGGCAAATGCTTCTCACATTAGTTTGCGAAACGGTTTTTTAAATTGACTACTCTCGTAGGTGTCAAATTGAACTGAGCGACTGAATAAATCTAAATTCATAATTAATGGCTATAGGTATAGGGAGTGTATACAGACAGCATTGTGTCATAAGGTGAAAACTATCGTGCGCGTTAGTTGCTTTGACACTGCTGTTTATCATTACAGGAGGCGCTCTCCGCGGATACTCCCGTAGATCAATCCAACTCATTACAATGTAATATCTAACTGTGATGTACGGGGATGTGTGCAGTCGCTGCGACCAATCACCAAACAACAACGAACTGTGATCGCACATATTTATCACCGATAAGGCGGGTAATTAGTCTTAGCCTGGAATAATAATACCCGTAATAAATCCTGGCTACCGAACATCGGTTCGGTCGATTTATTATTTCACTTGATTTCACCTGTGATAATGTTGAATTTGTTTCTTTCTGAACACTGTTTGAAGTCCCAACAAAGGCCTCTGATCAAGCAGTGGTGACCCGTTTATTTTACGTTTGGGTTTACTTCCTCTCAGTTAGACCCAATATACACACATGAACACTGTTTGAATTCCCAACAAAGTCAGCAACAATAGTTAAAGAGCAGGGAAGCAATTGACCACTGTACTGTATTTTACGTTGTGGGTTAACATCACGAATATTGGGCGGTCCATCGTGATTGAAGGTGAATATTGGGTGAGTTACACCCATGTTGATTCAGCGAGTGATATTTGTGGTTACGGAAGCATGCGTATACCTCGTCATGCAAGTGGACAGTTGGTGGCTATACCTCAGTACAAATGAAGGTGAATATTGGGTGAGTTACCATATCTGGTGGTTATACCTCAGTACGATTGAAGGTGAATATTGGGTGAGTTACTATGTCTGGTGGTTATACTTCAGAACGATTGAAGGTGAATATAGGGTGAGTTACCATATCTGGTGGTTATACCTCAGTACGATTGAAGGCGAATATAGTGCGAGTTACCATGTCTGGTGGTTATACCTCAGTACGATTGACACGATTAAAGAATGAGTTCACATGTCAGGGGCTTGGTTACATTCCTAAGTACGAATGACGGAAATAATGCGGTCTTATAGTTATACCTCAGTACTAATGACTCAATTTGGGGGCAAATTAAGGTGTTTTGTGGTTGTATCTCAATACGATATGATGAGGCGAGTTGGCATCTCTGGTGGTTATACCTCAATACGACTGACGGAGATTATGGGTAGAGATCGTTATTGGTAGAGATTGTTAAAACTGAGCGCAATTAATGGAAATTATATGGCGAGTTAACATGTCTGGTGGTAATACATCGGTACGAATGACGGAGATTATAGAGCGAGTTGACAGTTTGGCACAGCGGTCATCGTAGTGTGCTCTGGAGAAGCCATTCATGGTGCGGTCAGGTCCAATTAGCTCCAATAATCACCTTTATATTGACATATGGTGAGCACATACATCACCCAACACCGGCCAGTGTGGACCATCATTTACCTCCCGACAAACTACACTAATGTTTTCTATAACGATGTCTTCAGGAGCTAGATTCAGCAGCAGACATTGGTGAGCCCAGTATGGAAGAAGGAACTTCGGTTGACCCAGAACCCGTGTCACCGCCTCCCCCTGACCACACAGACGGCCAAGATACGCCACCACACAGCAGCCCAGGTATGGACACAAACAACCAAGCTGATACACAGGCTGATGATATAGTGGCAGCGGCGCCAGATATACACACATTTGTGGACGAATCTCAGGTGTCACAGGTGCAATCACCCTCACCTGAGTCGGAGCCACAGGTGCTCACGATGTCATCACCTTCCCCAGAGTCTGAACAACAGATCACACAGGTATCACTCAATTCAGACCCACAGACTGTGGAGTCTACCCCACAGTCGTCCTCGCCTCCTCCACAACAATCACCCTCACAAGAAGTGGTAGCAAGCCAGCAGTCTGTTACACCACTGGAGTCTTCCATGGAGTCACGTGGTACAGCAGAGGCTGACGCAGAAGTAGCACTGCACATGGCATCATCTGATTCAGAGGATGTCACAGAAGTCCAGTCGACAGAAAACACAGAGGTGTCAGAAGCCATGGATGACACGATAGAGGAAGAAACAGCACCGACACCTGTGTGTGAGGATATCACACAACCTCAACAGGCTTTCTTATCAGAGTCAATGGCCAGTGACACTCTCCCTGAAAGTAACTTTGTGGCTGCTGCAGAGAAAATCGCATCTGACGTGGCCATGGAATATGGTCAAGATGAGTCTGTGGAAGGTGTGGCAGACAGGATTGTGGTAGAGGATGAGCAAGAAAGTTCATCAGATGCTGAGAGTGTTATATCTGATGTAGAAGGTCACCCTACATCACACCAGACACTGGGTGACACCCAGAGACACAGTGACAATGATGAGGATGATGACAGCGTTATATCAGATGTTCTACCAGAAATCCCCACACAAGACTCTATGACAGAGGAAGGGCCTGGGGGAAACTAGTGAGTGGCAGACAACCAATGATGGTCAATATGACAAGAAGCCGGCAGAATCTCTACCACCTGGCTATCTTACTAAGCCAGATGTTGAATCCTGCAAATATACACCCCAAGAAGCATACAACCACAATTCTGCGGCACCACCACAGAGTCCCACACCTCAGCCATCACCCCCACCCAACAGCTACCAGGAGACATACTTCCCGGATGAGTACAGGGAATTTGCCTCACAATTGAATGCAGATGGACATGTCATGTTTGATTTTGATCCCATTGATGATGTACTGGAGCCCGACTTCCGCTCATTACCAGGAAGAGGTACCAACATACGAAGGGATGTGGTCTCATCCTCAGAAAGTGAGACTGAACATCTTCTGAAAGCCGATCCAGAGATCGGTGACTCTCTTGATACAGAGGGTTTGGCAGCTGCTGACGCAGACTTGTCACTTGGCAGCAGCTTATGTGAAGATCTCAAACATGCCAAACAAGACAGTTATATGCTTCCTCAAAAGAAAGAATCCACCCAACCACTGAGATCCTACCATCATCATCCACAACAACAAACAATAAAAGCACCACTCAGTAACGCACCTGATCCATACCTTCAGCAAGAAGGTCTAGAGTCCCTATCAAGCAAGGCACATGTTGCAGCAACCCGCCAGCAGAAACCTGTGCTTCTACTCCATGAGTTTGAGAAGTATTTTCAAGACTACCCTGCAAGCAGTGGGGGGTATCCCTCAAGCCATGATGTTGAAGATGAGGGAATAACTGACGACACAACAGAGGATGAGCTCTACCTGAGGCCAGCATCAGCACCTGTACCTCATCACAATAGAAGACTACCTTCACAAGGAAAGCACCTCAAGGATCAATTGCGACCCCAAAGTGAACTCACCCATAGAACTGATGCTGCTCAAATTGGAAAAGACAGTAAAACCAAATCCAATCAGAAGAAATTTAAAGAAGGCAGAAAGTCTAGCCCAAATGTGGTAAAGTCTGTTCAGTTTGATCAGAGTGTACCAGGACTCCCATTCATGGATGACTGGCTGGAGAAAGAATCTCGCATGACAGGCATAAAGGCTGGGCTACCGGGGCTGAGCCAGTTGAGTCTCGTTGACTCGGCAATAGACTCCGACCAATCACAGACTGAGGTTCTGACTGATGAGGGAGAAGATGACAAAACAACAGAGGAGGTGAGTTCTGCTACTGTATATAATGACAGGCTCGCTACCAGATCAAACATGACAAATGATTTGTTATATATGACGTTGAAATCCCATTTAAATGTATCATCACAGGGTGATATAATACATTCAGATTACAAAATAGGTAACACAATGGGCAATGAAATCAACTGGGGCTGCAGACATTGTGAAGGAATTTCAACCTTTACCGGACCTCGGTCCAGAAAAGTTTGAAAAACTTACTGGACCGAGATTTTTTTTACTGGACCGAAGTTTTGACAACCATATATGGCCACACTGTACTTTTAAAAATCCACGTGAAATCTACTTGTGCGTTTCCGGCAACCACGGAATCACCCGTAGTCACGTCGCCTGGCGAATGACTAACGAACCAGCGAAAATTGTAAATATTGGGAGAAAGACGAAAGAGGTGTGAAACGGTGAAATTCTTGGGTTTATTTTCATTTTTGAGGGGGTACTGGCATGTATATTATATAAGAATTTATTACTGGACCAAGGACCGGTGAACAATCACATTTTTTATCGGACCAAAGAAAAGTTTATTGGATGTCCGACGGGTCCGGTAAACCTTCACAATGTCTGGGGCTGTATTGTTTGCTCCCTCATATCCAATATAAATGTAATGTCTTAGTGCTTAGATATGATCTGAATAGCAACAAGTTTGACCCCAAGTACCCTACTTGACATTCTAAGCATGTCAACTTTGTCCACTTAGGTATTCTTAATCTGTACCATTGCCCTATTCAGGAATCACTCAGTGGAGCACTGGTCGGTATGGGCTATTGTTAGCTCTTCTCACGATCCCAACATTGAAAGCATTGACCCCGATTTGAGTGGTAATTCGAGTTGTCAAGATATGGTGATAAAAATTTGCTTTGAGGTAACTTACAACAATGTAGAAATCCTGTGTTAAGGAATCCAGCATATTTTATTGAAACATGTAGCAGTCTGAGAGAAAATTAGAACAGGGAATGGTAGAAATGGCGACTTCTTAAGTTAAATGCGACAGAGGGATTAATAAACCTCAGATACTGCAAACACTACCAAGTGACCTATGTCAAGGCCATATCACATAATTTGTATAAAATCTGTTATAAACTATTGGTACCTTCCAAGAAGAAGCCGAAGAGCTGCATGTATCTCTGGTCCATATTTCATCAATACATGAGGCTGTTATACAAAAACATACAACAAAACTAGTGTGAAAGCAAATAATGCATTTAATTTTACACTTTTTTATAATGTGTGTTCCTGCATAATAACATTTTGCAAAATGGATTACATTGCTTGATCGCTTTGTGTCCCATGAACCCCTCATACCTTGAAGTACTTGAATGTTTTTCCAAGCTGAGACTTGATCAGTTCAAATATCTGATTGTCCAATTCTGAAGCATCCAGCTGTAAATTGCAAATCATTAAACACACATCAACACCAATGTTATAACATATGATTGGTATAACAACATAAGACATAACTCTATGAATGAAAAGTGCATGTGTTTACTTTGTCGGTTAACAATAAAAGCTAAACAGGTTCAGCAATAGGTTTTCTCATATTGACATAAATGTACAATGCTGAACCAATACCTTTACAGAGTTTATCAAAAGTTACATTGATCAGGACTTCAGTCAATGGGAACTTTTATGAGTAATTATTTTCTCAAAGGTCAGACAGAGCCGTTATTGTATTTGCAAGGAACTGGCAGAGGAGGCTACTAGCTTGTTCATTTGCACAAACCTTGATTACAAACAGATATATTGTATTA
Organism: Urechis unicinctus; assembly: GCA_034190875.2. Classification (NCBI taxonomy): domain Eukaryota; kingdom Metazoa; phylum Annelida; class Polychaeta; order Xenopneusta; family Urechidae; genus Urechis; species Urechis unicinctus. The sequence continues at coordinate 64,277,994 of CM067344.1, read as the reverse complement.
CAGCAGTATCCAATTAATGGGAAAATAACCATTCTAACCAAGGTGAGTTTCAACAACTTAAGACTCCTCTGAATAAGTATCTCAGCCTAAAATCATACCTAGCATTAATAATTGGGCCCGACTTGCCAATATGGCTGCGAGGTGTCAACTGACTAGCGGAAGCTTTCACCAATTGGAACATAGGCGAGGCAGCTCGCAAGACATGGGTTCGCAGGGACTATTTGTGGCACAAGCTAAAAGCTAAACTGACCTTGTCTAACATGTAGAAAAGGCCACTGACAATCACTGTCGCACAAATATCACACCGAATCACGAATAAAACAACGAAAACTTAGGGAAAAGCCAACAGGAACGATCAGCTGTAGTTTTTGCCTATGTTCTCACAGCCATATTTACATCGGAAGTTTCTGGGGCTCTCTGGGATACTGTCCTCCGGGCTTGTATTTCAGAAGGTAATATCACTGGTAAACTTGGAAAGTTGTCACAAATATATTTTTTCTGCTGGCGATAGGAATATGAAACATTATATTGATCGAAACTAAATTATCACTTTCGACACGGATCGCCTGAAACTCAACCAAACATGCATATTTCGTGAAAAAAAGTGATGTGTTCTGTCAGGATGTGTCTGAATCAACAACAAAATAGGTGGTTGCTCTGTTAGACCAACAAGGTGATAAAACCTGACGTTCTAACATCTATTTGTGTTCACAATGAAAGTAGTTTTGAGCTCGTCACTAAGCAGGATTTTGATAATAAACAATGGTTCCATTCTCTGCTGACCTAGAACTGGTTTATATAACTATACAAACAAGTATGCTTTTGATGTCAGTTGAATTTATGGTTGTCTGGATTTAATTGATATATAGTTGCTACCAGCATGGGGTGCAAATATCACCTGTATGGGGCTGCTAAAAAAAAATTACGCTTTTTTTAAACAGACACAGATACATTCATGCTTTATTACTACCAGCAAAATGGTATGTACAATGCCTATAGGCCTATTAATGTTTCATTTGCTGATATATATTTTGAAATGTTGACGCAGAAACCCCACTGCCTACCGCCATAATGCACAATAACACCAAATGTCATGTTTGAAATAGTCCGCACTGGGCCTGCGTGCAGCTACTACCCCCTCTTTTTAAGATAATCATGTCGATATGTGTTCATCGATGATGCCACCACGACTGCAATAGTATCGGTAGTCCATGTCAGCTGAATAGATCCACTAATGATTATAGGTGCAAATTGTTCATTATCATCAATACATGCAATGAAAACAAATAACTCAGCAGGCTTTATACGTTCAAGGTTCAAGGTATCGTTGGATCGAATATTGTGCATATCGTTAGGGGATCGAATGTATTGTAGCCGCGAACGACGTCTACTCAGACGTCCTGCAATTTTTTTTATTTTGCGTCTACCAGGGTACTTATGATATGTCGACAAATGATATGAATATCCGCTTTCCGCCATATTTTCAATCCACGAGCTCGTGATTATTTAATTGTCAAATGAACATTTAGAATCAGACTTTATTGAAGCCCCATGGTTACGCAGTTTCCACTCGCCATGTGACTGCCGTCCCAGAAATATAAATATCAGCGGGGTAGGTTTTTTCCCAAACCTCATAATTGTAGGATGGGGTATGCTCTTGCCATTTTTAATGACGGGTACAGGTCACAACCCTACGTAGGAAAAAGTGCCCCCTTGAATCAATAATTATCGTGTGCTGAACTACTATCGCCCTAGATTTCCAAAAGTGACACATATACTTAAAATTCTGCAGTTGAGCGCCTTATTGTCGAAATAAACATGAACTTTTCAGAATTTGTGTGGCCGGAAAAATCGGTCACACGTAAATAACCACTTGTTAATCGCCATTGTACATTTGGTAATTATCGTGTATATGGAACTCACTGGAATGACGACCACGACGTAACGTGCACGGCTAGGATAGCAGTATTGGAGATATGAAGCCACAGGTTAATATCCAGCCCCGTCCAGAAATATAAATATGAGCTTTAACCTGTTTACTTTTAGGGTCAGAGGCTAACTACTTCTAGATTTCTTTCAGTTGACTTATTGGAAATAGGCTAAAAACGCTGTCATTGGCTTGGGCGTGGGCGACGCTGTCATTGGCGTGGGCGATAATACGAAACATACTGTGTCTCGGTGTAATGATCGCCTACTATAAAAATCGATTCATATGACAATCATGCATATTGCCTCTCTTGGTTTAGTTTTCACAATCATCAAGAACGGAATCAAATACCTGACTGACGCGACGAGCATTTTGAGTGACATCTTCTGCACCCGTGTTGACGGCCGCCATTTTATATCACTCACAGCCGCATACATTGAATGCGCTGTGTTAAGGCAAAGGTTGAAGATCACTTAAGTCAAGATTCCGATAGCGTGCAACTGGTGTTGGCGAAATCAGAGTGTATAAAAATATGATATTGCATAAGTATTGTACAAACATTTAAGGCTTGGTCAGATCAATAAATAACCACAAATATAACCAATATGACATATACTTCCATTCCATAAATACTATCTTCAGTATAATGTACATTAATCTACTCTGACGGCTTATGTTGAGAGAAATTATACCACCTTACCGCAGAAATTTGTTCTAGTCATGTTATTAGTTCATAAAGTGTCGCCGTCATCGCTGTGCAATATTTGTAATGATGCGCATCAGATCAATACCTGTCACCACATTATTGAACTAATAATCCTTGGTGGAACAGTGGTCTATTAGAAATAAAGACACAGATGATGCAGTCTAATTTGGTATACAAAAATGACATATTCTTGCCATTTGATTTACAAGGAAGACAGCTAAACCAAGCTGACCAATACAGGTGGACCCGTTAAATTAGCACATACACTTTAAGACATTTCGATCCAAGAATGTGAACATGAGAACACTTAGTATGATCATATACAGTGACATAACATGACGTCTTAAATCTTAGTAAATATTCTTTCTAATAGATAAATGCTTCCAACCCGCCTCAGACAGCGTTGTTTCTCTTGGTGTTCATAATCACTAATCGTGCTGCTGCTACAAAAGAAAAGTACTGAAGCCAAGTTTTGGAAAGTTCATCAGCGGTAAATTTCAATTTGTAGTTACCAAAGTTTTACCTGAGAACTGATTCTTGGTCCTTTACGACACAAATTATTGTGAATATATTATATATTCAAGTTTACTACTTGTGTCCATTACTTGTTTTACTTTAAGTTTTGACTCATCAGCTCAGCATCAACAGGTCAAGGCACGCGCAGCCTCCAGCTAGCAGCCTCAGCAACCAGAATTGCTGAATTTTTTTTTAGTGGGGCGATGCTGTGCGGGGATTTTGTTAAAGAGACTGCTCCATATTTGTAACGTGGTTGTCTAACAATCTGCTTGGCAAACAGCACCTTGGAAACAAAAAGTTTTAAGTTTTCGGACTTTCAGTCGCTATGCGTTGCTGCAGTCTCTGAAAAAAGACCCTTACTTCAGCTGTCTCCATTTTTGTTATCGGAAGTAACCCTTCCTTCTTGTCGGTCTAATTTTTGCGCAATGATGCTCACAATTTAATGAGTGAAGATTTTATGAAATCTTTATTTTTTAACCTAAGCGGAAGTATACACATTGATAGTGAGGAAGTAATGGAGCACGTAATGATTTACAGCTAATATTCGTTTCAGGGAGGCACCGTTATCGATGGAATTACACAACTAAATAAAACAGATTTCTACAGTACATCGTGAATATTTCCAGTCAAATAATAGCATTGAAAATTTATCAGCAAGTAAAATTTGCAGCACAAAGCAAAAGACGGTATTACTTACGTTTGGTTTAGCATAGTAATATATTAACAAAATGATCCCCAAGTGTCTGATATGGGGCTGAACAGCCTCTTTAAGTGGGAGATTTTCATGATGCTTTTGCTACTGTATTGAAGTTTCCGATACTTTTGTTGCATTCAGCTCGATTAATAATATTTTCGACAGAGAAAGTGAAATATAAATTTCTGTTGGACTAGACCTTAAATTTGAAACTTCTAGTAGACTATCTGTCGAGCATGATTTTTTTTCATTGATTCATATTTTGGGTGTTGATATTAAAGGGGGGGAGGGTTGGGAGCAGAAGCATAAAGATGGTAAAATGCTTAATTTAAATCCTTTTTTTGAAAAGTGACCTAAAAGTGTTGTGGTTTTTTTTAAAACAAAGTCATTTGTATATCATGCACGTTTGTCACCACGGCAGGTAGACTTCTGTAATATCCACGGATACTTGGTAGTTTTTATTCTTCTTTTCTGTCATTCATAGTACGCTTTAGCAGAAAGAGCTTTCGGTGGTATTGATTAAAGTAGAGCTAATGTATTTGTTATATTAATCTTTTCATATGGTATGCAAGACCTACAATCAGTCACTTTGGTCAGCAATAGCAAGCAGAAAGTCAATGATGGTCAGATCTGGTGCCAAGCTAATGCTGTACTGTAATTCGAGTTAATGGCATGTTTGTAATATCTCATTTGGAATTCGTCATAGATGCGCCATTTTGTGAACATGGCTAGCTCATTTTCAAGTCCCATTTTGTTTAATATCTCAACTTTTCTTTTTCAATCCTCCAATCACCATGGACCTAGATATGGGTTTGCAGGTCTAGTAAGATGAGACACTTTGTCAAACCTGTCAAATATTTGTCCTCGCAGTCTGATGGTCCAGCCATTTTTCCAACTCACAATGAATGAACATGATATAGGACTTGCACAGGCTAATTGTGTAGAGAAACAAGAATCAATATTATGCATGCTGGTATGTCTCAGCTCTGCAACGTGAGTATTGGTAGCTGTTGGTTACCAACTTCTCTCATGTGCTTTTATAGCTGAGGACAACTGTTTACAACATTTTCCAATGACCCCCCCTTATTCTCTCATCTTTGATAGGGCACCTGAGAGTATACAGGGTGTTTGAAGGTAATTTCACTTCCAAAACTGGGCCATAGATCTTCATTTTGTGACAAAATCTGGAAATAGTGTCTTGTCAAAAAAGTCAGTTCTAACCTTTATTCAGGAACTGATGTACATTATTGAACATAGTGATAGGCATAGAGAAGTGATTAAATAACTCCTATACTATTTCCAATATTTCTAAAGTTTATTACTATTGTAATTATTATTTCATTCTCAACAGAAATTCAAAGGTTGTTTCAAATGGATTTTTTAAGTTCCATCTTTACTGGATAAGGAAAAACCCACTTAGACAGGATAAATGAGAGTCCTGCTCAAACTGCATTTACAGATCTCATCAACTGCATTCTCAATCTGTAGTTCACTTGTCATTATTGATTTTCTTCAATTCTGTATATTTTTTGGTTATCCCAAATATGTGTTACAATGGCACACCTGGCCTTCGTCACAGGGAAGTTATTGAAATAAATCTAGTGTGTAGAAATATCACTTTATTTATTACTCATACAATAGTGTTAGAACCACTCTTGGATCTGCCATCAGCAGCTTAATATTAACAAGTAATGACAGAGATGATGTGTTAGCTGTTTTAAGCCTGTATAAACTGATGAAAGGGGATCACACAATATGGGCATCTTTTTCAGCACTAGTATTCATCTCATTGCTAACCCTATCATTTCCCCCATGCTTGTCTCGGTTACCACAGACTGGCAGCAGGTACATGGGCAACTGTTGGTGACAGTTTTTTGCATGGTAATCTCTTAACCATGCATTGCTTGTTAGAGCAGAAGTAATGTGTGAATTTATCTGCTCCCACAAAGTGTCCATTGTTTGAAGTGTAGGTCGAGGGAGCCGGTCTGTCAGATGTAATATGGTACCTGTAACCTGTTGTTATGCTTTCATGTGGATATTGCAAAACCCAGCCCCATGTAGTTATAGCCACAAATATTGTCACAGCAAACAACCAGCCGATATGTACTCGAGACTTGTTTAAAGGTGTTGCTGGTGGGGAATATGAAACACCTGTGTCGTTAACTACCACTCAGCATATGTTACCTGCCTGGCCTCTCTTATAATCCTACTCTACTCCTGGATCTGATCATACCTGATATTTGGTTTGATTTAACATGTGAATTGGAACTTCAGCCATGAATAAGGCTTACTGCTTGACATACTGGTGTTAGCTTGAGGTAGGTTTTTTTGTGCCATTTGTCCTACATATCATACGATCTCTTCTCTTGGGACAGTATTTCTTTTGTTTGATTAAGTGCTGGTTCATCACATTTGTCATGGACTGAATGTGCCATGTCTGGGTTCATTGTGAGAGCTGCCAATCACATATATTACTATGGGTGAATCTAATGTCCAAGTACTATTTGTGTTTAGGGTGATTTCTGTATGGTCTGTAGTATTGAATGGTCCACGTTGAGTTACCGTCTAAAGCATACTCACTGTATTTGTGAGATGAGCCTTCTTTCACTGACAGTTATACTGGGTATAAACAAGTATATTTGTCCCATTGTGAAAAACAAATCATATGATATCTTCAAAGCAATATCTCACCACATTAGCTGCTTTCTGGTCTGATGTGATATTTTTGGTTGATAATGGTACAATGCTAGGCACTGCTTCATAACTGAATAGACGGGTGACTTAATTACAGTTGGCAGTGGTCAAGTTAAACTTTCTGTAGCAATTACTTTTTATCGTTACAGTCTGTAGTAATCGGGTGTTAATATGCCCAGCCGATTTTGTGTTTTGGTTGTTAGGTAAATAGTGTTGCCTTTGGTGTAAGCAAGCTCAAGAAAACCATAACTATTTGAGTACTTACTACTCTAGTCTCTATTTAAACCTCATGCAGCTAATCTGGGGTGGGGGGGGAAGAGTAATATTAGAAATGTCCTGTTAATGTGTCATAACGGTGTCGGTAAGACTGGATCATAGGGGATCACGTTGTCGCTTCATTGCTCTCTCGGTGGTGGTTTAATCTGCAGCTTGGCGCGCTGTTCGCAGTTATGTCGGTCTTGCTTGATTAGTAATTATGCCCCCACTGCGCACCTGCCCTGTAGTCACCTGGCAACAAAGACGCCTTTAACCCAAAATGGCCGCCCCATGTCCCACGTCGAGCTCGCCCCCTATCCACGGCGAGATAACCCGAGTCATTCAACCACACGCGCACACTGGTCAAATACGGTTATTACCATAAAGGTGGCCAGTTGTAGATTTGTGATACACCAAATCACCGCGAAGTTGGTATATAACACACGAGCCTAAGAGACCGGGGCTGGATTTGTATACATTGGCAACGAGGTGCGGGATATCCCGGTTCAAAGTTCACGGCAGATTGGCTATCCATGATCAATAATCCATGAGCCAGAACCGCTCTTCGCTGACGTCATTGAAGGGATTCCCTATTTTCCTTTAACAAGAAGGCTGCTGCCCGTCAACCCAGCAGTCTCGCTCCTAAAGTGGCCGCGAGCGCCGAATTTTGTGCGGTGGGGTATGAACGGATCAGGAAGCGACAACGACCAGCGGCTGGAGAAAGTCATACAGGTGACTACATATTCTCTACCAGTTCATCATTTACTAATAACGCTTGTTGTCCGCAATTTTGTATTCCTTCGCCGGGTCCAGACTTGTCTGTCCGATTTGAACAGTGCCACGATATACAAACTGCCCGCCCAAGAGAGCATGTGTGATCGGGCATGTTGAGTTGAGCGCTCCTCTATTGGTTACTTACATTGAGCAGGACTAATCTTTCATTAGTCGTCGATGAATGTGGTTAATCCTACAGCTAGTTAGTTATACGCCATACCACCTGCTCGGCCTGAACAGTTGACCCGTTATTACTGTGACAATGACAGTATTTGTTGATTGATCTTTAGTTTAGATTGTTGTTTCTTAGCTCCGGTCGAACGGTAATATAAATATATACTCGGACGTCTTGTATGGCTAGTGGTTTCTTAGACTTTGAAGTGTTTTGATAGGCCATTTATGTAAGTGAAAGATAGAAAGACAGAACGCATTTCGTTCTAGGAGCTCGCCAAATTGCATTTCATCAAAATCTCTGTGAGTTATGTGGTATGATTTCCGAGGCAGTTCTTTTTCGAAGTTCTATGTCTTCAATGGGCCTTATTGTCAGCGTTAAAGCCCCAGATTCTCTGATCATTTGTGTAAATATACATTAAAACCACGTCCATTATTTTCAAATAGAATGTGAACGAGGCTTGCATAAGATGTGTCTCGCCCCAACCCCATGCATACACACTGCTCTATGTTATTTGTCTCATTAATTAGATATGGGATTTGGTTGAATTGCGTCCTCCGCGATAAGCTATGCATTCATAGAAAGTGTGAGAGAAACGACCCGTTCTTATCTGCCCTGTTTTCCTTGCCTGTGTGAAACTCAAATTGAACCAAGTCATGTGCCCGGTATTCGCATGTGGATCCGTCCTCGACGCGCGTCTCTAGCGGCCCGCATGCAGACAGCCGCTCCAGTCCTCGTTCCGTCCCATAATAGCTACTGCACCCGCGTAACACACCAATTTTCCAAATTACTCGAGCGCGATCAGTTCTTGGCTAAAAGTGAAATTGCTCACTATAGCCTCTCGTTGGTGATCAGTGGAGTACGAGCGTCGCGGGGGTCAATTAAGCTGGCCACGCACGCGCATCCTTAATCTACCAACCTCACACACACAGCTATAATCGCCCTCACCTAATGATCGGTGTTCATTTGTACCTCTCTAGCACTACCGTACACTCGAATGCCTCAATAGCTATTCTCATATTAAAACTCAATAGCCAAGCGTCAGTTACAGTACCTGGTTATATGGCCTCACGCAAGGCAGCCCACAGTACCCATGTAATAACCTACTCCACCATTTTAGCTAAAAAGCTGTGTCAGTTGGGGAAATCACCTCTTCAGGTGAATGTGCATGTGATGAGAAGTGTAAGGTTAGTTGAGGCTGGAGTAGTGGTGTGGGAATGTAGCCCTGGTCGGGTGTCGAGTGATTGGGTCTCAGTGCTGAGCGGATCATGAAAATCGATCCATTTCCTGTCAATATCATATCGAGCGCGGCATCATACTCCAGTCACGCCGAAAAAAACTGCCACCATAAATCCCGATTTCATCGAGTGGTGGTGAGGCATGTCACTCGCAGACATCATAAGTCAAAATTAAAACAGAACTTGTTTCGCTTGGCCCGAATCCCTGGACAACGTTTGGTTGTTTGGATTTTTTTTGGGGTTTTTTTGGCGCCTGTCTCTTCAAGCTAACGAAGGGAGAGAAAAAACAATCGCGTTACCGCATCCGTTCACACATCCATATGCGCCAGCCCCACCGAGTAACCTTCGCCACCAGATCTCTGTTTAAACTTGTCCATTAATTTGAGCAGCGCTCTCAGACTCGCTTGACATGAATAACTGTTTCTCCAGGAAGGCAAGGCGATGGTAAGGAAACCTTGTATGGTAAGGTTGATTGATTGCGTAAGTTTTCTCCCTGTCTGGGTCCTGGGATTCTATCCCATAGCGGCTTGTCCCCGGCTGCCAGCCGACTCGCTATCAGGTAATGATAGTCCCTTTGAGATGAGGGTCATGGTTGCTCCATAATCGACCGTTATTAGGTCCTAAATTTTTCGCGGTTCGTATTCATGCACCGACTTTGATGAATTCAGTGTTTTTTTCCGAAGGGCAATAATTCGGAAGGAAGATAAAGGGTGTGCCATTCAGTGACGCTGACTGCGTGCCAGTGACATCATATATAGCCCGCACACATGGTACACGTACATCAATATTGCAAGGCGGTGTTCATGATTAAGTGTTAGTGTCGTGTATCGTCCATATACCTGTATCCAATTCTACCTGAAGTTATGAGTCGAATAGAATTCCATGATTGATGATCGACTGGAAAAAAATAACACATATGAAGTATTGAATAAATTCACTAAACATTGATTGAATATGGAGGAGACTTATATTGCTGGCTTGGTCATGTACCCTGAGCTCCCGTTTCAATTCACGCTTGAAATAAGGGCTGACTGGTATCAGTGTTTGACCATGAAACGTGTACCTCAGAGAACCCTGGGGTTTTTTTTACATTTTGTGAACTCCGCGTTCCGCCCCAATCACCATGTTGTACGCCTGTCGAGGGCGTGATAAGGTTAGTAATTTTTTCCTCTGCCTCCATGCTCTAACCTTGTAGTAAAATGGCGACTCGTAATGATGTACCCCATTGCGTGTGCTGTCTCTCTTAAAGTGTTCATATATCTGAGAGGATTGACCGCTGAAGGGGGTTCGTTCAAAATTAAATTGAGTGGTGCGTATCTGCATGCAGTGGTGCATGCTTGTCTGTGCATGGCAGTGATCGATCACTGATAAAATGAGGGCTTAAGTGATGTTGGCGAGATTCCGGCTTATCACTGAGCAAATAGATCTCTTCAGGTATCAATCGCCATTAATGATCCCGCTGCCGGTGCTCGTAAATCTTACCGCTTCATCTAAATCATATATAACTCTGTGCCAAGGTTATTGTCCGTAGTAGAATCTAACATTCTCATTTTGTCTGCAATATTATAGAAAGATGGCAGCACATTTTTTTTGTATGTAAACCAGTCCTCTACAAATACGAAATCAATAGACTGCTCATATCGACTGTGAAGTCGAGTTGAGGTTGAATTGGAGGAGCGAATCTCTTGGCATAAAAACTTTTGCCATTGTTGGATAACGCCGGCTTGTGGCAGTGTCGTTCGGGAGAAATCTCCCCCTTGTATTGTTGATCGCTTTGATCCGCTATGTCAATTTTGGCCGGCTTTTTGCCATGGCTCTAGGTGTGCTACATCAGGTCGACACCGGCTCTTCGCGCCAAAATGGATCCATTTATACAACCCTGATGTTGTAGAGCAGGTGGTGAATGACATCAGATCTGTGTCGGAGTCATGTTGACTTCACCACTTGTGTGACATTCATGGCTGAGAGCGGCGTTCATGCTGGTCTGACGCTGATTGACACGTTTATCGTACTACACACTACACCGTAATTTCTGACTGATGCTCACTCCTACAAATACGTCGTATGCTTTGTTCTGCTCCTCACTATATGGATGCAAAAAGCGACCTTTTTGAGTAGCTGCACTAGTTAAATTTAACTATTAATATCGCATCCATATCCCAAACCAACCAACCAACTAAGTCCATTACTGTAAAGATAGCACTATAATGGTCGTGTATAGACATGCGAGGTGAAGTAACACAGGTTAGTCAGCATCTTAATCACCTCATGCTATCGTCTTGACCAGCTAATCTATGTAAACATTAGAATGCCCTGTGATAATGAATGATACGGTCAGTTCTGTCGCCACCCCATGAACCGCTCCATTCTGAACATCATTTGTTTGACCTTTCAAAATCCTCCGCAAAAAAAACCCTCATTTTTCCTTGCAAATAAATGAAGGGCAATGAAGTCATTTGTGAATAAATCCGGCCACTGATTGCTTTAGAAGGTCTGAATGTCGAGTTATTAAACTGAATGTTTGAACGCTAAGAGCAGAGTGATTATGCTCTTGCTTGTCAATATTTGACGCTGCTCTTCGCAGGACGCCCCTCGTATTATAAACACCGTGCATACCATATATAGGGGTATAGTGTAATCTGGCGGAGCTCACTAGCTAGTCCATAGGTTTTTCAATCAATCACTTTATCAATAGATCACTCCAGTATATTAGATAGAAATTTTATTCAGAAGAATTTTAGCTCTGTGGACTTAACTTTGTGGCCTTCGTGTGTGTTTTCGTTTGCTCTATAAAGTATAAGTTCACTTGTAGATCGGTCGATCTGTCTTCGTCTCTTACGCTGTTCAAACTAATGCCAAGTCAGCCCCGATCTCAGTCTGTTCTTGACAGTAGATGTAATTTGACCTTACCGCACCACCCAGACATGACACTCTCTAGGGCCATGTTAGACGTATTTCACCTCTATGTTTATCTAGCTTTTTTTCCTAGTTTCGATTGATGCATTACGAGAATGGGACAGCAAAGAAGTATAGGGCAGAAAAAAACGATGTGTCAACTTCCCCTGTCACTCTATCATAAGTGCTCAGGCCTTTTCCCTTGGGATAACTCGATAGTGACCTCTCCAGTGTCATCGCCGAGTTCTGCTGGTGTCAATAATTAATTAATTTTAAATAAAATTGAGTTTTGTGTGTGTTTTTTTCTTTGTGACAGAGAGTAGAAGATACAGTTCTTCGCCACAGAGACGACCTATCACTTCGCGGCGAGGAGGAAGGAAAGCCGACAAAGGTCCCGGCCCGCATCCGGGAAATCATCACCAAAAATCTGTCGACTGACGACCTGAGTGGAGGCGAGGCAGGCGAGATGAGTTCGGCTACGATGGACACGGTTCGCGAGGAGAACCGTATGCTACAGGGGGAACTCAACCGTGTGGAGGACTTGTTGTCTGCTAGCAGGGCAGAGAGGGATGAGATTGGCATCAAGTATAACGCCATCAGTGAGAGGGTGAGTCCTACTGACTGATAACCCCCCCCCCCCACGCACACATACACACATACATACACACACACACACACACACACACACACACACACACTCACACTCACACACTCCTAAGCAGCATGCCATGCACAATTCTGTCTACTCTAACGTATGTACAGTTTGTATCAGCATTGTGATCTGGTGAATGTGGTACTGTGCTACTGAATCAGTATGGACCAAGTATGCCAGTACGTGGCGCTATGTGTAAGTGCCTGTTCGAACATGATTCCATTGTTTTCTGTGACTCTTGCTCTCTTGCCGTGCTTGTTGTGTTAGACCTGTTTGTTGCTATGCATCTCTTTCGCTATAAGTGTAGGTGTGGTTAGTTTTTGTACGGGGTCGGGATGTCATCGCCTGTATGTAGGAGTGGTTGGTGGCCGCTATGGTTTCCATGTGACGCCTGCTAGGTGCGATGTGACCAGTCGTCATGTTATCAGAACCCCGGCAAGGTGAAGGGTCTCGTAACACGGGCTGGCTACTGTATCATACGGTCCGTAAAGAGCTGTTTCAATGCCATCTTCCACTGCTGATTGACCATGAACCGCCCACCTTTCATCTTACCATCAGGTCTGCCCTCACCTCACTGGATATCTGAATATGGGGTAGTTTTTCAGTGGGCAGGGTACTTAACGTTTGGTGCTACTGACCATTTCAAATCTCTGATTGACCATGACAAACCCACAATCAACAACGATACGTCCACTTGATTATGACAGCATTGCGTTATGTCTTGGCGACGGCGCTACCTGTCGATATAGGCTAATCACCACACCTGGCAATCAACCAGGTGCGCGTTTCATATTATGAGCCTCTTCAGTCGGTGCCAATAACACCCTTACGGAGTGGACATAACGCCTCAGATGTCTGGTCCGGTCTGTCCCATGGGCACCCGTCCAGAGGGCTGTGTAACCTGGGTTAGATGCCGGATGAGATACAGCACGTTCTCCGTGTGGTGAGGTCTGTCTGGCGGTCAACTGCCAACCCTCCGTATCACGCCCCTCTCACGGACCGGTTATGGGCAGTATTTATTACCAATCCTTGTACGCTGACTTGGGAGTATTCGATCAGTATTGAATGTAGTATGCGATGGTTGATCGATATTATACGTAGATCGTGATCAAATGCAGCTACCTCCAACACCTGTACGGGCCACCTTCTGACCCTGGCAACCTCGTGCATCGGCAAGATGTTCATTCAAGGTGATGGGTTCTCAAAGGTCATAGTTCCATTTGCTTCTACAGGCGCGTATCGGGGAACTTTACTTTCGATTCATGTTATGATTTTAACTCCTACTTCGTCTCCCTCCATGTCAGTCGTGTTGTTCAGCCAGTGACATGACATGTACTAGCCGGAGCTGCTGTGGCCAGCATCGAGTCCGTTCACACGCGACTGATGCGTGTATTGGATCACCAAGTGGTGATCTGTTTTCCCCGGCCACTGATCCGTGATCGGGTCAATCAAGCCTGCTAATTACACGTGGCTCGTAAGCTACTAAACGAATGGACTGATTACAATACCATGCTTTATTGATGGCATTTGCCTGAAGGATCAACACGACAAGTCGCAGCAGGTATACCCAGTGGATTATCAACAGCAAATGTTGGTGTGGTTATCCCGAGCTTTCATTCATCCCTCAGCGACCAAGGCAGGTTCAATCTCTTTGGTTCCTGTTCCGCTGCCGTCACTTCCATCCCATCGATTAAGTCACGTTGATGAGTACAATTGGCTGGCACAGGGCTGTCAGGCGTGCTGTGTAGTCTGCAGATATGAAAACCCATTACTCAGTTTTAGAGCCACCGTGTGTTTGGTCATCCCCGTGATGTAGGCAAGCGAATGCTGCCCTATGGTAGAAACCTATCATAGTCCATGAAGTCCTGGAAACTCACTATAGTTCGTACTGTCCCGAAGTCCTTGACTCCCACTTTAGTCCACCCTGTCCATGAAGTCCAAGAAACCTATTATCGTCAACTCTGTCAATAAAGTCCTTGCAACTCACTATAGCCCGCCCTGTCCCTGAAGTCCTTGCAACCCACTATAGTCAACTCTGTCAATAAAGTCCTTGCAACTCACTATAGCCCGCCCTGTCCCTGAAGTCCTTGCAACCCACTATAGTCAACTCTGTCAATAAAGTCCTTGCAACCCACTATAGCCCGCCCTGTCCATGAAGTCATTGAAACCCACTATTGTCCACCCTGTCCATTAAGTCCTTGCAACCCAATGTAGTCCGCCCTGTCCATGAAGTCCTAGAAACCTATTATCGTATGTCCAATTAATGAAGTCCGCCAAACCTATCACAGTCCACCCTGTTCTTGAAGTCCAAGAAATCTTCTGCAGTCCGCCCCCTCCATGAAGTACCTGAAACCTATTAGCGTCCGCCCCGTCCACAAGAGAATACGTGTCAATGCGCGCGCTCCCCGATGGATCATGCTCGCTGTCGCGCGCGTATTGGCGAGCGGTTTTCGATTGGCCACTATACTTAACTTCAGCTTCGAGATGTCGAGGTTTAATAGTATCTAGGTGGACTGGTTGAAGAGGCGTGGAACGTATTGATATGATAATCTCACGTAATCGTTCTGGTCATTGGATGGCTACAACCAATGTAACATTCCTACTGACTGGAACGGCTTAACCCATTGTCATATATTAGACACTTAACAAGCTGTGGTCAATGTTGTCGTGTCTGGACGACTATGGAGTTGATGTCCAATAGCAGGTGATGTGTCTCTCATTTAGTCAGTAACATTCCCTGTACGTGTGGCTAAGAACGTAGGTTACATCACTATGAACGTACACCCAGGAACGAACCTTTATGATCGCTCACCCAACCCCCAATACCCCCACTTCACCCCACCACCATAGAAAACACTAGGTAGAGGACAATGAAGCCTCGCAAACGAGGCCGCTCTGAGTCTAGATTAGCTGGATGGTGTGGTTAGTACGCGATGAGAGCTCTCTTTACGGCTGTATCGGAGTAGCTCGGGGTGATCTGTCAGATCGTGGATCAGGTTGACGTTATTTGGTGGTTTCGTTTTGTGTATACCAGATTATTAAATAGCTAACAGCCTAACTACTCGTATCGTCTAGTCGTGCCGTTGCTCGGCGGTGTGGCACTCTACAGAAGTCATCCGAGAGAGACAATGTCATCAAAGGAATCCACGGGGTGCCACAAGTGGGGTTTCATATCCGCGAAGGGGAACCTCAACAGAATGAATTGATTGTACTGGGCATAGATTTATGGTAGGATAACGAACTTGTTGGTTGTGGTTTGGGATGGTAGTTATGATAACGAAACCAATTGTTTTTTAAATCGATCAGTTTTTATTCTGTCGGTTGAGCCGATCTAACCTTATCAAGCCTCCAGTCTGCGAAATTTACGTGCCATAGGTTATATTACCCGTGAAGGAGATGTGTTGGGTCTATCCTCACCTGTTTAGATTACCCTAATTTGTGATTAGTTCAGGTGGTGATACTATGACACCAAAAGCATTTACCTGAATTTTGCCGGGTAAAGGTTCGGGTGATATTTATCCTGTATAGGTATTCTGCCCCTGGTTGACTGTTGAAATAAACTTGTCGTTCATGTCGAGTTTTCACATTTTGCTTTTTATTGACCTTTGAGGTGACATCTTTAAGTGATATTTGACAGCAAATCGTGCTAATCAGAGAATTCTGAGAAATTAGCCGAGAGGGTTGTGAGTGCGATTCCACTAAGATGCGGTGATCAGGTGTCACAGATCAGCTGGGTCATTGGCATTTAGGCGTTGACTGTGACAATTACATACAGTCGATCCTAGCGCTTTTGTCCATTAACACTTCTGACTTCTATTGTTGTTTTTATTGTTATGTGCAGGTTAATGTGATTATGGCGTTTACCCTATAGAAAGGGTGTATGAAGTCAAGCTGATTAACCTGGCTCGTGGACCCGATAACTACATTACACACCTGTATTATTAGCGTATAAGTTGCCTTTATAATGGCATTGATAATAATTCACCCATTGATCGCAATAGCTAATGCGGCTGGTAGAATTATAAACGAGAGCTGCAGAACAATTGGTAATTTTTACTGTCGCATGGTCACTGAATAACTGAAGGACGAATGATTTGCGTTATGATGTCAATATCCTAAGAGTCGACGAACGTTATGATAGATAATGTGTCCCGCAAGGCCAGGTATGCTTCGTGATCGTGAAATACAACAATCGCAGCCAATCAGTGTCGATGTGTAACCCGACCTGCGGTTGTAGATTGCGAAGGGTATTAATATCCGGTTTGCCAGCAGTTAATGAGACATAAAGCTTGGTGGTGGCTCACTTAGTTCAGGGATTGGTCCTCCATAAAACACAATTTATTACTTTAATCAGTGAGTCCAGTGAACACCGCTCAAAATTAACGTCACTTATCCCCTCATAGTTAAGGTACAACTGACATGTGAGGAATTGCTGTCTTGGTTGCTTATGCGATCTGGGTTAGTGTTCTTATGTCCCACATCCTTCATGTTCCGTGTGTACAATGGTGCGTGTCTTTCTGTTGTTTCGTTATGCCGTCTTCCTGTATGAGGAGCATCCTTTTCGTCTCGGTTGAGAGGTTCGCTATTGTCCCAGTGGATGTACTCTCTGTTGTTTCTGTTGCTGGCCAGGAATGCACCATCTCCATCATCTTGCCGTTGGTGAGCACTCCCGTGTCTCTCTGTCTCTGCCTCTCCTCCATCTCGACACCCCAGGGCCCTGTATCTCTGTCCCTGCCCCACTCCATCTCGACACCCCAGTGCCCTTTCTCTCCTCCATCTCGACACCCCAGGGCCCTGTCTCTCCTCCATCTCGACACCCCAGTGCCCTGTCTCTCCTCGTTCTCTACACCCCAGTGCCCTGTCTCTCCTCCATCTCTACACCCCAGGGCCCTGTCTCTCCTCCATCACGACACCCCAGTATCCTGTCTCTCCTCCTCTACACCCCAGTGCCCTGTCTATCCTCCATCTCTACACCCCAGGGTCCTGTCTCTCCTCCATCTCGACACCCCAGTGCCCTGTCTCTCCTCCATCTCGACACCCCAGTGCCCTGTCTATCCTCCATCTCGACACCCCAGTGCCCTGTCTCTCCTCCATCTCGACATCCCAGTGCCATGTCTCTCCTCCCATCACGACACCCCAGTACCCTGTCCCCCCTCCATCTACGGCTTCATCAATAGTATCAGGCATTGTCATGGGCGGCATTGTGTGTGGATCAACGATGAGGTCATCGCACCATAAAGCAGTGTAGCTGTAAAGCACATGCTCAGGTAGCTACTGGGTCATTGATGGATTAGCTCATCTCATCGCATCAGTACCTGTCGCACCTGCAGACGAGAATTACTTACTCACGGCGGCGTTGGGACGAATTTGTATGCTTGCTTCCATTCCTTTCATTCCTCCTCAAATTAATATCCCATGTCAGCTACGTAACAGAACGATTTGGATGGATTTTACCCGCCATCTACCGTAACACCGTATATACACGCTCCCCACCCTCGCCGCGCTATAACCATTATTTTCCCCGGCCAATTACGCGAATCACAACATCAAATAAGACCTGGAGGTATTAAGGCGTGAGTTTTCTATGGGCTCTGGCCGTGATTTTCGGCTCTTCTGTTTGTTTGTCAACTTGGCTTTTTCTTAACTAATAAGAGGGTAAAAGTGTGTGGTCGGCGAAGGGGGTGCGTTGGTGTATAGAGCGCTGGGGTTGGTCTTTGTGAATGTGATGAGGGGCTTCAGGTGCTAGCCATATACTGACATTATCGATCACGACGCGCCAATCGCTCAAGCGCGTTCGAACCTGCTATAAGTGATTCCCTCCAAACAGTTTTGAAAAGCAATTTGGCGGTGGTACTTGGTTGACGTGTTGCGAGTGGCTCTCACCAGGGGGACTTGTGAGAGAGAGATCAAACGAGCGGGAGGTGTAAGACGGTGCCAGCTTCGGGATTATCGCGCGACCCTCGCTATCAAGCAGGGAACAGACGAGAAAAAAAGTGGGTGAATTGATAAGAGGGCTTACATTCAGGACAAAGTTAGCTGAGAGATCCAGGAACTATGTCGTGGACGGGCAACACAGAACTCTACAGAGCCAGGGACTCTCTCAAGGTAAGAGTCTTATTTGATCAAATGCCGCGCGCCAGTCCACTTAACCACCCTGATGATAGACGTATACCAATACACGCCATGATATAGCTGATTGGTCGTCATTGTTAATGAAAGTAGAGTGTGGAGGGTTCGTAATTGGTGGGAGCCCAGGGGGCTAGCCCGGGCCTCCTGATTCCCGAAACAAGTTTCCCTGATGGACGGCCCATGTCTAACCCTACCAACAATCTAATGATGATTCCACACTGCTAATTGGAATAAATAGGACTACACCTGTACCATAAATAAAGCAGATAAAGCTATATTTTGATCATTAAAGGGGCACCGAACATTTATGTGGGCCGCCAACTTCCATTTCCTAGCAGCCCGACTGGCCATCTAAAAAAACAAGTCAATTTCGTTCCCTGATTTGCTACATAGAAGTCGAGCTGCAGTGGTTATTTGTTGGCTTATGGTGAGATTTTAGTCAAGACAAGTGTGTTTGATGACATACGGGTTGTTCTGTTGTCATGAATGAGTTGTGCGACTGGTTGTTATGTATGTGTTAAATATCTAGAAGTTAATTATCGTCGGCACGTAATGGACCGACCTGTGTATCCGTTTGTCGTGCATGTGCAAGGTGCTTGTACTGTTTGGTCTCTCAGAATGAGATTACGCCCGTGACAAGTGTTTTACTGATTTCATGGAGTTTGCCTTACCTTGCCTGTTATCAGTAACGTCTTCTGAAGCATGACTTGTTAACCTGTACGGACATCATGCGTTGTGTTCACAACATGAACACTCCACGGGTGAGTGAGTGCGTTACGCTCTTTCTATAAACCCCCGCGATGACAGGGGCGGTGTGCTTTCATCCTCTCTCTGGGTGGACTTTACCTGAGCTCCTGTGGGACTCCTGACCTGCCTCTGAGCTCCTATTGATATCGATCTGTCGTGCGGATCATGGTGACGTAACCTGCCACACAGCCCACCCTCACCTCGCCTCGTCCGTGACGCCCCGCCACGGCGCCATCACTGAGGCCACTCTCCATACCTGCTTCTTATCTCCATATCGTGTATAGTATTGGGTATTTCTTTCTGATAAGCACGATTGGCTGCCAGCGAGTGAGTTGCTGGTCTGAGTTATATACTCCAGTGGCGGCCTATACGGCTTACTCACCTCAGATAATTCTCATCCAGCGTGCTCCTAACCGATTCATGGCATGTTAGAGATTGTTGGTATGGCAATGGTCAAAATGTATTTAATCCCCTGTGGTCGATAATACATTACTTACAGAAATATGTAGGTGTTTAAGTGGCGCACTTATCAACAAGTAGCATGCTTTCATCGGTTATACACGAGCAGGCCAATATGACTGGTTCGAAAGTCAATGACCAAATTCGGCCAAGTTTATAATGAGTCATTTAAAAATTGCCGGGCATGGCTGTGTCCACGCGGTGCTCCGCTTGGCTGTGTCCACGCGGAGCTCCGCATGGCTGTGTCCACGCGGAGCTCCGCATGGCTGTGTCCACGCGGAGCTCCGCTTGGCTGTGTCCACAGTCAGCATTCGTAACAGAAATCGTCATTCGACGGCAATCGTCGTGAAAGTAAATAAGCATTTCCAGGACCTCGAATCCCAGTTCTGTATGGCCCGTTTAGAGGGTGGATATTTTATTTCATTAAGTATTCGTACCTAAGGCGACATGCTATTTGATCTTTTCTCGGATGCCGATAATCCAATATACCAACTCAGTAACCAGCCATCGCTAAGAAATCCCTGTCTCCATATCGGGCCGCCAGAAAGCGCACGCCTCAATTCTGTCAATTGAATGAGAATTTGAGCGTCATTCAAAATGAACATAACTTACGGATGAGGTGAGCTGAGGTGAGGCAGTGTGTGACAAGGAGATGTAGGTATTGACTCGCTTTACTCGTTAGTCATCCCACCCCTGACCTGGAGCCCTAGCCACCTGGATGAGAACAGCCTCGCTCAGGTCACAGTCGACCACACTATGTTACCTGGTCATGAGCACTGCGCTCACCAGTAATTGGCCATATTGTCTGAATGTCACATTATCGACATTAAGCTCAGTTTTTGCTGGCGATAATGCCCCATTATCATCACTTAGTTCATCATTATCTGACCACATTGCCCCACATTCATCACTGTGCTTTTCATTGACTAGCCACATTGTTTTGTTGACAGCGTTGGGCTCATCTGTGGCTTTCTGTTATCAAATCATCCCCATGAAACACTCATCCATGCCTCAACCTTACGGCCCTCATCGATCAGCGGGTCATACCCTCTGTGATCTGTTGTTGGTTTCACGCGACCTACTCCATGAGGTCACCTCTTGTAAAGCTCTCAGGTAGTAGCGTGTTGTAATGGGGTGTTTAGTTGTACGGTAGCCCTGTGTACTATGTGCCACCTGAGTTCTAGTTTACTGGCACCAAGTCTTGTCATATTCTAATCCTTGTTTGTCGAGGCTGCTGGTTCCCGCTACCTTCGCCTTTACCCCTGACCTCTATTCATAGTTTACTCTCCCGCTAATGCCCTTTTTGTGCCACATCCAATGTTTGTGTTCTCTTGAAATACTACGTATGGCCTAGAAGCGAGTTGTGTCTGGCAATGCTTTCATGGCATGATGTTAGCACAGGCAAGCTAAGAGGCAGGGGGTTGGTATAACTCTTCAGGGGAGAGGGAGTCTGTAGTCATATAGTCATATCTAAAGTGTGGATATAATGGCGTCTTGAAGAGCATTGACGATGCTTGGCTGGATTCAACAGGGTATGGCAATTATTTGATGACACCAAACCTCGCTGCCAAGAGGGTTTAATGGCTTCACTTAACATGTTGGCTTATCTAAGCTGCCTGCTCGTTCTCCGTATGTGAACATTACCGGTTCTATTTACACTGGAGCGTTTGTGTTGGGGAGATTGAGGGTCACTTGGCTTGGTATGGTTTTCATGATAGGTTTTTGTTTTTTGGCAAAGCAAACTGTTGAAATTATTCACCGGAACGATCACATACTTTAATTATGAATGTAAAACCCATAGGTATGACACATATGACGCAGTCCAAAAGTCATATGCTGATGTCGTTGGCATTCTGATGGGGACGCGAAGTATATTCAATCAATCGCATATAACAACGTGCAACGTTTCTATTAAATCAGTCCGTGAATAGTTTCCCTCAGTTCCGTAAATTAGGCGAGGCACTAGTGGCGCTATGACCGCAGTTTCCCGGCCACCGCTCCGTGTCATAGCGCACTAAGTTACCGTTTTTGTTGCAGATAGATTGGTATTATTTTATACTTAGGCTGGATTAGAGACTTAACTGTCGCTCTCGGCATTTATCCATTGCTGTATTATTTTCTGGAATCTTGAACGTAAGCGTAGCCAAATAAAGGGGTGATATTTATAAAGTCATTCGTTATAATCCCGCCTGCCCGCTGACTTTTGGACTGCTTGGAGATCGCAGCAGGCATGGTTGGTAGGTATGAACCTCGGGGAGGTATGCGTGGTGACTTCGTCTCTTGGATGTTGTGGCTGCTAGGTTTTGGAGAATTGCGTTCTGGTAACATGTGGCTATAGTTCCTGTTCTCCGCTAACTTACTGTGAACGCGGAATAACTACAATGATCATTAGGACTGCGGTCCGTGACTGGAGTCAGCTGTAAATCGGAGCGCCGTTTCACTTTGGAGTTGTAAAGTGTTGGATTCACCTTGACCTGTTGTCTCTTCGACGAAGTATTCATACCCCTTGTCCTCATCTGGAGACAAGTACATGTCCTGAGACAGACATGGATGGCCGTGCGTCTTCCGCTCTGTCGTCCGTCGACGATGACAGTCCACGCGTCCTTTCTCCCATCGCCAACTCAAGCCCCAAACCCTCGGCAGCCAGAGATCTGGACAGTCCTCAGCTGACCGCCGGCAGTGAAAGTCCTGTCCTGGCCTCAGCCGAGGGAGGTTTGCACCATCAGGTTGCCGCAGCCAGACGTGAGGGATCCAGTCGCTATGGCCTAGGTGGATTCGTACAGAAGCGTATTGTAGAAGTGGGTGTTCCTTCTGATTTTCAAATGACAGGCACCGGACCCCTTCAATGATGTGCCTAAATTAAACGTCGTCCTCGTATACTTGCCCGGTGAATAAGGCACGACCGTGGATAACTTAGCGTGCGTATGTACCCGTAGTTGACTGGCCGTGTATCAGGTGACTTCAATATCAGTTGGTTGTTTTAAAATAATCACCACTGATACCATGGAATGCTTGCGCTTCACGCCAAGGGGAACATGCTATTTAATTCTTACCATAAATCAGTCTACGTGAAAAGGGCTACAATGTATGACGTCATATCGCTGATAACAGTCCTCACTGGCTCCTTAACACATTTTCTATGTAACATGCTGGTCATATTTGAGAGACCATATCTCGGTGACTACGAAGCGGATAAATATAAAACTTACATGGTTATTTAGCGAATCGCCGGGGCTAAAACATATGAAGGATTCACCAGCTAGAGACAATTGTAACGAATAAATGCAAAGTGTCAAAAACCCTTATTCCCCACTTGTTAGATGGAGCCAGGCTGGCTATTTTTTCGGGGACCGCGTGGAGTCAGTGACGATTATGACGACAATACTTTGTAGTCCTATAGTCAACCCTAGCTGGTACAGCTGGTGTGAGTATGGCGGAGAGAACGTCCCGCAGACTGGCAGGACCATGATAAGCCAGCGCCATGAAGTCAATTGAGTGTTCAAGTAGCCAACACTCGGCTGCATGTAAGTCATTGCCTTATCACTGATCAGAAGAGGCTGTTCAGTGAAGTAAGCGCTTTGGTGGTTGTTAGCGAGGTAGGGTGTGATAACTGGTCTTGTCGGCGTCATGAACTGACCGTACTGGCTGGCATCTGGTCGAGTGAGGAGTGTCCGTGTAGGCACTGCTGTCACACAACCGGTGTCATATCAACCAGTGGGTCCGTATATAACTGAGATTCCTGACTCCAAACCTGCTGATAAGTCGGTTGGATTCATGTTGCATCACGCTGAGTGGCGAGGTCAGGGTTTTGTGGGAGATCGGGTTTGTGTCAGGAGTGGTTGTCTGTAGTGGTGCAGGTGCCATTAGTCGTGTATTTACCAATCAAGGGACACTTTACACAGAGGCCATATAGTTGGACTGGGTCGCTTTGGATGAAGTACTCCCGGGGTTATAATGTACATCGGAAGCGAAGCATTAGATTATCCGTCACCAGCTTGCGAGCCTGCAACATGCGACAGCATGTAGTTAACTAAACTACTTCAAGAATGCACGATCACACACAGAAGTCAGAGATACCTAAGGAGACTGCCAATCTTGACCGTGTATCGAGTACCACTTATAGCCCAGCTGTACTGAGCTACACTAAATCACTAGCGCTCGCTCGTGAATCGGATGGACGTGTTGGAGCAGTGTACAATGCCAGTTGGGGTATGGGCGAGCGAGTACTAACTGCGCGCATGCCTACTCCGTCTTCCTATGAACTTTGTCACCTGAGTGTGTACTCGTTGCTAAGGGAAGCTGATCAAACAGGCTTCCAGTTCATTACTCAGTTGAACAGCTTACAACTCAGGTCGATATTTCTCTTTTAAATCTTCACTAAACTCTGGTGATAGAGACCGAAGTGGAGTGGTCAACTCTTGTGATGACGTTGGCGAGTGACCAGTAGTGGACGAGTATCGCGCTACCATGGACTGGGATCTTGTTTCGGATGAGTGCAGGCGATCCCCGCGCTCAGGTGTACGTCTTCTACTTGTAGTTTAGCGCTCGATCTCGGCTTGTTCTGACTTGTTGGCGCCCCAGCCTGTTTTATGAAGATCACCTTATTATTTCATCTCATCCTCCTTGCGTCTTCTCTGTTATACAATGTTTCTTCCAAGGCAAAGATGCGAGGACGGTTACGTTCTGTCGATTAGTCGGGGGGTGGGGGGGTGTAGATGATTGCTGTTAATTGAAACGGTCATTTCATGGAGGGTACAGAATTTGTCTGTACGTAAATCACTCCTTCTTGCTGTGTTTTGAGGCCATCTCCTTAAAGTCGAGTCATTTCAACTGTTCAAAACTAGCTCCTAAACTGCTGTGTTTTTGGTTGCAGTTGGAGTCGGCGTTGAAGGGCGACCGCGGTGCTGGCGACTACAGCAGTGTGGACGAGTCGGGCAGTAAAGGTCTCATGCAACAGAACGTGGAGCTGAGACGTAAATTGGATGATGAGCACACTGGCTACAAACGCAAGCTGCAGGCCTACCAGGATGGACAGCAGCGTCAGGCCCAGCTGGTACAGAAGCTTCAGAGCAAGGTGGGTCTTCACTCAGTCTACTGCCGGGGTGGTCATGGCTCACTGGCTGGGGTATAATGCTGACTAGAGCTGGCAATGGGAATATTTGTGTATCATTTGCATAGGTGTATTTGTATGAGTTCTGCTGATTAATAAGGCGTGAAAACTAGCATTGGGCCTCAGCTAATGACTGGTAGAGTTAATGCACTGGGCCTCAGCTAATGACTGGTGGAGTTAATGCAAACCTGTTTTTTATCTGTTAAATGTCATGTCATATATGTGTGTCAAAAATTCAGGTTCTCGAAAAGTGTCCATTCCTACTGTTGTACATAAATGTGAATGTTGTTTATCCATGGAGTAGGAGATAATGAGTGTGCTATGTACAACCCGCCATTACAGGTGCTGCAGTACAAGCGTCGTGTTGGTGAACTGGAGGAGGTGAACAGCAAGCTTGTCTCACAGGTTGGCACCAAGTCTCCCATCAGAGGCCATCCTGCACACTCATCTCTCTAACTAACATCTGTGTTCTCTTGCAGTGATACTACACAATATGGGAGGGGCTACCTATTGTGTCTGGTGTGTGTCTATCTCTGGTGTGTGTTGTATGTTTTATAGGGCAGTAATGCCCTGTGGCTGCTCACATTATACTATACATTTAGTATTTATGTTGTATTCTCACTCCATTGATTCAATCCGTCTAAACTTGTCACACGCGACCCATTTATCTGGTTGCAATCTCGTTTCTATGCTGTCATCAAGTTAATACTACCAGGATATCTTAGAAAGGCGAGAGCTAGTTCAATGTGAACATGGGTGTTGATGGAAATGATGTCCATGTAGTCATCGTTGCACTTTACAGTTAGAATTAAAAATTGTTGTAAGCATTGAAGGTTGCCTTATGGTAGCCCACATCCATCAGCAGCAGGTGGTGAGCTGCCGTGTGACATGTTAATGGGATGTGTCGTGTGATGTGGGGCTTGTGTAGGTTTTTGTTCACTGACCCTCGTTGTTAGTGTGGCTCGTATAAACCTCACACTGTGGCTGTAGCCTCACCTGTATAACAGCTAGCATTTGTTTCTCACATCTAGTTGGTACAGTATCGTCAGCGGTGTCTGAACCTTGAGCTGCAGTGTGCTCACCTGGAGAGGTGTGTTGAGCACAGTCCACAGGTGGGAAACAGGTGGAGGTGGTGACAGCATGCTACTCTCCCTAGCATGACAAGGTCTCTAACTGGATCAGGTCCTCACCCTCAGCCCCCCCCCCCCCCCCCCCCCATATACACAACACCAACATCAATAGCTCCATATCATTGTGCATGAAATATTAATTTGCATTCTTGCTTGCACGAAAATGATGGAGCAATAAATGTTGGTGTTGATGAGGCAAGAGGATAGAATTCTGGGCATCTAGTGGGAAGTTGGTGGTGGGAGGTCTCCCCCATGTCTAAACCCTCCCCTCTCCCCCAAGCAGTGCCCCGGATTAACAAGCATGGTGTGTGGTAGCGCGTGGGTTAACCTTGTCAGTGCTTGTCTGCTGACTAGGTGCTCCAATACAAGCGTAAGTGTGGAGAGATGGAGGAACAGGTACGCTCTATGCAGGGTGAGGTCGATCGCAGTCGCTCCAAGCCCACCAATGTGAGTAACAACTAACACCTCTCTAATTCTGCCTCATCCCTGTCATTCAAAATGGTTCTCCACGATCAAACTCAACTTCCAAAATTTCACAGAAAAATACTGGTATCACGATGTATCTGGCATTGTTTAATCTTGGAGAACATTTACCTTGTGACGTGACTGATTGGTCGGCTCATTTTGAGGGAAGACCATTTTGTCACGATGCAGCCATGCTATGAGTTGCTTCATCATCTACACTAGCGTGGTTACTTTGTTTAATTAAGATCTCTTTGATTGCTGTGGATTCTAGACAATGTGTAACATTTCAGTGTAGAAGCATTTGGAAATGTTCAGGTGCTATAAATGTCATCTGGAATAATGTCTTCTGTTATATTTATTACTTTTTGTCTAAAATATAATTTCCGAGTGCATTACATAGATTCTTTTTAGCAAAGTTCCTTATATTTTTCGTTCATTGGCATTTGCAAGAAAATAATTTTGTTTCAACTGCCATCCATTTATTTATTTCCATCATAAATATTTGTCTTGGTAATTTGAATATCCTCTAAATATTTCTTGCCATGTCTGTCCATTTGAAATGAGCAGATATACAATATTCGGAGTTCTCACACAGTATGTATCTGTAGTTGTATCTGCCTTAGTCTTGCCTAGTGTCTTTACTTTAGTGAATACCTGTCATAACTAAGCTCCATTGTAACTGTGCATGTTCATTCTTGCTTTGGATGTCGGTATGTTATGGTGGCAGCAGTGATCCGCAATGGTGATGAGTTAGAGTCCCTTGATTTATTTAGCAGCCATGCCCCTGTGTCAATAGGTGCTATTTGGATAAAAAAAAAAACAAGGCTCTTGAATGGTTCACTGGCCGTTATTGCTCTAGAGGGCATGCTCCATAATGCAGGCTTCCCATAACTCCTATCACATTGAGATCAGCCCACAAAGCTCTTGTAAAAAGTCTTCTGGTAAAGGCTGTCTGATCTCTGTCATGGCTGTGTGTGGAGCACTAAGTCAACATGCTATCTTCTGACTTGTTGACATGAGATTTATAGGGGTGTCCTTGACCTCGAGGATAGGTTCTGGGTAGTGGATGTGACAACTCGGTTACTTTTGTTGGCTTTGGGTTCATTAGACTGGTCCAGTGGGTAACTTGATGTATACAGGTAGATAGTACAGGTTTACGGGTCTAATCCCAAATGCACTCTAGGACTTATTGTATCCTGCACTCTTCTATCATTACCCTGTCAATCTATGTAAAGTGGCTTTGTAAAAAAATGCATTGGGGAAGTGTCAGATATCTATTTGTGAATAATCAAATGTTTCTTTGATCTCCACTTTATCCTGGGATGATTGTAGGTAACAACCCCGTGGTAAGTGATCTGTTATAAGTGGGTTAAGCTCTGTTCACTGACATCACCATACTCTCACTAAATGACCTGTCTCACATCGTGTTTAGTAATCAAGTTACTCATCACAGATCAGATCAATGCAGTGCCTACCAGGTTAATCCCATATGTTTACCCTTTAAGGATGACATTGAGGTGCATGCATATATTAATAAATGAGGCATGAAGAATGTTGATGTGTAGTCCGTCCTTCGTCTTGGGGTTATCCAGTCATGCTTGATTAATGAGTGTCATCAGCTCAAATTCAATGTTGATAAATAAAGAGTAAAATCCTGGTGGAAATGAAAGAACACCTGCCAGTGCACCCTGTGACCTCATTGTCTGTGCTGGTGTCCTGCAGATGAGCAGCAGTGACAATGTGCTGCAGTCCAGCGAGGCACGTCTGAGGCAAGCTGAGGCGGACCACAATGTGGACCTCGAGTCTGCCCTCATCAAGCTGGAGGAGGAACAACAGAGGTAGGAAGAACTGCCTTGCTTCCCCACACACAGATACACTACTTATCCATTATGATTAATTAAGTACAGAAAAATGACAGAATACTATTATGTATATGATTTAAGAATCATGAGAGATGTGTGCTGTGTGTAGGAGTGCCAGTCTGGCGCACGTGAACACCATGTTGCGTGAGCAGCTGGACCAGGCAACGTCAGCCAATCAGGCCCTCACTGGTGACATCCACAAGCTGACACAGGACTGGCAGCGCGCTCGCGAGGAGCTCGAGGCCAAGGAGGCTGAATGGCGCGAGGAGGAACAGGTGATCCTCTCAAAAGGATATACTTATTTAAGTTTCATGCTGTAAACTTCCGCACATGACTAATGTATTTTAACATTGTCATAAGTTGCAAAGGGAGAGTTTTCTTGTGGTTTTGCAGTCTTTCAATGAGTACTTCAGCGCTGAACACAGCAGGTTGTTGTCTCTGTGGAGAGCTGTGGTGGCCTTCCGTCGCCAGTTCAGTGAGATGAAGACTGCTACAGAACGTGACTTGTCTCACGTACGTGGTGACGTGACTCGTGCATCCCGTGCCATGCACTCTGCCTGTCTCAACCTCAGTGCCAACACTCGCAATGCTGACACCCAGTCTCAGGTAGGGCTTGGTCATGTCACAACGAAAGCTTAAAATACAGTCAAATGGAAGAGTGCTTGTAATTTATTTGTTTGACTAAGATGTTTGACCTAGATATATGTGGCCTAATTACTTAAGCATTGCACTAAACACATGTCTACCTCATCAGACATGCATGATATCATCAACAAACAAAGACCTTGTGATTAAAAGGAAATCTATCCTTTATGCCAGCAGTTGAACTTTCTCTCATCAAATAAAATATAGCAACATTTCCAAACACACTACTATAAGTTGTGTAATGATTTAAAGGAGGTATTCAAGTTATGCTATATTAGCTTCTAATGTAGACAATAATTGTAAGTGTCTTTGTGAAAAATGTCTGGTGGTTAAGTGTCAAAGTTTTTACCTGAAAGTTCCCACATGCACCTATTGAATTGCTGAAAGTGGAAGCAGGTTGTGTCTTCGAATAAGCTCCCTGCCAGTACATCTCCCTCCTGGTGTTGCATGCTACTGTGTACTGACAAACAGGTGAGCCTTGATCAGGAGAGAACTGAGCGCACCTCACTCGAGGCTCAACTCAGAGACAAGGTACGCGAGCTCATCGACATTCAGGCCAAGTTTGATGCTCACAACTCAGAATTTAGCAGCAGGTAAGGTTGAATGAGGCGGTGAAATTATGTGTGAGGTGTGTTTGTCACAGGATGTTCCATGAGGTGTGTGATGGACCTCTCCCTCCCAGACCTGTCTCACTCTACCTCATCACCTCGTCTGACCCTCTGTTTGTCTATCCCTCTCTCACTGACCCGTGTTTTTATTTTTCGTTTGTCACAATGTGTGTCACCCAGGAGTCCAGGCTATTCACCTTTTTGTATGCAGTGTTAGACCCAGTCTCAACAAGCATGGCTCTTTATTGTTGCAGATAACTATGAACCAAAAAGATCATGAGTTGATAGAAATGCAGGCAAAGTATCAGATTCAGATTGCAAACCTGACCACCAGGTAAAAATTCCTCGTAAAGCAGGTGGTTGGTGTGTTTGGTAATCATGCATGGTTGGTGATTAGGTGTTGTAGTTACTGTTCACGGGCTCCATCAAGTTTACACAAGTCTATCATTCATTCCTTGCATGTGTCTATGTCAAGACTCATACATGTCGCACTAAACTTCCAAGATATATTGATATAAGACTCATTTGCATTTCTCTTTAGTTTGGTTCTGTGGATTACTATTTGACTGTAGTGGTTGCGTTGAGGTATTCATGGCTATTATCCTCCTGGTTTTCATGTGTATGTATATATTGGGTGATGTCTTCCATGGGAAATGCATGAGGTGACTTTTCCTATAAACAGCAATGATCCTGGGTCCGCTTTAATGTATAATGTACTGGATTGATTGCTTGATTTGTATGATAAGATATGAGTAGTTGACCTTTTTCTAATGTCCAGATGGTCTGATGGCCCCATTCACACTCCTCCTACTATATTGCAATGTGCATGCGTGTTGATTATAGAAGGAGGATGTTTAATCTTCTTCAGGCTTCTATGATAAATTCTGCCTTCTGTACAGTTCACATATCATTTGATCACAAGGGTTAACTCTTGGCCTTAAAAGAACCCAAATTCTAATCAGAATAAGTTTTTGATAATCTCAACATGGCATGCATTACCCTCACCTGGAGGAGTATACTATGTGTGTTTGGTTTTTTCAGAATAAATGAGCTCACTGTGATGAACGAAAAACTCAAGATGCAGTTGGCAGAGAAGGACAGAAACTTGTCTGGTTTACAGCGGCAGGTGGACGCTAGTCGTGAGGTAGTGCGTGAGGCTCGGCAGGCCACACTCGATGCGGCTCCCCCTGCCGGCTCTCCTCCTGAGGATGAGGTCGATGCCATGCATGAGGCATTGAGGCGCATCGCTCAGGAGGTGATAAGCGACTGTGACCAGTCGATGTTGGATGATGCTGGCTCCCCAGAGCTCTCTACCTCAGTCATCCGACCTTCATCGCCCATGCGTTCTGGTCGTCGCTCGGTGTCACCTCGCCGGGCTAGGTCTCCTCGCCGCTCAACCTCTCGATCTCCTGCCCGTGCTCGCTCACCCAGCTTTGCGGACTCTACCTACTCCGCTGTACAAGCTGCTCTCAATAAACGCCAGCTGCAAGTCAGTGAGCTAAGGGCCAAACTGAACTCTTCTCGAGACCAGGTGTCTGTTGCTAAGAGACAGATGGATGAGCTGGACAATGACAGGAGAGGCCTTGAGCAAGCTGTCATGGGTCTACGGGAAGAGCGTGACAATGCGTAAGTACATTATAAGCTCGCTATCACTTGTCATCACCACTCTGACCCTACAGCGTTTTCTACCGTAGCCTTGTTATACCTGTTATACAGCATGCGAGGCCAGCAGGATGCCCAACGAAGCACCGACCGCCTCAAGACCAACCTGGACATGACCGGCAATGAGAAGTCTCAGCTGGAACGTATGCGCCAGAACCTCACCGAGCAGATCGAGGCTGCTGAGGCCGAGAACAACAAGCTGCAGTCGGTGAACGCTGACATCCAGCGCCAGAGAGATCAGCTTGAGGATGAGAAGGATGATATCATCAAGGACAAGGAGAGACAGAGCAAGGAGAACCAGCGATGGTAAGAAGCTTCTATCAACCATGTTCATAAAGAACTGCATGGTATGGTTAACAGGCCGTCACGTGTGGTGAGCTGGCACTTGTTACAATGTGAGTGATGTCTATTGCAGCCACAGAGTTATAGAGCAATGTGAATCCAAGATCTCCAAATTGAAAGAAGATCTAGTTAATACCAAAGAAGTGCTCAACAGAACTCTGCTGGAAAGAGATGTCCTAGACCAAGAAAAGGCTGAAATCAGTATGTTTTGCCATCTGAATTTGAACTATTTATCACAAATGTCCATATTGATAGCGGGAGACTTAATTAAATGAATAGTTTTTGACGGTACATGATTGTTATTAATTATTTCAGACGATGCTTTATCACGAGCTGAATTGATGAAAGCCGAGTTGGAGCTGGAGATTAACAAGGTGAAGACTGAGGAGGCTTCTCTCAGAGATGCCCTCCTCAAGATGCAGGCCCTCAATGAGGGACTTGGTCAGGACAAGATTGAACTCAACAAGATCATTATGCAGGTAATCACCCCCTTGTATCAACTCAGTTTTCACAGGTGACAGGCTTGAATCAAGTGGTAATGCTTGAGTTAGTGGTAATGTCGGATTTGTGACCAATATTTATCAGGGAAGTGTGTGTTTGTGGTTAGATGGAGGGTGAGAAGGGCTCCATGTTGGGTGAGAAGGCTGCGGTGGAACAGGAGAAACTGGGACTCAAAGAGGAGTTGGTCCGAGTGGAGCAAGAGAAACAGGACATTGACAATGAGAAGTCTGGTGGGTTATACTCAATATTGTGTCTCACTCAATGGTATACTTAGGTAATAAAGTCACCATCTTTGATAATCAAACTCAAATGGCAAGGTTTGATGAATATCACCTGTAATTCATGCGTACGCATCCTGCAGGCGTACAACACACTCTGAACTTAACTGAGATGAGCCGTGAGCGTCTGGAACAAGATCTCATGTTGGTCAACCGTGACAGAGCTGAGTTGACAGAGCAGCTTGGTGCCACCACTCGCCAGAAGGCGGCCCTTGCTGAGGAGGTGATCAACGCCAGGAAGGAGATTGAGAGGCAGTGTGACACCATTGTACGCATGGCTAAGGAGAAGGAGGAGCTGACGAGGGACCGTGCCGAGCTGTCAGTACAGATCACAGCCTGTGAGCGTGAGAACAGACAGCAGAGTGAGGTGATCGCTAGCCTCAAGGCCGACAAGGAGGGCTTGGAGGGCAGCCTCTATGAGTCACAACAGGTACGGATCTCTCTCTCTTAAAATGCCTCTTATTGATGTCACTTAGGTTTCTTAATATGTTCAATAAGTGGTTGAGAAAGTAGGGATCCGACCCGGTTTCGTTGAGCAGAAGGTGGTCATTAATGCACGTCACCTGTATGTTTTGTGTGGTTGCAGCTGAGTGCCAGTCTGGACACCCGTAAGGAGCAGCTGGAAGGAGAGAACCAGGAGCTTCTGCTGAAGAAGGAGCAGCTGCTGGCCGAGTTGGCTCGTACTCGCCAACAGATGGAGATGTCTGTCGAGAAGCTGGAGAGACAGCGGGATGGCGTCTCCCAGAAGCTGGCCCAGACAGAGAAGGACCTCCAGCTGGCCCTCAAGCAGGAGCAACAGGCTCACGAGGAGGACTGTGATCGCATCAGCAAGGAGAAAGTAAGCCATCGAATCATTACTCTCCCTGATAACTTCATGGGGTATATGATGTGCTTGAAGTCATTTCACAGCATGTGTCTAGATCAATGTCCGTGTCTGTATGTTGTAGGAGCGACAGAGAATGGAAATGGAGGCCCAGCGTGAAGACATCCTCCAATGCCATGCTGCCGAGAAGGAAGATATCACCTCACGATTCATCCAGGAGAAGGAGGAACTAGAGGAGGACCTCGCTGCCCTCCAGCGGGAGCGTGATGAACAGCTCCTCATGGCTGAAAATGACAAACAACAGGTACTTTACCCTCGAGCCAAACACTACATTATTACAAGTAATCAGTTCTTGCTATCTTCGTATTCATCTGGCATCCTGTATATGTATGGACACAACTCAGTCTTTGACAGTGCAATGTTTCCTTGGCACTAACTTATATAGTTCAGCTCATAGCAGGGAGCTGAAATTGTGTAAAAATGCAGCCTGTAATGTAACATTTGTGTTTTCTAGGCTCTGTCTTTGGCTGAGCAAGAGCGCTCCACACTGCAAGAGAAGTTGTCCAATACCCAGACTGATCTTGCCTCTGCTAACGTTGACTATGAGCGCCTCAAGAGGGATGCCCAGGCCAAGCAGGAGCAAGACAGGGCCGCCATCAACTCCCTACATGATGACCTTAAGAACTTCCGCATTCAGCATGAGGAGACCAAGTGAGTCACATACCAGCTTCACTCGTCTTTTTCTTATGTTGGATGTCTTTGGCGTTTTCTTTTGGCAAGTTTGACTTTGACCCCAGGGTCACTGTCAGTAATATCTTCAAGGGCTGAAATGACTCTTATTAATCATTTGTAGGCAAGGATATCCAAGTTATATATCCCATACCAAATGGTTTTACCTTATTTACTCAACAATGTTTCCTCCATCTACAAGGCATTCATAAAAGGGACTGTAGGACAACAGATCTGACATAACCATGACATTTGCAAAGAATGGTGTAAAATCAATAGCCCTGTTATTGAACACCAAGACAGCTTGTGTAAACAGTGTTTCTAATGGTGGAAAGGGTAAATAGCAAGGGACCAGTTTCAACAATGTAGTTAGCATAAGTCAAAGAGCATTTAGGCCAGTCCCAAGGATAGCTTGATTGAATAGAACTTCTTGTGTGCTGTCATTGCAGCTTTCCTATCTGATTAATCGTATTAGGAGGAAGGAATGGCAGGCTTGAGACGTGTCCATACCAGCTGTTTGCCCTTACTCCTCTGTATAGTTTATGGCTCACTGGTCACTGTGCTGTATTTGCCCATGCCCTTTTGTTGGGCCTTGAGCCTTTTATAAATATTGGCATGGTAGGTAGCTGGTTGGTGGGTCTTTTGGAGGGTGTCATGCTGGAACAAGCTGATATCTTCCCTCCAAGATATGCCAGCCTGGGTCGCTCTCTTTCGTTCTTGGTGTCGACATTGTGTTAGTCCACTGTGACTTGACTAAGATGGATAGTGATGAGTTGTGTGGATATCTTTGACCCTGCATGCCAAAGTGAGAAAGGTAACACTGATTGTTGCATTATTTGTAGGGGTTGCTTGTTGATATGTTACCATCTGGCCGTATTGGGGTGTGAGCAGCAGGTGCCCATGGTCTTACAGGTCCTTGATAACACAACTCTGGTGGTGTGAATATATAATGCTGTCATCCTGTGATTGGCTGTAGGGCATAGGTCAATATTAGTTTGTTGTCACTCCGTATAATGGCAACTGCATATATGTACATCACTGGCAAATGTCTACCTGTGTGTGAGAGCTGCTGTTTATTCTGTATTGGAGTGCTGCTGGACTGGTATCTTGCACAAATGATTAATATACAGCATTTGTGTAGATTTACCTGTGGCATAAGAATTCCTTTGATGTTCTCCTACCAGTAACTGCATGTTTGCTAATGGCTTTTCTATTAGGTAGAAATGTTAGGTTAAGTTAATATGCAATGTGTCCCTACTCAGAGCAGACAGTTTGGGTGACTCCCAGAATGTGTGATACATGTCATGTATTGCTTGCTTTCCTAGTGTTATAAGAAACAGTGTGTCACATGAGATGACTTAAGTGACAGAATGTGACATGCCTTGTACGTGATGTGTACAAGGGTTGCTCATGACAAGGAGGTTAAGGAACTGACAGGCCAGATCCGTGACCTCCAGAGGCAGAGAGAGACAGCCATGCGTGAAGTGGCCGAGCTCAAGGTACAGCTCAAGATGGTAGAGGAAACCAGGGACACCATCCGTCGTGACCTCATAGAGGCAAACCGCAAGATCAGAGAAGGTATGAACCTCATCAATGCTTTATCAATTATATTACCAGGGTCAAAACGTTTTGATGAAGTTTGTATCAGAACACGGCTTATCTAGGTAGTGGTATAATCTGATATCTGTGTGTGAAGGTGAGGAACTTCAGGACCTTCTGCGTAAGGAGATAACTGACCTCAAGAGGGCCCTCAATGAGGAGTTCCAGGAGAAGGAGGCAGTGCAGAAGACTGCACAAGACCTGCGCAACATGGTCAAGAAAACTGAGGGAGAGAAGGTGGAGCTTAACCGCATCATCCAAGATGCTCGCCAGAAGATCTCAGGTGAGTAATGTTTACTGCATCACCAGTCTTGTAACGGGTCTTTCTGTGGTATTATTAAACGTCCAACTGTTGCTTATTGAGAGGTACTAACATGCTTGTTTGTGCAGTGCTTGAGGAGCAGAAGGCTGGTGTACAGAAGGAAGCGTCTGACCTGCGTGCCAGCCTGCGTGAGGTAGAGAAGGCTCGTCTGGATGCCCGACGTGAGCTGCAGGAGTTGAGACGCCAGGTAAAGATGCTGGACGGAGAGAGACAGAAGCTGGGTGCTGAGTGCAACGACCTGCATGCACGAGTGGCTCATGACGAGGAGAAGGAAGATGAGCTGAGGAAGGAGAACTTTGGCGTCAAGCAAAGGGTGAGCTTACACATCTGACAACATTCACTTTCATGTAGCTGTGTCACACTGTATCTGATATCACCCTGTGTCTCTAAAGTGGTGTTTCTCTACCACGTCTGATATATGACCATGTCTGGGTTGCCTTTGTGCTTCAGTTGGTGGAGACGGAGGCCGGTCGGGAAGCTCTGCGTAAGGAGCTGTCTAACACTCAGAGGAAGATGGCTGAGTTGGATGATGAGCTCCACCTGAAAGAGAAGGAGTACACTCGTGCCCTGGAGGACAGCCGTCGCAGCGAAAGCCGTCTGGAAGACCAGAGGCGCAACCTGGAGGCTGCCCTCGACAATGCTAACACTGACATTGGTGACCTCAAACTGAAGCTGAGCGCCACTGAGGGCCGAGTGAATGCCCTGGAGGCCCAGCTGGCCCGGGTCGAGGGAGCTAAGAGAGATGTAGAGTTCAAGCTGAGCTCCATTCACTCGAGTCTGAGGCGTACAATTGGGTTCCGACAGGACCGGTCTGTAAGCCCTGCTCGTGGCCGTAGCCCCAGCCCCCGTCGCTCCAGACCCTCGTCACCCACCAAAGGTGAGGTTACTTACCTGTAATATCCACGTCGATGATTCAGTCAGCTGATAGCATTATATCTCATCATGTAGCCACATTCTTATCGATGATTTCTCTGGGTGTCAGGATTTGACAACACCTATGCCACCACTACTGACGGCCGTGGCAGCCCCATCCCACGTACAGGCTCCCCAGCACGCTCCCTCACCCCATCCCGCATGCGTAGTCGTTCCATGTCTCCCGGTCGCGAGGTGTCCATCGCTGACATAGATCCCGAGGCAGTCCGCGTGGCTCTGCGTGACTTTGTTCAGCAGTTGGCTGGTGCTGAGCGCGAGAGAGACGACACTCTTGCTTCTCTGAGGAGCATTTCTGTACAGCTTAAGGACATGGAAGAGGACAGGAACCGCACTGAGACACGCCTGCAGCAGCTGACCCGCTCCCTGGGAGAGGCTGAGGAAGGTCAGACTCCTCTTTCCATATGCTGAATGTGTATGCTTATTCTTCTTGCACACATCATAATGTGTTAGGTATGCTTTGCTGATATGAATGGCGTTGGTTATTCCTTTACCTCAATCAGTTTATTGTACCTGTGGCTGTGTGTCTTAGGTAAGAGAGACATTGATGGTAGACTGGCCAGCGCACAGACAGCTCTCATGCTGCAAGAGGAGACCATTCGCCGTAACGAGCGAGAGAGGAAGCAGATGTCTGACAGCATCAGCAACCTCGAACGCAGTTTGGCTGCTGCCGACTCCGATAAGAGGCAGCTCGCCGTAAGCACCTTGTTTCTAGCTTTATACCGGAGAAGAAGAAAAAACATTGATTAATTCATTGTAACTGATCTGATGCACCAGGGAAGAGGTATTTGTCATACGCCATGTAAGTAATTGTGTTTGGATTGCAGGAAAAGGTGAGCAAGTTGAAGAGTGTTGAGGCTAAGCAGGAGGACGATAAGAAGCAGCTGCGCATGAGTCTGGATGATGCTGAGAACCGCGTCACTAAGGGAGAGTTGGGTCGCAGAGCCATGGAGGGAGACCTCCAACGCATGAAGCTCGCCATGAATGACAAAGACACGGAGAACCAGGTCAGTCTGCTATTTCTGACCAGTGTCAATGTTTATGTACTGTATCTGTACCTCATCTGTGATGAGTGAAAGTGATGACAGCTAACCCCTGTTGTCCAGCGTCTGTATTCATTACAAATATCATTCCAACAGAGCTTAAAAATCATATTTAGCTCATGTAAACTCTCTTACCCATTGTTACGTCGGCACAAACTAGGGTGGTTTTTATCTTTGGTGTGACATGGCGAGTTAAACAAGATGTATGTGTGTGTGTGTTGTGCAGGTGTTGCAGGAGCGTATTGAAGTCCTGCTGAGACAGATCCAGGAGCAGGAAGGCAAGTCCCAGTCTCTGCAACTCACCATTGACCGCCTCAGCATGACTCTGTCTAAAACAGAGGAGGAAGAGAATGCCCAGAAAGGACAGGTAAGTCATCATTGTGCCCTACTCATTAACTATCATACCCATAGGAGTGTGAAATCATTCATTGCTTCTGTTGGAATATATGATTAATACAACTTAATTCTTCACTGATGAGATATGTATGTGTGTTACAGCTGCAAGCCCTGAATATGACGCTGAGTGAGAGTAACTCGACCATCAACGACCTGCAGGATCGCATTTCTCAGCTGCAGAGAGCTCTGACCAGCTCAGAACACGACCGCCGTGTGCTTCAGGAACGCCTGGATACCACCCGGTACGTGGCTCCACATGGTTCCTCTCATCAACTCTGTGCCATGCTGCATTCGAGTTGGAGATGCTATTGGGAGGGGTTTTATGTGATGTGTCTTTGGTATGTTCCAGACAAGCCCTGACGGAGGCCAAGAAACAGAACCACAGTCTGCTGGAGCGTGTGCAGTCCATGCAGAACGAGTTATCAGACAGTGAAGTGCGCCGTGCTGAGCTCGAAGGCCAGATTAGACAAACTCACACAGTAAGTACTCATATCTTCTAACTACATTGATTACCTCATTCTTCATTGATTTTTTGGGTCACTGTATATTCCATCTTTTCGTTTTTTGTTTAACAAAACCAAAAACGATCAACAACAGCGCCACTAGTTTTCCGTTTGACCAAACGAAAAACGAATATGCTTATTGTTTTCCGTCTTTTGTTGTCTCATATGAAACATCGTTTTACGGTTTAATTACTGTTGTTGTTTATGGTTTTGATAAACAAAAAACGAAAAGACATTTTTGCAACCTCAATCGATAACAGTTATTACCCACAAACTTCAATGATTACTTCATTGATCAACTTCAGCCTTCATTCATCACCCTCAACTGTCATTTATCACCCTCAACCATCATTCATCACCCTTTACCTTCATTCATCAACCTCAAACTCCATTGATCACCCTCAACCTTCATTCATCAACCTCTATTGATCACCCTCTACCTTCATTCATCAACCTCCATTGATCACCCTCCACCTTCATTCATCACCCTCAACCTTCATCACCCTCCATTGATCACCCCCCACCTTCATTCATCACCCTCAACCTCCATTCATCACCCTCAACCTCCATTCATCACTATCCACTTTCTTTCTGTGCTGCTGATCTCCTATTGCTCAATTGGTTAACATGAGTCATGTTACCTGTGTCATCAGTTGCTAGTACAACACCAGGAGGCTGAGCAGGAGTCCAATCAGAAGCTGCAGAAGGCCCAGGTAGAGCGGGCCAGTCTCAGTGAGCGCCTCAACTCCTTCCAGCGTGCCCTCAGCAACATCGAGACAGAGAAGCGTGAAGCTGAGAGGTCTGCTGTCCGTCTCGAGAAAGACAAGTCTGCTCTTAAGAAGACCCTGGACAAGGTTTGTATCTTTAGAGTAAACACACTGATGCAGATTTCATGTTATTTAAATCAGATGGTATTGTTATCAATCTAAAAATTGGTCAAGTTTCTAATTTGTTGTTGACTAGGTTGAGCGTGAGAAGTTGAAGAATGATGAGGTACTGAGCAAAACAGCAGCCGAGCGTACTTCACTGGACCGTAGTCTGGGTCGCCTGGATGAGGAGAATGCTGATATGCAGCGTACCGTGCAGGCCTTACAGACCCAACTTGCCAGCCTCGAACAGGACCATTCATCAAGGTAACAACACTTACTGTTGGTGTCCACTATCTTCACCTGACCGTACCCCATTGTATCTGTGCCTTTATTTGTGTATGGACTTGTTACTCTGTATTGACATCAGTGCGTTTTGTTCCAGACTGATTGACCTGACCACTCGTCACCGACAGGAGACAGAATTGGAGACTGAGAGACTGCGCTCGGCTCAGGTCCAGGCTGAGCGTCTGCTGGAGGCTCGTGAGCGTGCTCACCGCCAACGCATCCGAGGCCTCGAGGAACAGGTAATAAATCACACCTGATGCACCGTGTTAGTTAGTAATTACTTGATGTATATGACTCATGGCATTGGTGGTCTTATTGCAGGTGTCTACCCTAAAGGACCAGCTGGCCCAGGAAATGAGAAAACGCCAACAGTACATCTCTCGTAGTGTACGCGCTGGTGATGAGATCAGTGATCTGCGTAACATCCTCGACAGCTCTCTCAGCAAGGTGGCCCGTGACCCTGAACTCGACCCACTTCTCCTCGAGCACGAAGCCCGTAAACTGGACCAGGCCAATGAGTACCACTCGATTCCAACCAAGAGCCGTCCACGTGGAGGCCTTTCTCCCACCCGCTCCATGTCTCCGTCCAGACACAGTCGTATCTCGACACCCTCCAGCAGAGCCAGGAAAGCCTCACCCAGCCCAGTGCCTCATCGCTCCTCCATCAGGAAATGAGGTAGTGGAAGGAGGGTGGCTTCCTGTGGTTTCAGTTTCAGTATTTAGTGCCTAACAGGCCAATTTCGGACCCACCCACTGCATCTTTTATTAGTTTAGAGAAAGTAAGCTAACTTTCAAGTTTTCTCCATATCATTTATTTTGTTTTGTATGTTTTGTGGCTATGTACTTTTTGATGTTAAGTAGGGTCAGATTTTTCTAATGCTATTCTAGAAATAAGTAATCATAAAGATTATTTTAGATGAACTTTCTATTAAGTTTGAATTTGATTATGTTATCATAACATAATGAGCTAATTGTTGATTGTATGTGGCCTTTACCACACAAATGGGACCAATGATGGTGCGTTACACCCCCTATGTTTTGTCAGTCCCAGCCCGACCATCGCAATATCATGGTCTCCTTATTTTCTGTGATAACTATGCAATCAGATCAGAGTACGTCCATTAACTTTTTATTCTGTTGGAACTTTTTCAATTATGTCACTCATTATTCGGTGCTGATGAAGCCATTTTGATTGTTGATTTTATTCTGCATTAATTATGATAATGAGAATCTAGTGTCTCAACTGAAGACAAACAATTGCCATTTACAACCAGATTTACATTTCCCAGGCTGCCTGGAATACAAGTACTGATAATTCTTTGGGAATATAATTCCTCAATGAATGGAGCAGATATTGTAACTAGAGGAATGATAAAGCATTCATCACCAAGGTTACGACATATCACATGTACTGAAGGTGTGCTGTGAAGGCTGTTGATTGTAATCATCTTGAATTCATCATATTTGTACGATGCAGATCGAGGTGGCTTTTTTTCGAGACATTATGGTATCTACGGTAATTGTGACCATGGCTACTATTGTGATGGTAAGTTGACTGGTAGATGAACATTAACATGGCAAAGAATGTCCTGCATGGTGATTTTATAAGTCTCAATCAAATGGTGACAAATTGCAATTAACAAATCGATCTGTGATAATGTTTATAGAATCTGCTACTTATATCTTTAATTTAAGTATTCAATGTGTTACACGTGTGTATTGATAGTTAGAACTATATATATTCTATACGTATATATAGCTGTTACACTTTTTTGTTAATTAGATTGGTATGATCCAATTTTAGACCTACCATATTTTACAGTGAATTAAATCTTAGCATAACGAACTGATCATTAAACAGACTATTCTTAAATTTTTAACTAATTTTTTTACTGAAATGTAATTCATTTTGCCATCTGTATTACAGTTTTATTGCTTAACGGATTTACCCTATTTATAACTATTTGATTGAGTAGTGCTTGTGCTGGACCTGATGGGGCTGGTGCTGCCTGGCAATGGGGTGATGTGTGTGCTGTTGTAGAATCTTGTCAATAAACGTGTGTGCAGAAATATCATGTATTGTTTATTTGACATGTTGTCAGTGTTACATAGAGATATACATGTAATTATGTACCTGATAATCTGCCCTGAAGTTAATTTATGAATTTAACAGCTGAATGTATCTCATAAACGTTCCAACCAACCAATCCTCATTCATTGTAGTGTGATCCTGTTCATGCTGACAGCAGGGCCTTATTTGGCAGATATGATAAAAGTATAGTGTATATTTCCTCTATATGATCTGCAATGAGGGCCACCCTATACCTTATGATAATGTATGGGTGAAAGTTTTCCGTATTATGACGGAATTCCGTATTTTCGGCCTTCCCAGGGGTCATTTTTACAGGGGGCCCCCAACTATATTTTTCAGTATTTTGGAAATTTTCAACTTTCACCCATGATAATGTGTTGCCAGAGCAAATAGAGCGTTAGGTCCATAGGTGTCCTGCCAGTAGTCATCACCAATTAAAACATTACTTAAAGCCATTGTCCATAGAATACACATCAAGTTGTTTTTAAAAGAGTTCAGTGAAGTGACTGAAACCTGGTAAACTAGGCCATGAGGTCACAACGCGATTGGAAATGTTATTTCTTATTAATTTTGTCCTACCCATGGCTTTTGTCAAGCTCGGCCACTCAAGGTGTATGAATGTGCCCGAATTCTTACATTCTCGGCACTGCGAAGCAACACATCACCACTAATACAGCAGCACAACGAGCAATAAGGCTCGGTGACAAACGGGGATCTTTTATGTCAATAGTGACATGATCTAGGGATATATAAAACACACACAACCCGCTAACTCAGGGAAGGCCCATCACCATGACCCTCAACGGCCCTGGGTCTCTCTCACCTAGACCACACACAATTAGAGGTTGGCCAAGTCAGGGGAATACAAATCGCACAATAAGAGGCAAGCCAACTTTGGGATAGTTGATGGATCCAAACTACCAGCAGCTGGCTCACAGCGGCCATGAGCTCTCTCCCGTCCGGGGTTAACCTGAAACAGTTAGGGCCACTACAGTGGTCCTCGCTTGTAGTCCACTGTCAAGGGCGTCTGCGACCTCTATGGCCGCTTTTTTGGTCAGTGGCTCTGTCGCTTTGTAGCTTGAGACAACAGCACCATTACTCTGATAGCTTATTTGAATGCCTTTCCCGCTTCCAGGGTGCGACGCAAACCTTGTTTTGGCTTTGTCATCGGGTTTCGAAGGTTCCCGTGTCTCGCTTTTTCATCCATGTTGAAATGTTTACTGTCTGCTTTGCAAACAACTAAGCAGGTGTCTAATAGTGCTGAACCACCTGATAAGCAGCGGCCAGATCAGTCTGTAAAAATGCTTATCATTTTTCTTTTCGGCCAGATGCTTCCCCACCGTGGTTTCCCAGAGGAGATGAATTTATTCTCTCGTACACAGTCTTTGAATGAGTCACGGTCTTCACGCGTTAGTTATCGCATGGTCACGTGGGTGACTTCAATA
Source organism: Urechis unicinctus (assembly GCA_034190875.2). Lineage (NCBI taxonomy): Eukaryota > Metazoa > Annelida > Polychaeta > Xenopneusta > Urechidae > Urechis > Urechis unicinctus. The sequence goes on along the minus strand of CM067344.1, from coordinate 64,234,497 downwards.
ACCATCACATCATTTAAGAGTTAGTGGCTGTCCTAACATACCCTGATCACCTGCCGATTTTCATGTGGCAGAAAGAGAGTGACAGTGTGTAACTAAAGAATAGAGAGCAAGCTATATGTAATAATCATTCAGACAGATACTAAGAGATCAAGACCCAGCGTATACCAGCTAATCGTGTTCACCTATACTTGAAGATGACTCATTACTGATGGAGAGCAATTAGATGTGTTTCCTTAATTAATGATGCAAATGTCTTGAATGGCATGAGGTCGAACGGGCGGGGTGCCGATACCTGTCGCTCTGGAGTTCCGTGCTTCTGGTTTGCATAAATTTGGCAGTCATTACAGCGCAGTAAGCAATGCACTGATATCATCTTGGAGTTTTGGCCAGTTAGCCGTACGCTGGGCGCGCTGGAGCGAAGCAGTAAGTACTTCAGCAAGTAGAGCTAATGGGACGACAACCTTTCACGATGAGTCAATCTAGTTAGTATATCCGATATATCACGATAGCACCAGTATAGCTGCAGGCTTTCTGACAGGTCATGCAAACTGTCAGACCATCCACTGATGATGAGTTCACCAAGTTGTAATAGAGCAGGATCAGACTTTGTTTTTCTTGGGGTTATTCCATATGTGTCTGTCTTATGTTAAGGACTTGTACAGTGATCACATCAAAATCAGGAATGGCAGGATGTGTTCTCGGTGTTGCTTGCCTGGATAGTGTCAGCTAGAAGGACGCCTCTGGCTCCCACATACTTGACTTCTACATCCTCAGCTTCAGTAATATCCGCTGAAGACGAGTAGGTGCGCGAATGATTAACTTCTAGAAGATTGATGCAAGGGGCTTGTGGTCGGTGTGTATTGTGACTGTACGCCTGAAAACATAGATGTGTAGCTCCTCACAAGCAAATAGAACAGCAAGGAGTAATCCATTTATGCATGAGTGAGTGACTTCCTGAGGAATTGTACGGGTCTTCCCTTTTGGATGAGGACAGGGCCGAGACCTTTGAGTGGAGACTCTGTTTTGAATACTGATGTGTAAGTATAGCGCTAACAATCGCCTGCTTGATGCCCTCAAATTCCTGAACATTTTTTCTTGAAGAATCCGCGCATCAGATATGTCTTCTTCGATATATTTAGAATGAATGTAGACATGAAATTGACCGTCCCAAGGAAACTTGTTAGCTCCTGGTTGTTGGCTGGCGGCTGCAAATTAGAAATGTTGTTCGTCTGTATGAGGCATGGCTTAACACTCTGAGAGGAGAACACATGACCAACGTATTCGATCTTCTGGATTTTTATTGATCGGGATTGGATTTTATGCCTGCGACACGAGCTCTGTCAAATGTCTCAAGAAAGTAGATGTCCTGCATTTTTTTCAGGGGATCCTTTAACATCCCCCGAAGCTGTGTAACAGACACTTTGGATCAAAACTTGTTGAAATTCCATGGATCTAGGCAGATCTTGATGTCACCATTCTTCTTTGAGACGATGACGAGGTTATGAACCCAATCAGTATTTTCAGGACAGGTCGCATTATACCTTCTTTATCCGTTTTGTCTGACTCAACAGTTCCGTCAAACATTTCAGGGAATATAACCTTCATTTCCTTGAAATGATTGATTGCCTGTTTTTTTCTTGGAAGGTGTTGCTCCTACTTCTGATTAAGAGTTGTGTTTTTCAATTCACTTTTGTCCGTGGTATGAACAGCTTCTATTTGCTGGTCGAGGGAAATCTTTCTCTGGATCCAGGTATCTGCTATAATCACGAAGTTGAACAGTTTGCAGAAGTCAAGTCCAAGAATTAGTTCCGTGCCAAGTTCAGTGACCATGATTTTGATTTTACTTGTGCAGTTAATACAGGTAACTTGAATGGTCACCTCAAGTCATCACATATGCATCTGTCACACCTGACAGCCTTGCATTACTTGACACAAGGTCTTCTTGAGGTAAAGCAATTTCTTTGAACATTGACATGTACGTCAGCATAGCACCAGTGTCAACTTTACCTTGAATCACAACTAATTTCTGGGTATCAAATTTTACATTGGCAAGATTCTCATGGCTTTTAATTGTGTTGATGGATGTCATACCAGCGTAATATGATAATTCATAATCACCATCACTGGAGTCTGGCTCTGATTCATCAACAGCATTCTGGCTTTTCGCCTTGTCTTTTGCTCTTTCCCTGAGCCCATATATCCTTTCAAAATGGCCTCTAGTGAAACAGAAGTTGCACCTTGACTCTTTAGCTGGACAATCTTCACGTTGTCGTGGATCACCTTTACACCATGGATACTATTTCGTCATATCCGTCAGAGGGTTGGAGTTGTTACTGATTAATGATTTGCTTTTTGGCTTCTATTTTTCCTCGCTTTCCTTGGGATTGCTTTGACAGGTCTCGAGAATATGTGGCACTTATCAGACGGGTTTCTGCCAGGCGTCTCATCGTGACATCTACAGCCTCGTACTGACGTAGCAAATCGTGATAGATTTTTACTGTTTCAGTTTTCCCTTTATCAATGAGCTTTTTCTTGCAATCGGTGTTGGTACAACCATGGATGAGTTTGTCCACGATGAAAAACTGGTCAGGGATATCTGCCAAGTGGAAGAGTTCCGTGATTTTACTGTACAAAGTGGTAGTGTTTTACCAGGCTTTTGATAAGTAATATCCCCTAGCTTTTCTGAAGAATGTTAAGTGAGTCAACCATTGACCTAGGTAGTCCAATAAGTCCTCTGCCCCAAAGTTTTAGGTCAGGATCTTCAGCTTGTCTTGCTTTGACGAGTGTTTCTTCACGGGCGCCTGCCTGCCCAGATGTATATAGTATTTAATTTAACTGCGTAAAAGGCCCATTGATGATGCTTGCTGCTTCCGTTTTGCATGATCTCAATTGTGAGTAAGCCTGACTGGATGTCTAATCAACTTAAGTTTGTGGCATGTATCTAGTTCCATATGTCATATTGTTATAAGGCTTCTTTCGTGGTGATTAGAAATTACTTAATTCTTGAGAGCTGTGCACACACAAGTTCAGTTTATTTACAAGCACTTCTCCTTGCGTAGTCCTATTTTACGAAAATCACACATGGGTTTTCAGCGCATTTTAGCAGGAAAATCAGAAAATAAATCATCATCGCTTCGGTGTCACCATGTTTTATTTACTGTCTTTATTTCAGAGAGGATTTACACACAGTTTAATGACGCGTTACGCAGAAAATATAAAAGCAAAGGGAGTGTCTATTATTTTAAAACCACGGATATACGGGAATCACTTGAACAATTGTGCTGAGGCCCAACTTGCACATTATCGCTGCTCGACCTGCGCACGCAAACCTGGCCAGGGAGTTGATAAACATTTACCAGCTGCACCCACACAGCACACATATGTTCTGTGGTAGTAACGATCTCCCGTGTAGTGGGTGGTATGAATGATGGCGTCGTGATGTACCTGGTCGTCGGCGGGTTTAAAACAAGGGTTCACAGTTGCAGAACTGGACATATGTACATCTGTATGCCCTGCGTTGTAATGCTATTAGATGAACTGTGATGTTTTTCATTGGTGATTATGTTACGATGCAGCTAAGCATGAGCTTTTTACCTCGCAATCTCAGCCATGAGTCACATAAGCCCTCAAGAAGGGCCTAACTTTGTGAATAGTCCGTGCAGTCCAGTTCCTGAGTGAATGTGGTAAGCCAGTGCAGGTATGATCGACCCCACTGGCCTCCTTCATTCACTTCATATCATTTGCACCAGGTCCTAGACGGGTTTTGGAACTTAAGAGCTGTCCGATCCACCGAAGAGCTGTCCGATCCACGGGACAATGACCATCAATATTGCATAACCGGATCTACCGCGTCTAGTTTGCTTGCTCTTGGTACTTACCTTGAGCTCTGCTCAGAGTACCTGCATGCACTGCAGCATAGGGGAGAAATCTCTCGACAGCAAGTTTGAACTAACGTGCATGTTTCGCAGCGGGAAGAAATTTGTCTAAACCCGATTTAGTTAGAGCGATCTTCAGTTCTTCCCGCTCGTTTGACTGAAGTGTCAAAATACAGGGAATTTTGCAAAAGTCACGCGATTCCATCAATGTAGATCCAAGCAGTCAAGGCCCTACCTTTATCACATCACTATTAACTTCCTGCTAAAAACTTCATATGCCGGAAACGTCCCTACTCAACGCGTTAACGCTGGCCTTTTTAGTCCACTGTCATATCTATACGTGTGAATGTGTGTCAAACGATTCCAACTGTTGCAACGCACCATGCTACAGCTAAGACAAGATAGCTACGTCGTCGACTGTTGGCAAATAGTTATACCTGACCAATCAACGATCAGAAAATAAACATTCTTTTAAAACAACTAACGTGACATTCACACGTCAAGCAATTAATGATAATTAAATATATATAATTATATATATATACGTATATAAAACACACACACACTTATAGGTCTGGCCTACTTAGAGTTGGCACATGCGCCAACGGCATGTCTTCCAACGACAAGCCTGAACGACCAGCAATACGGTACCAACAATAAACCACAACAAAAAAAATATATATGATATATAGATATATATATATATATATATATATATATATATATATATATATATATATATATATATAGAGAGATATATATATATATATCTATATATATATATATATATATAGATATATATATATATATATGTATATATACATGTATTTATATACATATATTTATTTTTATCTTATATATATGTGTATATGTATATTTATATATATATATATATATATATCTCTCTGTATGTATGTATATATATATCTCTCTGTATGTATCTCTCCCTCTGTCTATATACATGTATACTCTATATATATGTACATGTATATATACATATTCATATATATATATATATATATATTTATATATATTTTTTATATATCTATGTATATATGTCTCTTTATTTATATGTCTCTCTATATATATATGTCTATCTATATATGTCTGTATCTATCTCTCTGTATGTATATATATATCTGTCTATCTGTATATATACTCTCTGTGTCTCTCTCTCTATGTGTGTCTCTAGATCCCTCTCTCTCTCTAGCTCTCTCTCTATATCTCTCTCTCCCGCTCTGTCTCTCTCTCTGTCTCTCTCTGATATCTCTCTCTCTCTCTCTCTCTCTCTCTCTCTCTCTCTCTCTCTCTCTCTCTCTCTCTCTCTCTCTAGATAGATCTCTCTCTCTCTCTCTCTCTCTCTCTCTCTCTCTCTCTCTATCTCTCTATATATATATATATATATATAGATGTACGTATAAAAACACACACACTTATTCTCCCTCACATATATATGCTATTTATAGATAGCTGCTCGGCGCTCGGAAGCTTGGCATCGGAACCGTGTGTACATACATATATATATATATATATATATATATATATATATATATATATATATATATATATATATATATATATATATATATATATATGTATATTTATATATTTACATATATATATATATATATATATATATATATATATATGTGTGCGTGTATGCGTGTTTGTGTATATATACCCGCTTTGATTGCACCGGGACATCCAGTGCACACTGTCGCTGAGACATAAAGACAGTATATACACGGACCGAGAATAGCTGGTAACGCGCACTATTATAAGATCACAAGCTGCTGCCGCTTAGATGTTTTGACATGACCCCTAAACCAAGTCAATACACCGCGAAAGCGATGAATGTTGCCGCTGATTGATTACGTAAGGTTTGGCCTGTTTTGACATGACCCCTTAAAGCCAGCCAAGGTAAGCGATGAATGGCTCTGGTCGATTACGTAAGGTTTGGCCTACTTAGACACGAACTGCACATAGCCTGCTGCTAAGCTGCTGCAGTAGAAAACATTCAAACTAAACGTCCTTTTTACTGTTTTCTTTTACTGTGAATGCTTAAAATACTGTTACAGTCATTATCACGAGGCCAAGTTCTAATTACTGACAAAATTTCATGTCCGTAAATACAGCCGTTTCAGAGATATCAGCGAGGAGAGAAGTCGTAGCAAAAATCGCGATAGGTACCCTAAAATACATGTCATTATACAAAGTACAAAAAGTGAAAATAAGTATTTTTTTGCGTTATTCCATGCTACGATAATTGCTTGTTAGAACCATATAATTCATATGTTCGTAACCGCAGTAGTTATGGAGGAGATAGTTACGGAAAATGGGGGAAAAAATCGACGAAAAATCGATCCCATAAGCCTCCAACACTATCGTTGGAAGACATAATAATAAGTATATTTGCTCACCTCTTCACGATCGTTCAAAACGATGATTGCTAACTAACGAGCAAGTCTTCATCGACTGGCAATTCATTACCAAGCAATGGAAAACGCCTTTGGTCACGCTGTCTGCCGTTAAGTTCTTGAATGTTGCGTCTTGATATATTTCTGCATTAGGGAGTACTACAAAGTACTTCCGGCTCACCGACGCGCTCCTGATACCCAGGCAATATGAGGCGATATGGAGACACCATGTTCGAAAAATATTCCGCCACAATTTCTGTATTATATAATATCTGTTTTATATTATATCAGATTTAGAAATCGAAGTTTGGATTGTGTGTAAATACGTCTTCTTTTAAGTTACTAATTCTCTCTAGAGGCGGAGAACAGATGCTAGTGACCAGTCAGTGGTTAATTATCGCCAAGCCAATCGACCAGGTATTGATGTGTAGGGTAGGACTTTCTCGGAATTACTGGACATTACCCGAGCATTGAAATTCCGTTACAGATAACTTGTTCATTGTTTTACTTGGCACATAGTTGTTCAGCTGTACTTTCCGCGTATTTTGCTGCCACATGGGGTTGTATTGATACGCGTATATTCGCCATAATATCGCCCAAGATGCGGTGATGTAGATGTGTGATGAATACCACTGATGTAGGTGTGATGATACAAACCACTGATGTAGGTGTGATGATACGGAATACTGATATAGGTGTGATGATACAGACCACACACGTTGGTGTGATGATACAGACCGCTCATATAGATGTGATGATACATACCACTGATGTATGTGTGATGATACATACCACTGATGTATGTGTGATGATACATACCACTGATGTATGTGTGGTGATACATACCCCTGATGTATGTGTGATGATACATACCACTGATGTATGTGTGATGATACATACCACTGATGTATGCGTGATGATACATACCACTGATGTATGTGTGATGATACATACCACTGATGTATGTGTGATGATACATACCACTGATGTATGTGTGATGATACATACCACTGATGTTAGTATGTTGATACAGACCACTTATGTAGGTGTGATGATACGGACCACTGATGTAGGTGTGATGATACGTATCATTGATGTAGGTGTGATGATACAGACCAATCTATGGAAAGCGGAGGACCAGTTTGATGGTACCGACTGCTATGATTTCACTCGAGTCATTGTTGTTTCATATGATGGTCTATTGCTGTTGTTCGTGGGACAGCTTATGTCAGACCAGTTAATAACATGGATAGACGCTAAATTCCCATACAAATGCTCAACACGTGTCGATAAGAGTCGGATGTCTGCTAAGTATAAGTACACACAAGTTATATTAGTTGAGTGTGATTGTAGTAAACTTATTGGTGAATTTCTTTCTTTATTCATTTCTTATATCCCGCGCGGCTAAAGCCATTATTTCGCGGTCGTTGTTGAACAGTGGAATGCTAGTTTATATGGTTTAAAATACAGTCACAAAAAATAACAATGGCGTATTTGGAATTCCACTTTCTATTCGGACACTGCCTAAGTTTTGTTCGTTGAGTTCATGTCACATGAAACTGCGGTTTCTTTGGAATATAGACTGTTGTGTTTTAGAGACTCTTCATGTTGCAACACAAACACATGTCGTCTTCATATATGCTTATTTACAAAAGCTGGGTAATCCTGTGCAAAATGTCGTCACTGTGAAAGCTTCATTGGAATGGGTGAATCAACTGACCGCCATGTTAATGTGGCCTGGTCTCAGTTTATGGTCAGTGGTGACAATATAACAACATCTGCAGTACTTCTTATTTGTACAAACTGAAAAATCATCAACGGTCATAATGTTCATCTTTACATTGGAGGTGATGTTTGCTGTCGGCTTTGAATGCATGTTGAAATGGTCACCTTTAACAACGGGTTGATATCGCGGCAGTGATGGATGAAGATGATTGTGATGCCCACATCGGGCTGTGAACCCCTACAGCTGGGACCGAAGACCTTCGAGATACCACGGAGCTGGCACCTTAAGACTATAGCAGGCTAGTACTTGGGATCATGGTCCAATACTAAGATACTTTCACAGAAACACATGGATGATTGTAACGAAAATGTTTTTATTTAAATATAGCATCGGGTGCATGCAACAAACGCTTTGTAAATCAATTTGGTCGTATTGGGTACGTATTATGATTTACGATCAAGCCTTGTGCTACTAAGTCTTCCGTTTCATCACCACAAGTCTTACAAAGTCTCGCGCGAACTCGTGTTCTTCGTAACTTGACCTCGGGATATCCACGACACTGTAAAAAGGTTCGACTAATGCGTGCCACTTTGAGATTAATTTCTTGATATCACGTGTCCTCACTTCGTAGGCAGCTAGAATTAAAGTCGATTTGCCACTCAGATCTTGGACTGTCTTCAAAAGCATTTCAAGGCTACTCTCATAATACACACAATTAGGTAGTGCCAGAATGTCAGGAGTTGTCCAATTCGATACGTCGTCTCCCCATTTGAGTGTCTGTGCTGTGACTTTGGCCCGGAAATCGGATTCATTATTACTGATATTGAAAGCCGTCAGAGGCAAAAGAGGTTCCAGATCGGTTGCTATGGATTCACAGCCATGGCAACCAGCCACGATACTGATAATGGCTGTTCCGGCGCCGAGCTCAATAAGTGACTTCCCCTCCAGTCCACCCCCCATGTGATTAGCTGTAAAGTGCGGCGTCTCCATGTATTTGGCGAGACAGGCGGCACCCTCATAAACCTACAGCAATACAGGAAAAACTTAGCATGTCAACCGACAGCGATATTGGCAAAACCTGG